>VZTY01029611.1:269910-434011 GCA_013400935.1 Turnix velox
AGGTCTTTCTCTATGGAGCTGCACTCAAGCCACTCTCCACCCAGCCTGTATCTGTGCTTGGGATTGCTTCGACCCAGATGCAGGACCTTGCACTTGGCCTTGTTGAACTTCATGAGGTTGGCTTGGGCCCACCTCTCAAGCCTGTCAAGGTCCCTCTGGATGGCATCCCTTCCTTCAGGTGTATCAACTGCACCACACAGCTTGGTGTCATCTGCAAACTTGCTGAGGGTGCACTCGATCCCACTGTCCATATCTCCTACGAAGATGTTAAATTGCACTGGTGTCATATCCCTTTTGTCTAACATTTCATAATACTAGCACTTTTAAGACTCCCTAGACAACTCTCCCTGCCATTTCTTTTCTGGTCTCACCAAATAACTGCATGAGCAGCACCCTTGTGGACCTGGGTATTTCCTCAGAATATCCCAATCAAGTTATAGATATATCTTGTCATTTTTTCTGCATGGCATTATTAACATTTGGCTTTTTGTGTTAATTCACATAGGAAAAACTCTTGGACAGACATTTTTCATTTCTGTGTCAGCTATTGTAGCAAACTTTTCTTCAGTTTGAGAAACATTGTCCAAATTCCATCTGTTCACACTGCTGTTGCAAGGACTGTTCTCCCTGCTTGTAGCTGCAGCTGTATGACTTCTCTGCAGTTTACTACTCATGCTTCCCTCTTCTTTAATTCCATCAAAGGAAAAGCTACTTCAGTTTTTAGGGCCCATTTTCTCTTGTAATTTGATCTGCTGTCATTTGGCACAGGAGTGCAAGGCTTGAACGGATATCTCACTGCACAGGAGTGGCTTTACTTTTTTTCAGAGCAAGAATTTATATCGTCCAATGTAAATCCCAGAGACTCACTAGTAATGAAAACAATGACAATATCATATGCAGATGGTGATTAGGTAGACACCCTGGACAAAGCACACGTATGCCTCATTTCCAATAAAGGTACAGAAACTGGTTAAGTGATACATAAAAAGGATTACAGACTGCTTAATTTGTTTCTAGACTTGGCCTGTCACTCTTTGCAAATACTGAAAAGATTATCAATTCATGTATTCTGATATTACAGCTGTTTGGGTTTGATGGCCACTGGAAAAGCAACTGATGTGTGCAGAAAGGGCAGAGGGCACTGATTTGTTGGGGAAGTGGTGGAGGCAGTGAGCATGTACCATTGAAAGGGCTCTTGGTTAACATGAGGATGCTGCATAAACTCATGTAATGGTTCAGATTGGAAAAGACCTTTAAAGACCATTTATTCCAGCTCCACTGGCATGGGTAGGGTCACCTTTCACTAGACAGTTGCTCAAACGCTCATCCAACCTGACCTTAAGCACTTACAGGATGGGGCATCCCACAGTTTCTCTGGGCAACCTGTTCTAGCCCCTCACCACTCTCCTGCCAGGAGGGCAGTCAGCTCCCTCAGCCCATCCTCCCATGCCCCAGCCCTTCACAGAATCACAGAATGGTCTGGGTTGGAAGGGACCTTAAAGATCATCCACTTCCACCCCCTCTGTCATGGGCAGGGACACCTCCAACGACACCAGGTTGCTCAGTGCCTTGTCCAGCCTGGACTTAAACACCTCCAGGGAGGGGGCATCCACAACCTCTTTGGGCAGCCTCTTCCAGTGTCTCACTACCCTCACAGTAAAGAACTTCTTTCTTATATTCAGCCTAAAACTCCCCTCTTCCAATTTGCATCCATTACTCCTAGTCCTGCCATCCTGTACCCTATTAAAAAGTCCTACCCCAGCTTCTCTGTGGGCCCCCTTCAGGTATTGATAAGCTAATATGAGGTCCCCCTGAGCCTTCTCTTCTTTGGGCATCTTCAGGCTGAACAACCCCAACTCCTTCAGCCTGTCCTCGGGAGGTGCTCTAGCCCTCTGATCATCTTCGTGGCCCTCCTCTGGACCACCATGTAGGGCCCGGGACAGGCCAGTATCTCTCCTAGACTGGGGAGACCAGGAGATGAATACGGGAGCCCACATGCATCCACCGAAGTACCAAGTAAGCATGGAGGCAAGCATTTTTGCAGTTCTTTTTCTCGTTTTATTTCGGTTTTTTAATTGCTTACTGCCCAGGTTTGAAATCGTAACACTTCTGTTGAGCACCGCACTCAGGTGCAGTCACAGTGCACACGAGGGTGTTGGGTGCCTGAGGTGAAGGCAGGGCCCTGATAGAGAACCTCGCCACCGCCCGGCTCACCTCTCTCCTTGGCGAAGCTCGGGAAGATCAATCCACTACCCGCACTCCCAGCCCCGGGCGCGCATGCCTTGCCGGGTTTGAGCCCAGCCGCTCACCGTAGCCGGGCCACCGTCTCCAGCGCATGCGGGGTAGCGCGGCCGCAGAGGTGCCCGGCCGGCGGGGCGGAAAGACGTTGTTGGGGCTGTGCTGAGGTGAGGCCGCGCTCTCGTCCCCCAGCCTGACCCCCAGCCTGCTTCGAGTCCCTTCTCCTCCTTCCCCCGTCCCAACGGCCGCCGCCCGCCGCTCTCCCCTCCGCCGCGGTCCGTCGCGGCAGCCCGTGACCTCTGCGCGTCCCTGAGGATGGTGGGAAGGGCCCTGCGGCAGCGGGCGCCCGGCTGGAGGGCAAGGAGAAGCCGGGGCGCTGTCTCTGTGGGGCAGAAGCGCTGCGGGGCATGTCTCAGCCTGGCCACGGCGCTGCGGCGGGGCCACAGAGGGGCCCAGTTGGCTGTGGTGGTTCCTCGCCAGTGGGAGGGTAGTTATGCGCGGCTGGGGCCGTGAATGCCTTGGCTACCGCCTGGTTTCCCCACCCGAGCTCTGTGAGTTCCGGAGGCCACACAGAGAGTAACACCCTGCGGGCAGCACGGCCGGGGAGCCGCCCTCCGCCCAGTCAACCTGTGACTGGTGGGTGGATATTGCTGCATGCCTCGGGCCTGTCAGGTTTTAGTGAAATCTTACCGAATAGAAAAAAAAATCCTTTAATGCGATAAGGTCTGCAGTTATTTAAAAAAAACCCAAAAGTCCCAAATCCCAAGCTAGTTCAAGAGGCCTGAGATTTTTCCCTAGAAATAATTAAAATGTAATGAGTGTTCTGAATGTCTTTTGATGGAAGGACACCAGGACAGCAGGCCTGAAGTGGTGAACCCTGCAAGGAGGAAAGGGATTGCTGTGAATACCAAATACCTGTCTTGATTCTATGGGTACTGGATGTAAGGAGTGCCAAATCTTGCCTATACTCATGTCATAAATAGCTTGTCCTTGAATGTTGTTCCTTCAGTATTCTGATTGAGTAGTCAAATAGAAAAGGAGAGCTGTTGCTTATTTTGTGAAGATGATTATTCCACAATAGAAATAGTATACTTTCTAGAGTAGATTTAAAGAAAATTACTTAACTGCAGCTTTTCCCACAATTCTCTCTTTTTTTTTGTTTTCATTTAGGAAATACAATCACCATGTCGTCTGCACTGTTGCCTAAACCACAGATGCGGCGCCTCTTGGCCAGACGAATGAAGTTTCACCTGTTTGGGGCATTTTTTGTGTCTTTGGGATGTGCAGCATTGTACAAGGTGAGATCTGTGGATTTCATGAGATCATTCAGTTACTGATTAGAGTGGTTTAAGAATTCATAATATTTTTTTGTTGAGATTTGCTTGAGCTGTTTATCAGGAAGCTTTGGTAATATATTTTTGTAAGCATATTTCCAGAACATTAATAAATCTACGTAATCATCATTTGAAGAAGTGATATAAGCAACCTGATGCCTTTAAGCTGTGTGATCAAGATCATGCGATTCATGACAACTTAAAAACCTGAGTCTCCTAATCCCCTGCTGCTCTTGATTGTTTGCACAATTGATGCTCATTACCTCTGGATAGTCTGTCTCTCTTTGTAATAGTTGTCAGAGTCTTATTTTATCACTTTCTCATAAGCAGTCCTTCGCACTGAAGATAGTGTGGGAAGTTTAGTATGGTCCTTGTAGCCTTTATTTAGAGGCGTCACGGGGAATGGAGCGTTTTTTTGGGGTCATTCAGAGACTTCTGTCTCAGATAGTGACAGTGTTTCTCAACACACAAAGCAAGCAGAACAGTTTTGAATTCTTGTGGAAGAACTGGATCTTGGTTTGCCCATTAAACTAATTCATACACTACATGCAGCATTTTAGTACTTATATTGTACCTTATATCAATAATACTTACTATTGATAGAACTGACTAGAAAGTAAGTTAATTTCGGGTTCTTAATTAGAGAAATACCACAGTCAACTTTAACTTCTCAGGGATCAATACAAATCTCTAACAGGTTAAGCTCGACGTCTACCTAACGTACCTCTGAAGAGGTAGCTGAGCTTGTTTGTGGTCACACTTAAAAAATCATTTTATACATTCATACACTAGTAAGGCAGCAGACCACATTCTGAACTAGTAGATTTTCTCTGCTACGTGTTAGATACTGTTGAACAAACTGCCTTGGATTGTTGTTCATGTTTTTTGGGGCTTTTTGGGCATGGCCTGTGGTTCAGGTGAATTAGTATGCAAAGAATCAGGATTGTGTCTTTTTATGTTATACTGTAAAAGTGGTTAGGAGCCTTGTCAAATTTTACTGGTCTTCTGAAGTTGACCAAAAGTGCAGCTTAAATGTAATACATTGGTTTTAGATGCCATTTTATCTGCAGTTACAGTTTTTCACAGCTTATCATAATGAATAAGCTATTTGTGTAAAACTATCATAAGGTAGGACATTAGGCACTTGAGTGTCAATGCAGAAGGAGTGTTTCTGGATCTGTGTAATGTGCTATCTTTTAAAGGTTTAACTTCAGACGTTTGTTTTTCTGCCCAACAGTCAGATAGACTGAAATGTGAATTTGAAAAGAAACAAAGTGATATTTTACTAATTTGAAACAAAGACTTTTAAAACTGATATCCACTGATAAAAAGACAGTAAAACTACAAGTTTTGTTTTTCTGTGTTAATTTGCAGTTTGGAGTTGCTGAGCCCAGAAAACGAGCTTATGCAGAGTTCTATAAAAACTATGATCCCATGAAAGACTTTGAAGCCATGAGAGCAGCCGGTGTGTTTGAGTCTGCACCACCCAAATGATTGTAACCTACATCTACAGGTAATGAGCTATCCTGCATTAGAACAAGAATTAGCTAGATGATTATTTCAGTGTAACATGCTTATATTTGGAGGTTCTTCCTTTTTGATTAAATAGAAAGGTGCTGTGAAAGAGAGGGTCTAAATTGCACTTTTATTACCTCCAGGTAATAAAACCATGAAGAAATACAGGCACTGGGGAGTGAGTAAAGGACAGAATAGCAAGCTCCTTTTGGTTAATGTTTTTAACTGCTCTGATATAGGAGACTTGCACAGAGTGATGCTCGGCCTTTCCCTCCTCATGCTGCAGTGGGAAGGAGACAAGAGAGATAGCGTTTTGTATTAAGCTATGAGATTAGCCTCATACCACTGTTACGTTGATGCTGTCACATCTTGAACTGCTTAGCTTCGGGCTGCCTCTGTCTGCTACTTTCCTGCTTGTGGTGGAACAGTGAGTGAGAGGCTGTTTCTCTTTCACAGCATCCATTTTAATGTAAGAAACAGAGATGGCTTCCACACATCCTTTTGGCTTTTGAAGTTGGTGAGAGGGGGGAGCTAACTAGTGAGGAGGGGAAATATATTTAGATACATACATATTTATACATATAAATCGCAAAAGGCATATGGTGCTTTGTACTGGTACTATGATTTTTGCTATACTCAATAAAATTTGAAGAGAAATTTATTTTTAAATAAATGCTCTATTCCTAGGATTTAATACTACCTTTTGTTTCAAAACTACCAAACTTTGTTCTCTCTTAGTTGTTGCAACATCGAGAGTAAAAATGTCTTGATTTCAACCTTGTCATAGTTATTAATAAGGACACTCAATAAACTAGACAAACTCACGATGTGACAACTCAATAAAGAATTTCCTCCCCCCGTTTCTTGATCCAGATTTCTTACATTGAGTTCTCTGCTTCTCTTAAAATTACTTCAGACTAATGGAGAATGATAGCTTTTTCATTCTTTTGGAATGTTTTCATTTTGTGATCATTACATGATAGTCTGTGGCTCTAATTACCTTGGCCAGCTGGATTTTCTCAGCCTGTTTGCTTAAAGCAGCAAGATTGAATATTTTGTGCTTAACAAACACTATTAATACTAAATTCTGTTGTGTCACAACTTACAGCTATCTGGTTTCTGCATAACACAATTACGTAAAAAAAGGGAAGCTCCAGCTCTTCTAGTATATTTTACAAGAAAAAGAAGTTGTCAGTCCCCTAGGAGTGGGTTGGTTTTTTTTTGGTTGTTTCTTCTCTGAGAGAAGGAAACTTTGTTTTTTAGCTACAACTGCAACAGAGGTAAATAGAGAAATTATAAATTAACCTGGATTTAATTCTGCTTCTACTACCATGCTATTGCTTCTATATAGGCACTTTTAAACTTTCTTAGACACTAGAATTGCATTCCTTAGTCAGGTGGCCTTCATCAGAGTATTTGAAAGGCCATCTGGTGGTAAAATCATTTGAAACAAACACTGTCAACAAGGATGCATGTCGAATATTTAATTGGAATCATGAGCAGGATTTTTTTTCAGTGCAAATAGAGCTCTACTCTCAGGAGCTTATGTTCCCATTTGCAGTAAAAAAAGGAACCAGTTGCACATTGTGTGCACCTGTTAAAATTAAACGTTTCCTAAACATGTCTTCCATTCCTTAATTGCACCAACTCAAAAGGAAAATGTGAAAGAAAGCTTTACATGTGATTTTTGTTTCAAGTGCTGATGCTTCTTATTCCTTACCCTATTCAGATAAAAACTTCCATTTTTTCACTTAAATAGTAGAAGGAGGATTATGTGTGTGTGTGTGTATGCGCCATGCACATGAATATGAAAGTACAGGAAGGGGAGAAATAATGGCAGTATTTCAGATGTTTTGAAAAGATGGAAAAGAACAAGTACCCTGAACAGATGGAAGACATTTTCATTTACCTCAATGGCTTAAAACTAAGCTGTGCGAGTTGGATGGAGGCTGAATTTGATGTTGGTTTTGGAATAGTTGCCTAAAGGGTATGGTGGACATGCAGGATCTCCATCTCCTTTTTACTGGAATGTAATTCTGCATGTGGCAATAGGTGCAGTGGTTTCACCCCATTGAATTCTTGTCCCTGGCACTGAGGGAAGGACAGGGTAAGGAGAGAGGAAAATTCCTGAGTTAAGGAGTTCGCTTGGAGCTCTGCATTGACTTGATTCCTGCTGGGCTTGTAGGCAACTTGGTACCGAAGTGTGAATTCACACTGTTTTGCCTACTTGTCATGGACTTTGTGTGTGATGCTGAGAATGGAAATCAAGGGCAAGTATGAATTTGAGGAGTCTCCTACCTCTACAGTGTGCTCAGTCGCAGAATAGAGGAGCAAACTGAGAGTTCCTTGCTAACCGCATGCATGACTCTTGTCATGGAGCACAGCTGGTCTTGGATTGCCTTCAATATTATGTGGAGAAGCAATTTTGAATTTGGTTTTCTTCCTTCCTTGGTAGGTTGCCTACACCACTTGTTTCCTCTCTGGCTTCTATCTGAAAGCTGCATTCCTTTCTCTTTCAGGCCCATAGCGAGATTGATTCAGTTATCAGTGCAGCATGTCTAGTGAATGTGACGTGCTGTGCAGTATTGTTCCAGGTCTTGATTTGTTCCACGTTTCACTTCTGTTTGCCACATGAAGGGCGTGTGAATCTTAAACCATCAGGAAATAACAGGGGGAATTCCTCTAGACTAAACCACTGCTTAAACATTTCTCTCCATCGCTTTGCATTTATAGATACTAATATGTTTTCCTTAGAGCGTAAATTTTGTCCAACATCATGGTTTTTTTCTCTTGCAGATCCTTTCCAGTCTAAGAAGACTTGATGACCGATCCTTAATTGTTCATTGAACTGTAAAGTGTAGTGCACTTCAGTGCATGGCACACTGTATGTAACTGAATAAATAAAAAAAAACACGGATCAGTGGCGCTTAGTTGTCTTCATTAATGTCCAAATGCTTAAATGCTCAGATGCTGGGAAAGTCTTTATGAATTGCTGAAGGTGACTAAGTCTAGTTTTCTTTCCCCCAGGAATTATTTGCATTTCTGTTTTTGGCCAAATTCTGCATTTGAAAAGAAAGTAAGTATATCCCTGAGCAGTTACAGTGAGATTGTTCCAGTTGCTGATGGGAGTATGCAAGTGGATATTTGTTACAGGCTGAATTCCTGCAAGGGTCTGTGTTACTTCTAGCTTCACAAGGTGAACTGACTTAGAGATGAAATAATTTGGAAAGGAATTCTGGAAATACACCAACCTTCCTATCTTTTTCTGCTGCCACTGCTGTGTTGCCGTTCTCAGAACAGCAAAGTGTTACACCAAGACTTCTAAACTGTGCAGATGCCTCCCCATGCGTGGGGTATGTTACTGATTGGAAAATGACTCTGAACTGCAGGTATGGTCACTTAAGACGTACTTATTTTGGGGTTTTATGCTAATAAAAATCTTTTGTGTGCTGCTTCCAGACACAATCTCCTTTTTAATATCTGGAAGCAGTCAGCTAAGCATAGTTTTGATCTCTGCCACATTCCCTGAGATGGGAATGTAGTCCCAAAGATGATGCTTTATCTTCTGCTTTGTGTGTTGCCTGTTGCTGAGGTTGGTTATTAGATCTGTAGCTCTTGAATATGTGTACTAGGCGAGGAGTCAAAGTGAGGGAAGGCTTCCTGTGGAGCAGCATGACAGATTAAGCCATCTGTGTCGTATTTGAAGGTCTTCAGTTCAAGTTCTGTTTGGAGTAACTCTCATTATTTTAAATGGATCATTAACTACTTAACGCTTAATAGGTATCTGCGAGGAACATGTGCACTAATGGAAACAAGTAATGTCTTTGATCCAGAAGACTTTTACAGAGCAGCACAGATTCCCTTTAAACTTTTCAGGGAGGCAGTGCTGCTTTTAAGCAAAGAAAGAACTTGATGCTTGTGGCACAGGGGAAGCCAGTAATCAAAATACCCGTTTCTGTTAATGTAAACCAAAGCTTAACAATAGCAAATGATGCCCATATCTCCCAATCTATAAACATATATAGTGTGCCATTAAATACTGACTGGCATTTTCCCAGTGCCACGTCTGCAGGTTTAAATAGCCAGGGCCTTCAGTCACACTGACAGCTTTGGAGGCACAGGAATGTGCTTCTGTCAGGTGTGCAGGCTGGTAGACCTGGCTGTGCTAACAGCTGCTGTGAACTAATTTTAAATTCTAAGTTTCAGCTAAACTGCTACAGCCAATGGCAGTTAGTCTGTGCTCCTTCAGTTAGTACCACGCTGCTTTACAAAAAAAAGTTCTTTGTGGCTAAGGTAGCTCTTTGTCCTTAGAGCAGAGCTCAAAGCTGAATGTATTCAAGACTGGCTGCAAAAGGTAAGCGGTTGCTTCTCTGTGCTGTAAGAGGATGCAGGTTAGACCTATTGACTACCTTGTAATGGTACTACAGTTCCACAATGGCTGCAACACAAGTACTTCCTTGCAGCAGAGAATGCCAACCAACCCCTGCCTCTGGAGTGAGAAGGGAGGAGGGCAAAGCTGAAAAGTGCCTCATGGGAGTTAGCAGAACAGACAACCTCCTTTCCTGGAGTCAGCACCAACCCAGCAGCAGGGTTTTTTGTTGTTTTTTGTTGTTTTTTTTTTTTTTTTTGTTGTTGTTGTTTTATTTTTGCCCCCAGTTTGAGAACAGGACTTGAGAACAGTGCAAGACAGAGCTGTGTGTGTTAGACCCAGTAGTCTTCAAAGCTTTTTTGCTCTATTTATATATGAAGTAACATATCAAAAGGAATTGTTTGACTCCAGTGACTTTGGGAAAGATCTTACCATGTTTAAGCCTGACCATGCCTTCTAATTTTTGACTGGTTTGGTTTAGTCTCGATTGTTTGAGCAATGAGTGTTCCAGAAACAAACTGAAAAACTAGATTTGAAGTTGTGAGCTCTCCAGGTCTAAGAGCATTATGCGAGCAGGCATGCTTGAAAAGCACACATTGGAGTGCTTTAGCAGCTAAGCACAGGCAGCTGTGCTTTGCACAACTTTGTTCTCCTAGTTCATGCAGCTCCTATGTAGGAAAGCCTGATTTATAGGCCGTCTCCACACATTGCCATAGATGTGGTCAGAAGGGAAGAAAGAACCTGCCTCATGCAGTAAAGTCACAGCTTCATTTGAGGAAGAGGGGTGTAATTTAAGTAAGTGTTTGTTTCAGGAGAATGTAATTCAGAAAAGACACAAATGTATTTTAAATGATGACTGTAACCTGTCGACTTTTAGCACTGGAACTGCTGCCTCATAAATAACGACTAGATCAGTCTAATTCAGATGGTGGCTGAAGCGCTGGTTTGATTCAGTCACAAAAGCCTAAAACTCCTCAGCATGGGGTTTTTTGGCAAGTTAATAATCAGTTTTTACTTCTAAAGTATTGTCATGATCTATTGCATGTTCTTGTATGTGACAGAGTCCAGTAACCAACTGGTATCTAATGGAGTCCACATGAAGGGTGTATGTCTGTCTTGTCACTCCTTATCCTGGTTTGAGGCAAAATAGAGCAAACTTTCTAGATTGTTACTCCACTTTTCAGGTAGGTCTCTTCTGTCTGACAAAAGGGAAGTTATAAAATAGAAAATTTGCTCTATTTACCTCTGCCCCGTGACCTCTTCCTGTAATGGAATGACCAAAGAGCTCACAAACCCAAGTATTACAGGAATAGCTTTATTATCTTTAAACAATCTCATTATATTACAACTTACTCACCAATATGCAAAATTAGAAGTATTAAACTATTTCCATAAAATATTCAGGAATGAAGCACATGTATATATACATATACATTATTTAAACAATGACTATGTTATTAAATCATGTTATGAAATGTTGATGATGGATTCACATTCAGGAAAGGACAATGCAGATCCCAGACTGCTGAATATTCAGTAAGCAAGAGACACAGCTTTTAGAAATAGCTTTGAACAAAAGAGACTCAAGAGAAACATCAAAGCTACTACATTCTTATTTACTGTGCATTTGGTCATATCAAGTATGCATAGAAGTTGTTAATTATAAAGCATATGTATCTGCTTCAAATGATGATCAGATTTTATTCCAGTCTCCAATTCCGACCACGTTCAGGAATCCCCAGACAAGGTTCATGTCCATTAGTACATACAAAAGCAAAGAAAAATTACACATGTAGTTGAAAGCCAAGTAAGCTTTTGATTTTTAAAGCTGCCTTAGCCAGATTTGGTGTATAAAGTAATCCTGACTATACCCAGAGACAGTGATTTGTTATCTAAAACATCTGAAAAATAAGACATGGAAAGCTCATTTGTCTTGAGGTGTTGACCATCACGTGTCAAAGGGTGTCTTTAAATATTCATGTAATTGGCGCCTATAATCAGTAACATTTGACAAACTCGAAGAAAAAACAATAAAAGGACATTGTTTTGCTTAGCACAAACGTATTTAAGAAATGTATTTAGAAACATGTTTCTAAATATCCCTGTGTTTAGCTGTTCAAAGACAATAAGCATAACATGAGTTGGGGGTTAAGTGAGTCCTGAGCGTGCAGTGGTGGCAGGACCCAACAGGGTTGTGTTACAACCTGCACATCCACGTTACTCTGAGCTTAGGGAGTTTTGGTAGATCTTGAGGAGACTACACTCTGCTTCTTGAATGTCTGAACTGCATGTTACTGGCTCCCAGCTAAGGAGCAGACAGTACACTGTCCTTCAAAAACCTGATGGTGGATAAAATAAAGTTTCTGTATACATAGAGTCTGAAAAAGAGAGTAGTGTTGTAGTTCATGTTTTGTTCTCCAGACAAAGGCACTAGTTTACATTAAGGACTAATGTCCTGCAAAACTTCAGTCAAATAAAGGAAGCCATTTTAAGGTTAAAGTGGTGCTAAACACCACAGCTAAAGCTGTCACTAGTAACACCATTCAGCCACAATGGGTTTTTCAGATTTAGTGGGGGAAAATGTTTTGCTTCAGAAAGTAGATGTGTGTGGGAGGTAGGCTCAGCCTTGAGCAAGTTTTTACAGCTGAGTTATAAACTTGGTTTATAACAGAAACTGGCAGACTCTAAAATATGATAGAGTAGGTATTGATACACATTTTGTGTGTGTGGCAAAGATGTCTGTATGCAAGGCATTAGTCCTTGTTCTCTGATTTTTGGTTCTTGAAAAGGATTTTGATTAAGCTGTAGTCCAATGCTCTTCCTTTTCACTTTACTGATTTGCTAGAACTTTTCCCTTCCAGCACTCAGGATTCTGGTGAAGGAGCAGGAACACTGTCAAGATTAGAAAAGCAGTTGGGCTTAACTTTGTCACAACCTCCTGCCTCTTCAAAAATGACACACATCTCTACTTGATGCAGGTTACTGCAGAGAAAGTTTTACTGGTAAGGTATTACTGTTCTCACCACAAATAATTAATAATTAAATCCTTTCCTCAAGGCTTTATTTTTCACCATGGTGAATTTGCTAATGAATACTTGGGCAAAGTTTGGATCAACTACATATTGATAAGTTTTCGTGATTGTTGGAAGTTGTTCAGTAGCTACAGGTTGCAATCCTGGCACAGTGGTGGCGCTGGGAGGGAGGTGGTGGGATGTCTTTGTGACGTACTCCACTAGGCGGTTGTACTGTTGTTCTGAGAGTCTCTCTCTAGCTCCATCTGCCTGAAATCACATAAGATAAAATGATTACTGAAAGGTTGACAGTCACTAAACTTCGTAGTAAGGCCAATAACTCACACATTACTTGCTGTAGTTAAAAAAAACCCTTCCTCCCTGGGATCTCTTCTACAAAACTTTAATTCTAGAAAAATGCCAGTGGCTCCTAGCAGTGCTTATCAAATAGCAAGTTAGCAAATTAGCAAAACCTTTTTCTCACAAAGTACAATTAAAGACAGCCCCCAGCTATGCTGGGCAGTCTTTAACTTAATTGATATTAACTTACTTGATTTAAAGTGAAGACTAGAAGCAACCTTCCAAATGGGAAAGTAGCTTCTATGACAGGATATAGCCTTCGGGCACAAAAAAAAACCATTCTGGGTCAGAGGACCCACACAATTACATTTTTTTGAAACAAAAAGATTTTGCTAAAGAAGGTTTGGGTATGTCTTTTCTGAAGACATTAAGGTATCCGTGCAAATGGTATTTTCCACCACAGTGAGCTGGAAGGACTCCCCTAAAGAAATCCTTGAAAAATGTAGATGATCAAGGCAAGAGAGATGTGAATTACCATCTTCTGGTGGAAAAACTACAATAAAGCAAAGACTGTCAAAGGTGGCACCTACCATATGGCTCCAACCAAATAAAGTATCAGGTGGGCCATGGGCAAAACTGGCTTTTCAAGAGCAATCTTCTCTGCCATTTTTTTTGAAGAAGATATAGAAGATGCCTATGACTACCTTGAGGGGGAAAAGCATGCAAGCATGTATCAAGCTAGGCTCATAGTTTCAAAAGTACATGTTTTAGAAGTACCACCATGGATGCTGCAATGGCAAAGTCACTCAGAATAGAAATTATTTACAAAATATGACAATTAACAAGGCAAAAGGTGTCCCAGGGTTAGGATTTGATGCTGCTTGGAGAACTGCTGACCAGTTTCACTTTTGTATAGATTAAGACATTCTCATTGGATGTCACACTAAGGATCTGGGGACTCTTATCTCCTGACTGCCTTTCAGGGAGTTTTACATAACCCTTGTTAGAACAGATGGTATTTTCAAACAGTGTCACTGGAATCAATTTAACATCCAGAATCAATACCTTGTCACAGCTCTGGACTGCTGGGCTCATTTTAAACCACTGCTTATTTGAAGAAAGAATTATTATGATTGATAGATAATGACAGATGTCACATGCAAATCAAAACAGTTCCCTTTAGATTTTTTTAAATTTTTTTTTTATTATGTCTTTGGAGATGGATTTGCTGCTCAGCAAGTAGAAATCCTCCTGTTTTCAATCATCACCACAAAAATGCTAAAGGAAGCAGGCTCATGAGCAAGCTCAGAAGCTTGAGGATGAGTCTACATGTAGAAACAACAGAAATGGTCAAATAGGGAGGGGAGAGTGTTCCATGAACAGCCCAAGAGGGAGGGGAAAATCAGAAGGCAGGCTGCTGTGGCAGACATGCAGCTAGCAGCAGAGAATGTTCTGAACTAGGTCTTCAGTCTGGTGGCACAGAGAAAGTGTCTCAGAGGTCAGACCATTTAACCAGTTGAGAGGAATACATTAAAATAGCCCTTACATAACTACATTTTAAGTATGGAGTTTATGGACTAAACCTGGCTCCCCATTTTTTCTTGTTTTTCACTTCTAGGGTGGTAAAGTCCAAGAGAAGCTGCATAAGTTGTGTTCTGCCACCACACTGACCAAAAAACTTGAGTTATCAGAGGTGGGAATGGTGTTGGCATCCCACTCACCCACTTTTGTGAACTCATTCTTTGTTCAGCTCCATGATTCATTCCACAAATACATGATAATTACACAGAGGGAAATATTAACTGCACTTGGATGGTCTTTCAAAGTAACTGGGGCCTTCCGTGCTTCCATAGATGACTCCAACTGCAACTGCTTGTTTCTCCAGCCACTTTCAGTTTAACTCACATTTTCACAACAACAACTGAAACATGGCATTACTGTTATTTATTCTACATTTTTCCTAAATGGGACCTAACATTGTCACTAAGTGCCTTTGCCTGCTGCTTTGAACAGCTATAACCTCAATGGCACGATCATTCAATTCATTCAAAAGTTAAGGATTGCTTAATGCACCTGCTAGAGGAATCCTAATGATACCATGTCCTTTCATGGTAGGAGGCCATATTTTCAAGCTAAGAACTACAGAATTTTTTGGAAATTCTTCCCATTATGGTTTATAAAGAATAAGCCTTCAGCAGTTCTAATAAGCTACAATAGCTGTAGCCTCTTGGGCAGACAGGACATATATGTGGCATTGATAGTCTGCTTTGTGCACATGGACCAAGAAGGATCCTTCTTTGCTTCGAAAAATCCAGAGTCTGGTATTCAGCCCCAGAGGTGTAGCACATGTAGAACTGCAGTGAAACCCTGGTGCAGATTATCACAAAGAAATTCTAGAATATCTGAAATTCCAGGGCCCTTTGATTTTTTGTTGTCTTCTTGACATTATGAGCTATCCCAAGAGCAGCTGGATGAGCAGGCTTTTTGAGTTTGATGTCTGTCTAGAAGCAAGCAGTGTCTCAATCACTTTTGAAGATAGTCCTGGTACAATTAATAGTTCCCTTTCAATAACAATGTTGTTGGTGCCAGAGTTTTCAAGAATCCATCCAGGCTATTACTAGCCAGATGGAGTAAGTTACATAATATGAAACTGAATAAGACATCTAGTAAACCTATTGCTGAAGGAGTCAAAATATGGTCTGTAACATCTCTGGTGATTACAGCTGTAGAAGAAATCATGTTCTGTTTCTTAATAGTTCCAAGAAGCAGAAGAGAGGAAAGGAAAGAAACTGTTTTGGGCAGAGCTGAAACTAAAGTTTTGGCAATTATTTTTGTGAGCAATATGACAAAGAAATGGATTTTTATAATGGTGAAATGAAATGTTTCAATTTGTTGTAATTCTTTCTAGGATCACTGACTAAATTAATGAGAAAAACAGATGCAATTTACATTTGGTAACATCACCTCTATTTTGCTAAACTCTTGACAATATATTGCTTGACCTGACTGTCCATTTTCCAGCTAAAAATTCTGGCCATCTTTACTAGTGTCATCATGTACAGATGTGTCTGCACTTCAGCAGAGGACATCTTCTATGCAGCAAGATGTTCTGGCATTATTCAGGAATTGTGTCTATTTGGGTGTAGGAGTAGCTTTGAGGCTCCTGACCTGCACATCACAGCTTGCTACTCTTAAGATTCCTCTTCCTGATTGCATTCAAAGAGTTTTAATGGATGCTTTTGTTGGGGAACTGAAGGGGAGGCCTTGGCTCCCACACAACACCCCAAGCATCACAGAGCTGACAGGCTCAACCGTGGAAAGGAAATTAATAAGTATAAAATTTCTCAATAAACTACGGCAAAATTTTGTAACAAACATCAATTACAAAGCAATATTACCTAACCACAGGTAATTACTAAAACTTTATAAAACTTCTGGAATATTCTATTATGTGGCTGCCTTAGCATAACCCCTCCAAAACTTTCTTACTTTTGTCTGCCTTACTTTCAACTTCATAGAGCTGGAAGGGCCCTTCAAAGGCCATCCAGTCTAACCTCACTGCAGTGAGCAGGGACATCTTGCACTAGATCAGGTTGGTCAGAGCCTCATCAAACCTGGGCTTGAATGTCTCCAGGGATGGTAACATCTAATGTTCTCTGGCCAACCCGTTTTAGTGTTTGGCAATTCTCATGGTGAAGAGCTTCTTTCTAACATCTAATGTATACCTACCCTGGTCTAGTTTAAAACTATTGTCCCTTGTCCTGTCACTACATGCTCTGACAAACAGTCCCACCCCAGCTTTCCTGTAGGCCCCCTTCAGGTACTTATAGACCACTACGAGGACTCCCCAGTGCCTTCTTTTCCCCAGTCCCAACTCTCTCACCTTGTCCTCATAGGAGAGGTGCTCTGGCCCTATGATCATCTTCATGGTACTCCCTTCTCCTCATTATAGCCTATTTCTTTAAATTTTCACACAAATTTCTGCATCAGCTTTTGCATTTTAAAGGAATACTTATGCTGGGTCTGTTCTGCACATAAGTTTCTTGTCTTTATATGCTGTTATCCAAGGGGTGAGGAGTAGGCTAATGTTCGGGAGCATCACTCTGTTTTTGCTGCTACTCCTGCCACAATTGACTTAACTCCACCAGGGGTGCAGGCACTCTTTGCTGCATTTATCATGCCATACATTTTCACTGTATTCTCAAGAGTCTGTGTCAGCAGAAGAGATTGAGTACTGGGGCTAGTTGGCTCAAGGTTTATAGCTTCTGGCATTGTTACACATCTGGAGTAGGAGTCCCACATTTCTCTCCAGAACTTCAGAAAAAAACATGTATTTGATCCAGCACCTCCAGAGCAGGTCAGGTTTACTGCATGTACTATCAAGTGGGAACACTGGAGTCTGCCCATGCCACACAACTTTATGCTGTGCATGTAAAGGAACCTTGCACATTCCCAGCTGCAGCAGCTGTGGGGGCTAGAATTAGGCTCCCTGTCTCCTCTCTTCCCTTCTCTGACACAAGCATCCCCTTTGCCTATCACTCCCTTGAAGCAACCTTTGGGCAAGTATCCCTTCCCCCAGAACAGCAGCCTGCTCCTCACCCCTTGGATAACCAGATAGAAAGACAAAAGACATCATGCTGCAGTCTAATAAAAGAAAAAAGTTGGAGCTGGTGCTAAAGTGTGGGTTAAGATGGGGTGAATGCTTCAAAAGCCCTTAGGGAGAACAAATGATCTTCCACTTCCCTCCAGGACAGTAGCTCTGGACCAAGCAGGATAGTCTGCATTTGGTCTGATGCACGTCTCCAGCAACCGCACAACACTCAGGGATAAAAAAGCTGAGCTTTGCCCACTTGCAATGAAATTTAAGTAATGCCTCATGTAGCTTTGTGGTAAGAGATGGCAACTTCAGTCAACAGCACTCTGGGAGTCTGAGCTTAGTGGAAAGACAATAAATGTAAGTAGAGAATTCAGCACTAAAAAAAGCTCTCATGAAAAAAATCCAAGTGCTGTCATGACACAGATGATGTTCTTACTGTACTGCAATCAATGGCAGAACTCCTCGGTGACTTCAGCAAAGATAGGATTTCATTGAAGGTGTTGAGACCTCCTCTATTTTGTGGTGCACCTCATATGGGGTTTTCTGTATGTTGTTTTCTATATTTTAAACAGAGAAACTTCTGGTATAGTAATCTAGGATCTACCTCACACTTCTGTAAAAACAACCACTGGGACATGTGTGTTTGTTTTTGAAATGATCACTCATATGATTCCATTTGAGAACTTAATACAATAAACATTGTTTCCAGAAAATGTAAAAATATAGCATTCTTCTAGCGTTAAAAGAAGATAGTTCATCCAAAACCTCAGTATTCAAATGGCACAATAATCTTTCAATATGAAGAGTTTATGCTGTTACTGGAAAGTATTTAGTGCATCCAATCTCAGCGAAGGCATTGATCCTGATAAAGTTAGTTTTCACAGAAGGAAGATCTAAGAAAGTAAATAAAGATAGCAACCAGATAAGACCAGTGCATTAGAAGTGGCAAGGTAAGAAATACTGAGAGGAGCACACAGCAGCCTAATTCAAACTGTTGAAACATAATTCACAGAAGAATACAGGGAACTGTTCTCACTGTGACTCCTTAGGTAGAGGCAGCAATTCTCACTTGCCAACACCTCACACACATGCAATTATGAGATCCTCTCCAGAAAAAGGTTGTTGCTTACCAAAAACCCAGACTTCCTCTACTTTTCCCCTCAGCAATGTCATGATGAATAAAAGGGTGAAAAGGAGGAGACATATCCCTTTCATCCAAAGGGCAATAGTCAACTATGAGATACATGAAAACAGCAGGTTATCTGGACTCTGGCTTCCCAACCCAAAGGTGACTATCTATGCCTGTTGCCAAAAGCATCATCATCAGTATAACTTCGTCTTCAAATGAAAATCATACTCAAACCTTACCTCCACCTCAGAAGGCACTCTCTGTTGTTTCAGCTGCACCTTCAGCATATCTTTTTGCTGCTCATCTTCCAAACAATCAATTTCGGTCACAGGAAATGCCTGCTGCTGTGTGTCTTCGCTGATACTGACCACGAAGAGCACCTCTGAGGTGAGCAGTAAGCAGCCTTCATGCTGCTGGCCTGAACCACTCACAATCATGACATCCAAGGCCATATGGACCTCTGGTCTTCCTAAAGATTGCAGCATTTTCCTGCATTACCAAGGGAAAAAGAAAAAAAGAAGAAAAAGAAGTAGTCTGTGTTATGCATTGCATCCTCCAGGACTACTTTTGATCACTGATGTTGTTATTTAATTATGTAGCTATCACCTACCAAGACAAAATAAGCCAGAGAGTATATTCCAAATCTCCATTACTGAAAGGTCTAAGACTAAAGATTTATCGAATAAATGTGAAGCTGTTACTTATCAAAAGTACGTAATCCTTCACTGCAAAATTGGCCTAATAACCATGCCAGGTCAGTCTATGTCCCATCCTAATAGAAAAATTACGCTGAGAAGTGGCTTACAAATTCAGTGCAGAAAATAAAGCTATCTTCACTAGCAGCTGTTTCTGGATATGTTCAGTATTTTTTTTGGGCTCGGTACAATGATAAATAAGTAAGAACTCACTGAATGCCATTAAATAAAGATCAGCTCTGTAGTTCCAAAGCTGGAAGCAGATCAGCAGCCCATCACTTGCAGATTGGGTTTCCATGCACTACCTTTGTGTTTAATGTTCCTAAACAAACTGCTATAACTCAGCCCTTCCTAGGGAAGCAGCCTGTTAACTTGACCACAGGCCAGAACCTATTAATAAACAATGTGGATGTAAAAATGAGCAAGTGTCTAAATAATTTTACCAGACATATTTGACGTGGCTATTTGGAGCCTGTTCAACATGTTGATCATTTGGATGAGAGCGCTGCTTGGGAAGCTGAGAAAGTCCAGCTCCATGCAAAATACCTGTGGCAAGAGAATTTCAGTTTTTTAGTATTTATTTTCTACAGAACGTTTGTGTGCTGTAGTGATGTCACCTGTTTAGAGCAGTTCATAAAATTGTACAGATCTGAAATGATGTCACAACTTTGGAAGCTATAGTCAAGACAATTCATTAAATATTACAATGCAAGAGTTATGCACTTAACCCCAGTGATCTTGCATTAGCAAGAAACAAAAAACCCCACAGTGTGTTCTAAAACTCAGCCATATACTCGCAATCAAGAGAAACATAATGCTCCTGAGAGCCATCATTTCAGAATGAGATCGAACACATCACTCCACTTTTATGTAAAAAATCAAGGCTGTTGTTAACTTTGTTGTTTAATGTTAAAATACTTCCACATACGTGTCACAATCGGTACAAATTACAAGGCAAGTTTGCCTAGATACTTTATTTAAATGTTCAGTCAATTAACCCAGCTGTTAAACACAGATCCATATACATTTATGAGATCTCCCAGGGCATCTGGTTTACTGTGAATTCTTCTCAGTGCCAGCAGAGGATGGAGACTACAAGAAGCAGTTAAACAGGTTTCTAAATACAGTATCCAAAAATGAAGACGATACACTATGTATGCTTACAGATGGCTTGTAAACTTCTAAAGATGAGGTATGGTCACCAGAAAGAATGAGTGGGTTTCAAAAAATTTCATACACTAAGTAATTTTAAAAATGTTTACAGGACAGAGAAGAAGTAGGTTAAGCAGTAAGCACTGATGTTATACAGTTTAGTTTAAAGTTACTCTCTAAATAAACAAAGCAACTTTCTTTTGTCTAATTAAGTATTCCGTTGAAGCAAAAGGCATTTCTGCATAAGAGTGTCAATAACTCAGATTCCTTTTTACACAATGGATAATAATTTAAACAGTGCTGAAAAAAAAACCTTTAATTTTTAGCACACATGTTGATGGTAATACTTAAAAGCAGCATCCCAGTTGTAACAGTTGGCTTACCAAGGTTCTCAGCATTATGTGAGTGAAAATGTTATTTACAGATGGAGAAAGAGAGAACATGTGTTTATTTCTGTGTGGTCCCCCCACCCCTTGGTTCCCCCCCAAGAGGCATGGTCCCACTTCCAATCCAGTTGTGGGTAAGAGTTACTTGAACTCTTGTGTGTTTTCCTCTCACGCACTGTCAGCTATTATTGATACAGTTTTTATGTTTCTTTCTTGGCTAACTGTTTTTGTCACATGCTCATGGAAAACACAATGTCTTGTAGACTGTCCCCACAAATAAAAGTGTCGCTCTGCTGTTATAAGTTACATGATAAAGAGGGCAGTGTAATCAGATCTACAAAGAATGATGCCCTGGGCCGCAAAGACACCACTTAGCCTGCTGAAAACAGGGAAAAGTTTTACATTTGTAATGCATAATTCAGGAGAGCTGAATTATGTCATTTATACTCATACAAAAAAGATTAATTTAATTGGAAAGAATGACAATAATTAAATGTTTCATTATTTCTTTAAATAGATTGCTTCAAGGAATGAGTTGGGAATGTAATGAGAAACATGGAAACAATGTCCTGAAGTCTGAGCTGAACTATTCACATTCTAATCAACATATCACAAAAATAAATATTGCTGGAGATTAAAGGCTTAAATCTTCAAGGCCTGTATAGTGTAATTAGTGAAGCAAAATTATTGACACATTTGTCTTTGTAGCAATAGGTTTCCCTGATTTTTTTCCTGAACTGCCACCCAAGCTCCTCTTAAAAATCCAGACCAACAGCTTTGATTCAGTGATAGCATAAAAAAAGAAATCAGTATATTTTGATATTTTTTATCTTTTACAGTTTTTGGTCACCCAGAAGTATTCAGATCAATCTTAAAGAATTCACTACCACTAAGTACTCTGCCAAGTTGAAAAACCCACCTATGATCATTAAAAGGTTATTTGTGTGTCCAAAACTAGAACTCTCCTCTCACAGCTCTCCCGTTTATAGGGGATGGTCCCACTACATGACTCAGTTCTTTATCCCAGAAACATAATTCCCTCTTTGTGTAGAGACAGCACAATTCTTTGCTTGTCTTCTCAAAATAAGCAGCCTCAAAATAACACTTTAATTGGATGTAGCATTGCTCTAATGCTTTCAATGTCAAAAGCTCTTCAGTAAGCACATACGTTTCTGTAACTAATTCCACTGTATTCCAAGAATTACTTCATGCTTTCTGCATTCTGTGGCTGTACAGCGCTGATCAGTAACACAAGAGAAGCACAACATGATGGTTTTTAAGAAAATGAGCACAACATTCAGCCCTGGCATTTCCAAGTCTTTCTCTGCATTGCACAGCTACTAAGCTGGGTAAGTAAGACACAGCAGGTTGTATCTGAAAAGCATTTGAAAAATTTAAATGAGGATGTTGGAAATGGAGAAACTCACCATAACCTGTCTGTGAGACAAGTTCAGCTGCCCCTCCGATGGGCTTTGTGAAGACGCCCATGATTCCTTTCCCCACACCCGAGATGACCCCTCTGGCTTTGTGCCCTGCTGAAGCCTGAGCTTCGGACACTCGCTGAAAATTCTGCATTGGCTGATCCACAATCCCAGCAATTGCACCTGAAAAAATAAGAGTCCCCAGTAGTAGTGAAGATTAATATCCCAGAATCTTACTACAGGAGCTGAATGTTGCTTGGATTACAGACTGTACCCCACCCTTCTAATACAGCTATTTAGCATGTGACTATTAGCTATTAAGTGATTTAATTAGCTAAATAATACATTAGCTTCAGTTCAAGTTAAATCTCAATTTCCTTCATAAAAATGTATCTTACTTTTTTAAACATTCAGATCACTTAACTTGAGAGCACATTTTTATCTTTCAACTATTTTCACTAAATGCTTTTGCTGAGTTAGTTTAATTTAGTTCATTCTGTTTAGTGATTATGAAAATGCTGGGCTTGGAATAAAACCCACCCGCTTTAGAAGCCTGAGCTGTTATGGAAATGAGATTTTCACGTAAGCCTGAGATTGACTTCATGAAAATAAAAACTGCCTGTATTCAATAGATCATTTTTATATCCTCTTCCACTGCCAGAAACGTTCATAAGCTAATGCAACTTTTGATATATTACTAAGATTAGGAGAATTAGACTTTGAGACTTTTTGTTACTTTTTTGCAATAACGATCATATTTTACTTTAATGCGAATGGGTCAAACTTTTACAAGTGACACAGTGACCTTCCCAGCTTTTAGTATCAACACAGAATTCCAACTTAAATCTTCCTAAATGTAAACAGGTATGTGAGGTGGTGCATTTCTTTGATCTTGATTTTACTCCAGCCACTTAACCACAGACATGTCTCTAGTTATTGTAATTTTGATAGATAAGCTACTTGGAAATCGCTGAGAGAACAAGGACTGGACAAAGTGGCATCAGTTAGAAAATGCTCTGCCTGGTCTGAGCTTCTTTGCTCAGTGAAAAGCAACTCAGCAGGCTCCTCAGCAAGCTCTCACTTTGCACTTTCAGCTGCAAATACCAAGATTAAACAATTAAAGAGTAGGATCCTGCATCACCTTGGTAACCAGGTATTTTTACTGCAACCCAGACATCTCTGAAGATTCTGCTTTGTATGTGGAAGTAAATCCAGGCATAATTCTGCAGATTTGGATAATCACAGCTGAGGTATTTGGCCCCGTATGTTTACCAGCGTGATATGCACTAGTCAGATAGCTGCTAACCATTTTTCAGATGGTTTTAGTTAGTTACTGGATAAACAGAGAAGTTGCTGACTTTGAACAACAAGAACTAATACTGTACTTGTACACTGATACTCTGTCCAAAGAAAAGACGATGAGAAGCAGCACACATTTTCCCAGATCCTTGTCCCTGGGATACTATCTATAAGCAATTCCAGAAACTCGCCTCCCCCGTAAATGCCTTCCTCTCCTTCCAGAATGGTTGCTTCCAATTTTTAATGTGCACCCTTTACTGGTAAATGCAGACGATTTCCTCAAAAAATGCTGGTCTGCTTTTAATGTGCTCCCCAGTTTTTATTGGTCGCAGTCCCTGAAGCTGAGTGTGCAACTGAATGTTCACCCTTTGTGCTGCAAAGGCCGAGAAGTGTCCTTAATGCCAGGCCATGGAAATGATACAACTCTCAATTCCATTCCCTTTCATTAGTACTTACCAGCTGCTCCTGCTGCTTGACTAAAATAATACCCCAACACCGCATTACACAATTGGGATTGTTCATCTAGTCTTTTCTTTTGTACAATTGTGATGCATGCGAAGGCATGAAACAATAGTTGGTGTTCTGTTATGTTCCAGTATTATGCTACCCTGTGACCTCCTTCACCCTATCTATCGAGGTCATCCACAGCAACTGCACTTTCACAACAGAAGTTATTGCCTTATTAAATGTAATCCACCTAAGTCCTAGCACTAGTAAATTATTTACTGCAATACACTTGAGCAATGTTATAAGGTAATAATAAATAAGAGCCTACTCCAAAGGACCTGTGGTATGCTCCAGGCTACTTCTCAGCTGGAATGAGGCCCAGAGGACAAGAAAACAGAATAGAAACTGCTGTGATTGAGCTATATAAGATTATTTATATAGTACCACAAATCATATATAGCTTAATTAGCCAGTTGTTTAGTACTTCCATACTTTCTGTTATTCTGCCATTTTGTGCATCCTCTGAGCCTGTCCATGAAGCCATTGCCCTTTTGTACCTCAAATTCTTTTGCAAATCCTTGTAGGTCTTTCTACCTACAAAAAAATATAACCAATGAACTTCTCTTCCCTCTCTGCTCTCCTTTTATAATCTCATATCTTGATTCTGCAACTCACTGACATCACTCATTGTTGTGGTCATGCCCACAAATCACATAAAACGCTTACTTCTCTCTCATTAAGGAGTGACTGGTCCTGCCACCTTTGCATATCTCCTGTACATCTCCTTTCCTGTGTGAGTCATAGGAAGAAAATAAGTGAAAAGATAAAAAGACTAAGCAACCTCAAAACCCAGCAGTAGTGAGATAACAGTGACACTAGAAACTGTGAAGCAGATGTCCCCTGCTGGCTGTGTGGTTTCTTTCTTTCTAGTGTGAAGTTAGCCTAGGAGCACCATGCTGGACAGACTGGTCTCAGAAGGTCTATCTCCCCATATTTCAGTAGGGTGTCAGGAAGCTAGAGCATGACATCTCAAGTCATGGTTCCTCCCTTTGAACTCCAATGTACAGAGTCTAGAGACAACTATGGTGTCCTGTTGCTGTCTCTCTCCCTTCTCTGCAATATCTTTTTTTTTTAAAATTAAACCATTCTCCATTTTTCTTTCCTTCCTTACCCTAGGCATTCGATTTTATATGCATGTCCACATATGTACACACAGATTATGTATGTATAAAGAAAACCTCAATAAAATTAAACACCAAAGCAACAAAACAAAAACATATTCTTCCATTACTGGACCAAAGAGGTTCCAGCAACACCATAACATCTGCTAAACATCAGCTGGGTGCACTCTGGTTAATACATGTTGCTCAGTAACCATAAAAAAGATACTTTGATAACTACAAAATTCATATAGTTCAGAGTATATCACTGTACTACTTCAAGAAGAATTTCATTACAGGCAGCAACTGCTTTGTGCACAGACTGACAATGCTTGGTGGATGCAGTGCTTACAGAACTTAGAAAAGCTTGTGAAAATCTTTCAAACTGAGAAATGGTTAGAAAAATGCTCCACCAGAAGAAACCGTCCATGCTTTGCCACGAGGCTGGATGCCAGCCAAGCTGAAACCATTTTGCTTCCTTTTCCTTCCTCTGCTGTCTTTCAGGATTCCTGCAAGTGTTTCGCATGGCAACTATGCTAAAGTACGGTCTCAACACAGCAAAGATCACATTTTATTAGAGGTAAAATAAGAGAACTGTTTGGCATGCATTAATATATTTGCAGAATTAGTGTGTGGAATAGCATACACCTTCAGGGTTAGCCATTAGTATTTTACTTTAGGAGAGGCAAATGCTGAATGGCCATCGCTAAGTGATAATTGCACAGCAAAACCAACAACCACCACTCTTAGTAAAAGAAAAATTGAGCTTTAGTAAAAAAATGCAGGCTTTACCCCCCCTTGCAGCACAGTTGCACTGTCAGTCTGCACTCCTTCCTGCTTTTAAGGAAAGTAACTGAAATATCAAGCATTTTTGCCACTGTGAAAAAGAGCTTTTCTCATACTTGTTAGCTTTTTGGTTATTCAGAAAAAGAAGAAAACCTTGTAAGGTACTAAAAACTAGTAGCTGAAAACAAATTCTATAGTTTCAATATCCTCTTTCACACAGTTATAAATTACTATTTTAATCTTGCCTCTGTCATGCAAAATGCTAAACATAGTTTCTCAGTGAGGAGTGCTGATTATCTAAAGATTTTAAATACAATTTCACTGCATTTCTGACTAATCATATAGAAAAAAACCCCACACCTATCATAAACGTTTGCTCTTTTTCATGCTCAAATGTTACTAAAATGATCCAGAAGTCTCCTCCAAACAAGAAAAGAAGATGACAGATGGCCAAAGATAACAATCAAATCAAACAACACCCTGACAGTGCTTGAGTCATTTAAAATGAGACAGGACAAAGCACTTAAGAATGTACCACAGGGAACAACTTGCACTGAGGAGGAGACAAGAGTACATGATTTTGGCCCCAATTCAGCAAAGCTCTTAAGCACATGCTTAAGTGCTTTGCTGAATCAGGGCCACTTTGAGCCAGATTTTCAGAAAAATCAGCAATTAAACTCTTCTTTGTGTGTAGGTATCACAACGTATCAGTGAACTGAGGGCTCTTACGTGCCTGTGTCTAGGGCATGAAATCTGCATTTGCAATTATTTAAACTGCTTGCGTGAATCAGACAGCTTCTACAAATGTGACAGTATTTCACTATCCTAGTAATATTTTTCACACTTAGCAATTTTACAATTAGAAGGTCATGGAAATTATAGCTTCAAAGGATCCTACTATCTGCATTCCTGTGCTCATCTGAACTCATCCTTCCGAAGAAAAATAACAGAACATCTCTGCTTCATTTTGCTAAGTATGGAGCTATTTTTAGAGTAAGCATGTTCATGCTTATTTTTAATGTGAAAGCAAGCAGTATGATGGTACCCCCCTTCAACTATGACTGGGTTTTTTTGGGATAACCCAAGTATTCTTTGACCTAACGGTCAGAAGAGAAACATCGTTCTTAGGCATTCGTAAAAATTGGAATGTAGGTCTAGTCATAGTTTAGGTTGCAGTGCAAGTCACATGAATGCTGCTGTTTATATAGACAAAACATGTTTTTTAAAAATTGGTTTTAAATAAAAAAATATGCTGGATATGAGTTCACTGGAATATTTCTAATTCCTCTGTTAGTGAGAGGTCTCACACTTGTCAAGCCCAGCTACACAAACCAAAGTTATTTATCTGAGTGCTTTGTTGCCTCCATTGCTCAGAACAGAGGTATTTAGCAGGGAAGAATCTCTAAATAATAGTAGTGGGAGTAAGAACTACATCCCAGCTTGTGGGGGAGCACTGTTTAAATGCTAGAAAAAACCTGTAAGTTTCTATCATGAAGACTGATATTTTTTGAAAACCTAGGACACAGGAACTCTGCGTTTCTAGATTTGTTTTTAATTTGGGCATACTCCCACGAACAGCTGAAGCCTTGTGTGCAGGGAGGTACCAGCGTGGTGCATGCATGTTATTAGTTCTGGCTTTCCTGAACAGCAGAAACTTTGCCTTGTTACAGCCAAAGGTACAAAGTTTTGCTCTTTAGTGCAGGCCATACAGCTGATACTATTAACTCTGAGGGTCCTGGTGTGCTGGTGCAGGGCAGAGCCACAGCCACCACATTATCTTGCTGTTTTATTAATAACTGAGCTGAGATCACCAAACCATTTCACCAGCACACGTATACTGGGTTGACACAGTGCTTCTAAAAGTATAATCTTTCATTCAGCTACTCAATGTGACTGCCCTTAACCCAATCAAACAAGAAAGAAAAATAAAACCCTCTCTGAACTCCCTTTGATCTGCAACACCAGTAACAGCTCACTATTAAGATAGTAGCTAGTAATGTATGAAATTTCTCATTTATGCACATTTCTCCCAGGACAACCACTTGCTGGTTTACAGGCATTATCAAATGACAGTGCTTCACATCATCTAATGTTATTGCTTAAAATAATTTCCAGTAACTTAACCCAAACTTGTAACATTTTTACCACTTCCTCTTTGGGGCTTTCAGGGTTGTGGTTGCAAATTCAGGAATTGTGTACACTACTGAAAATTAGGAAAGAGGACAAATCCTTTCAAGCTTCAGCTCTTCTAACCTTTTGCACTGGACTGCTTTTGGTCACTTTGATCTCTAAGGGATTCATACTCTTTAATATGTACTGAGGAACTCAGCCAAACAATACAGTTCTGCATTCCTTTGCTGTGTGACAAGTAGAAGTAACCCAGAAAATCTAGACTCTTGTTGCAAAGCTTCTTGGGGAGTTTTTTTCTAGCGTGGGTTAGTTTTCAGATGTTTAAATACTATTTTGAAATGGCCAGATTTATCTTCACTTCTAACCAAATCACTTGGCTGCTTAATGAATACAATTACACTGAATCAGGATGATCTGGGTTTCTTTGTTAAAGCAGAATTCCTCATCAAAGTTACTTAACATCTGCAGTAAGTTCAAGTGGTTTTCAAACAAACCCAAGAATCCCTGATATCTGCAGTGCAGCAAAAGCAAGCAGGTTCGGAAGGCATTCCTACAACTCACTGGAAAGTAAACATCAGTGTGGTGACGTCTTTATGCTGACTTAGATACAAGTCACCCTGCCTAATGCAGAATTATTATTTTCATTTCAGATATCCACCATGTACCAGTGAAAATACTGTTCCACAAGAGGAGTGCAAACTTCTTCTACAACTGCCATTATTTTATCTGCAAAAACATACACAAAAGTCACTAAACCTTCATGAAAAGTAACATATACACACCGTGAGGCTATTTCACAAGAAATTATCAAAACAAATGGATTTTACAATTATAACTCACACAACAAAAAGGCTAGTGAGAAGATAAGAAAACAGCATTATCACTCAATTTTAATAATACGTTACCTAGAAGGCTAATGCCTAAACGAGAGAGCCCCTGTCTCAGTCCTTCTCCCAGGCTCTCTGGAAGCTGCCTTCTCCATTCTTCTTGTCTGTTGTAATGCTCTTCATCCAGTGACAGCCTATCCATATTCCGAGCAAGACTCGTTGCCAGATTGGTAATTGATGTCAGTGTACCTAAACACATGGAGATATACATTTGGGTCTGGATCAAAATGTTTTAATTTAAAATATGGAGATGTTCTATGTCGCACTGAAATAATGAGCTTACAAGCAGAACAGCAAGTCAACTGAAAAGTCACCCATGTGTAACATGCTTTACTATTTGTTCAGCATCGCCACGCTGCTCCTACTGTCCACGTCACGCCTTTTACATTAGCCTGCACAAGGTTTGCCTGGCTGGAGAGAGAACAGCAGCTCATCCGAACATGGTGCTCCAGTTCCCAAACTTCTGCAAGACTAACCTAGAGGAAGGGGGAGTGTGATGGGAAGATAAACAAATATTTACAGAAGGAACTCAGGGGGATGTGTCCTGAGGGAGCCTGGCGCAGCAGTGAAAGGCTGGGGCAGCCGAGACTCTCCAGGCGGCTGAACCACGCGGTGGCACTGTGTATACAGACTTTGCTAAACAAAAGCTGCTTCTGTTCTCAGGCCAGAGCAGCCCCGCTGTCAAAATCTATCTACGTACTCACACAGTTATGACAACTGCATCTACTTTTTTTTCTTGAAAAAATAAAAAAAATGATGAGGCGATATCAGAAGTGTAGAACTTCTGATGGTTAGCAGAAGCACAGAACACCTTTAATGTTTTTGCAGTTATCACATGAAATACTGGCTGAGCCAATCTCTGTCCCAGTGGGAGGTTTAAAATTCTGAAGTTTCTGAAACATTCTTACACACTGTAGTTAAGCGGTGATCTGTTTAATACATATGATGTTATATATGAGCTCTGTTACCCTCACCGCATTTCGCTGCAACCTAGCAAGCCAAACAAAGCTGCAAGTAATATTGTTTAAAACTTTAACACATCCTTTAACAACGTACAATAACAAAGCAGTAGTTAGAGCAACGAAGTGAAAGCTCTACCTTTGGAAATATGTTTTACAAATGATGTTGTTCCTCTGGAAACTCCACTGACAAATGCTCCTGGGCCTCTGGTCAGCCCCTCATAGGGCAGCCTAAAGAAATCAGCTATGCCATTCCCTATGCTTCTCACCAGACTTGCTGGGCTTCCAAGAATTTCCAATGATCCAACAACCCAGCCTGTGTGGAGAAACAAGACACATGTTAGGGCTGCAAAAACTGCAGAAGCAGCAGTTGTGAAAAGGCTATTCCTTAATACTCCTTTTCACACTAGAATTCATCGCATTATGAACTTCCTTTGAGCAAAACACGGGAAATAACTCATCCACTATGAATTCAGAAATGGCAATCTTTCATACTTCGTAAATCAAAGAAATCCTTTTGGCAAACTCACAAATAGCTTTAGAATGACTTCCTTCCAGGAGCTTCCCGTATTTCTGCTAAAAGTGTCCTAGAGAGGCGGATGCTAGAGTCTCACAGAGGAATGGACTGCACATCCAGATCGCTGGGTCGGTTTTAGATGCTGTAAGGGAGAGCTGTGATTTCACATCCCTATGTGATAGAATTGTGACAGGGAGTTTACACTGATACAATGTATTGCTTTACCGGAGTGTGGAGGTCAATTGCTTGATGGAGTGTTAGGAAAGGGGATGCAGATTTTTGACAAGTGCTTAAGAAGTTATTTTAAATCCACCCCAGCCCTTCTAAGCTGATCATTTTCTTTCAGAGTGCAGTGAAAGCCAGACAAATGTCTTCTGCTCAGTACAGTTGTGTAAACAGCAATGACATCTACATGCTGATTAGGTTACTCATAGGGGAGTATTCCTTATGCATGTCCCAGGAGAGGTATCTGCGGATCTAGTTTCCTATATAAATGCAGGGTTGCCAGCAGCTTGCTGGATGGCTGAGCACGCAGCTATCTGTTGCTGGAAAGCTGTGTGTAGGTCCTGTCTTTCTCAGGCTGGTTGGCAGCAGATTTATTAGGGAAATAGTGCTGCCTAACTTTTTTTCAGCAGCCCAGAGAGAGGTATTCAGAAATGGCAATAAACATTAAACCGGAACTGCCTGGTCTTTAAGCCCCAGCACCATGGATTTCAACTGGCACCGTACGGGTGACACAAGGTGCCACAGGGCCAGGAGAAACACACACTGGCCTCCTGCTCTCCCGCTGAGGGCCCTTGATCTGTGCTACCCTCCTCATTCCCATCATGTCACCACAAACTCCTGCTATCCAGATGCTTTTCTTGTTTTCTAGTAACCCCTCCCAGTCATTCCTCTGGAAGGCTGAATCATGAAACTGAACAGAAGAGAAAATGTTACTCATACGAAATGAATCAATCTCATACTATCATTCTAAGCTCCCGGAAAATCTATTATGCTTGTTCAATCTGTCCCTGGTGGGTTGAGGACTCCAGTGTATGTAGTATAAAAAGTGGGAAACACAATGGACATAAGGGAGAGGGTGGGACTACAAAAACAAAACCCAAACACTACCAACAATGCGACAAGCTGAGCGGTCATGAGTGCTGTGGACCATGGTGCCTGCCCGGGAGATGAGCATTACCCTGGCTGTCCCTCCCTGCCGAGGACCAGGGAAGCCAGCACTGCAAGCTAGGCTTGCAACTCTCTTGTAGTATTTTTAACGAATTACCCCTGCCACTGTGTGAGGTGATGAAAAGCTGGAAGGGCAGGGAGGCGTGCGCAGATGGAAGTGATGCTCTTTCTGCTTTTTCTGATCAATAATGTTGAAATTATCCTTTAATCCCAGTCTTTTTCCTTTTTTTTTTTTTTTTTAGTGCCTTATTGCCCTGCACCACCAATTGAGGATATGGGTGATTCCAACTCCACTGACTTGTTTGGCCAGTCAGCAGATTCAAGAATGAAAACCAGAGTAAAGCCAGGAATGAAACTGGTTAAAAACAAAACTGAGGGGGTTACCTGGTATGCCAGGCATGGGCTGTTGCAGTCTAGCCATGGTTGTGGGTTGTCAGTTTTGAAAAGCTCTGGAAGGAGCATTCTCACTCTTGGAGAGCAGCCAGGAGGAATGTGCAACCTCTATTAAGGGTGACTCTTCTTGGCCAGTGCTCTGAGCAAAAGTCATGGCTCCTCATGGCCAGCATGGATTGCCCAACCCAAGTAGGAAAGTGTAGGATTAAGTCAGGAATAGGAAAATGATGAGTCAGGAATAATCCCACAGTTCACAAACCCTGTGCTGCATTTTACTGCACTATGTCAAGTTACTATTTCCCCAAGTATACTTAGCAATTATATCCACTAATACAAAATAATTATGACTATATTAACAGAGAGCCACTGTATTCTCTTCATAGGCAACTATAGCATTAGATCTGGCTGATACTAGTAGTATTTTTAAAAAGGATTTGATTACCTTTTAAATAGAACCCTGGTTAATTAGAAAGCATGAGATATTTCCATTGCAAGTTTTTCTAATTTGAGACAAATAATATTAATTAGCACATTAGAGCAGAAGTCTCCAGACCTATTCATTACTTACAAGACTTAGATTCTGGCTGCTCCTTTGCAACATATGGTGCAGCCAAATACACTGCTTTTAGCAGGCTTTGGGGCAAATGGTCCACAGGGCAGCAATGTCTCGCACATGGCATAGGTCAAAATAAAACTATATCCTGCCTGAAACATCAAGCCTGGCTGTGTGGGAGACGCTACAACAATTCATGAATGGGACAGTGGTGAGCAGAAGGAAAATCAAATAACCCCTCATTTTGCACATTAATGTGGTTGAAAAGCAAGAGTGTGAAGTCCTTTTTCATTTGAGATCAATCCAACAAGTGTAAACTCCCAGATGGCGAGGAAAGGACTCAGAGTTTGCAATCCATATAAAGCTTTTTGCTTGATTTTTTTTCTCCTTTTAAACTTTGTTAACAGAGTGAGCCATTTGATAAGTGTCACAAACTCTACAAAATAAAGCATCCTTCTAATCAGCATTTAGCAGTGATCAACACTAATCAACTCAATTCACTATTTTAATCATGGTAATCCCTTTCAAAAAATTCCTCCTATTTTCAGTGCTTTCAGTAGGATTTAAATATTAACATATGCCTGTACATTTTCCTAAAGAGCAGCTTCACTGAAGCAAACCTTATTTCTTAATATTGAACCCTGCTTGATTTCAGCTACATTGTAAGCCCAGCAAGTGCAAGGAGTGACCTGTGTACTGCTGCATGCTGTAAGGGAGGCACAGGAGGAAAGAACAAGACCAGGTGGAGGTATTGCTCACTGGCATATGTGCCTCACCTGGGATGTTGTGTGTGCAAAGCTAGCATAACCCCAGTTTCCTGCTGCAGTCTATCAACACTTGTATCTCCACTCCTTGCCAGTTACGGAGATAAACATTCCCTGTGGATCTTACTCGGTCACAGTTTCACTCCAAACTAGGAATAAACTAGCTCTTCTTTCCTTCCACTACAGGATTTGACTGCAAAAAAAAGCCAAAGAAGTAGGAAGAAGAAAAACCTGGAAATTTTGCAAGCAAAATTTTGCAGAAAATAATGAATTGGTGCATAGTGTTCTGGTGCACAGTTGTGTACACAGTTGCCATAATTAGCTGTGCATGCAGGGTGAAAGAGCATATCAGCATCTCACTATTTGAAAATACCTGAAATGTATGTGTACATCTTGAAAACTATGCATCGAAACCTGATCACAGTCATTTGCAGCACAAATGAAAGCATCAGAAAAATCTAATCACTAGTATTGCAGGAAAATAAATCCCATGTTTCTGTGTGGAGTACATTATTTGCATGAGATCACAGAGGAGCTTCTTGCTGTCTCAGGTACAAAGTCCATTCCACACAAAGACAGCAGAGAGCAAGTTTTGTTATTTCTAAATTAACATTTGTGAGAAAGTGAACGTACCTGCTGACCTAACAGCCTAATTGCCCACTATGTGAAAAAAGTTAGTAACACCAAACTTCATAGTCCTAGGATCAAAGGACAACAAACATCTGTGTGCCAGTTTAGCATGAAGGCTGCATGAAGAAAGACAGATTTCTAATCATAAACTGCAGCCAAAAGGAGTTTTAACAACAAAACAACATTCAGGGCTATAATTTACTTCTGAACACAGAGCAACAGGCTGAATAATTTGATTAAATGTAGTTTTGGGGAGTTTATGTGAGGAATGTGGGTTGATTCTGACTATAATATATTCTGCTATAATATAAAATGACAGAATCTAAGCCAGCTATAATACATTTTTATGCTGTGTTCAGAGTTTCTTAAAGCCTTCAGGCAGCTGGCTAATGTTTATCGCAACTTTACAGATCTTCACCGGTGTCTGCTCAACCATTTTATTTTCCTTTTTTCATATTGCAGGACATGAAAAGTGTCTGAAAATATCATTATCAAACTGTGTTTGAGGAAAACAATAATTGTATGACATCTTGGTTATTCAGCTCAAGAGACAAACAGAATCCTAATGCTTAATAAAAACAATGGAAAAGTACTGACCTGCTCTGAAAAGTGCTCCAGCAGCATAATGCATGGCCAAGGCATGGACAAGTTGCCTGGCAGAGGTGAAGATGGGTCCTCGTTCAAACACAGAGAAAGAGAGAGGGGTGTGATCTGAGGCTATATACAGTTTCAATGAAGCATGAATACTGACAAGCAGATTAACAGGCTGTATTGTTAATTTTCGTAGCTTCACTGGCTTAACTAAAGCCCTTGCATGTTCTCTCACTTGTTCAGGCAGTATCAGGGTAGTATCTGAAGTATTCATGGACCGACAAGCCATCTTGTTTTCTGGCAGATATGTATCAAACAAAGTTTTAATGTAGTAAACAAAGGTGTCTTCCACATACAGCCTTGCTGGTTTGAGCTCAAAACTGAGGTCATTCACATGAAACGTGAAATTCTCTTCCTCAGAGAATGCAATGCAGAGTTTTATAAAGCAGTTTTCCTTATAGCTTTCAAAATCTTTGTTGCAAACAATGAAGTTGTTCACCCTGGACCACTGCACAGTCTCATTTTTCTCTCCTTGGCACAGCAGGACTGCAAAATGGAAATTGGATTTGCTGTACAGCTGATTGTCCAGTTGCAAGTCTTCACAATACACTTGGAGACTATGAAATTGTGGGAGGCCTTCCACAGTCTCCCTCTGAAACTCCTGTGACAGGGATCTCAGGTAGTTGGTCCCTGGGGCCATGTGGAGGAAAATGTTGTCTGCTGTGAGACGCAGAAATTCAGATGACACTTTGTGGTTTGTAATATCATCGAATGCAGCAAGACTTAACTGACTGATGAATATTTTCAATGACAAGGTCTGCTCTTGGCTTCTAGACAGGATGAAAAAGAAGTTTTATTACTTGATGTATTTTGAGTTCACCTAGCATCTTGCTCTCTCAATAAACTATCAGGAGAGACATTCTCCGTAATACATGGGAAACCCATTGCGTAAATCTCATTAATGCTAATGGCATCTGGCAGCCTTAATCACCACAGAGAGTACCACCTAGGGAGCCTCTTAAGAAATGGGATATTACACATCTATGCCAGGTTTCTCTTTCTTACCTATCAACAGAATAGTTTGGACAGGAATATCTCTATATACAGAACAATTCCCTGCTGGGGAGTGGTTGGTGGCCCGTGGCCATGGCTCTCTCGAGCAGCTTGGGGAAGGTGAAAGTGAACTATGAGAACATGGATGCCAGAGACAAAATGGACGCTGCTGAGCGGGCATGACTTGCAAAATCCGAAGGATGCCTCCCTGGCGCCTTCATGTCCTTGAGCAGTCCCAGTAAACAACTTTGGAGGTAAACAACCTTGAAGAGGCACCACTGTGGGGGTGGGAAACTAGCTGTGGGAAACTAACTGTAAGATGCAGCTGTAGGTAGGAGGAGATGGGAAGATGTAGTTTTTAGTTCTTGACCAATGAGTAGGCATAGTTATTGTAAACTGTGACCTCTATATAAGTGAGCTATTTGGGCTGAATGAACGAAGCAACCTTTATCACTCATATTGTGTGGCTCATTGTTTCCCTCACCGGCTGAACCCCGTCGCGCAGGATGTGACAATTCCCTATTGCAGTTGCAACAGAGACAGATATTAAAACAGACAACAGCAGATACAATTCGTTGGTAATTACAGAATCACAGAATGTCAGAAATTGGAAGGGACCTCAAGAGATATCTAGTCCAATCCCCATTAAATCTTAACTTGTACACACATTTTCCCTACGGGAGAGCACTTACAACTGGTTTTAAATTATCCAGAGGAGACTCCACAGCTTCTCTGGGCAGCCTGTTCAGTTATTTCTCATATTTCTGTGGAACCTCCTATGTTCCTGCTTACACCTCCTATGTTCCCGCCCCTTGTCCTATCATAGGATGCTTCTGAGAAGAGTCTGGCTTCATCCTCCTGACACTCACCCTTTACATATTTATAAACATTAATGTGATCACCCCTCAGTCTCCTCCTCTCCAAGCTAAAGAGACCCAGCACCCTCAGCCTTTCCTCATAAGGGAGATGCTCCAATCTCTTAACCATCTTTGTGGCTCTCTGCTGGACTCTCTCAAGCAGTTCCCTGTCCTTCTAGAACACACCACAACACTCCAGATGTGGTCTCATTAGGGCAGAGTAGAGGGGGAGGAGAACCTGTCTCGACCTCCTATCCACCAAGACCCCTAGGTCCCTTTCCCCTACATTGCTCTCTAACAGCTCAGTCCCCAACTTACAACGATGCATGGTTTTCTTGCCCAGATGCAAGATTTGACATTTGTCCTTGTTCTATTTCATTTAATTTCTCCCTGCCCAGCTCTTCAGCCTGTCCAGATCTTGCTGGATGGCAGCAGAGCCTTCTGGCATGTCAGTCACTTCTCATACATGCTCAGCTGTTACTATGTTTTCTGAGAGCCAGTACTGACAATTACTACTATGGATAATTCACTCCATATCACATCCATCAAGTACCCTCCAACAATGCCAATACAGTATTTTCATACTGGTGGCACTGAAGGCCCCTCTGTTGTTAACCGCCCACTGCCAAGTTTAACTTTCAAGCAGACTGCTGTGTACTGCTGATGACCAGTTCCTTGAGGCTCAGGCTGTGGTATGCTATGGAATTGGGGAAGTCTTCTAATGAAGACTATTATAATAAAGTACAGCCCTTGCACATCAAACTTCCTCCTGATTCTAGGGAGAGTTTGCTAAATATTAGCAGGAACTAGCTAAATACTTTAAACTGATGAACACAATTAAAATTAATTATGGTGGAAAATTTATCTTTTAACAAACAACTAGGGCCTTATTTTTGTATCTGACATGTAGCATTTACCCTAAAGCAATGTAACTTTTGATGTTAAATTGTCCTTTTTTAGCTGTGATATACAAATCATGACGTATGGTCTAAACATATGCCATACAGTATACAGCAGTGTTAAACAAAACAAAGAGTTAAGCCAAAGTTCATAAGTCAGTTAACATATAGAAAGCTGAACAAACTCTAAGCACTTTTCAGCAATGTTTTTATCATCTTTCACATTCTTTATGTACCTGCTGAGGTTGATCTCAACGGGTCCTGCTCTTCCTTCTGGGGCCAAGGTTATGACTATCGTTCCACACTGATGGGCAATGTCCACATAAACATAGCCAAAGCCAGTTAAAAACACAATCTAGTGGAGAGAGATAGAAACACATGGAATGTTATTGAAATTGCTATTTTTAATGCCATAACTTGAATTGATCCTATTAAAGTCTTCTGGTTGAGATCTTTTACTTGAAACATGATACTGTTCAGGAAAAACAGAGTTTTCAAGAATTCAGAGAATAAAAGGTCTGATGCCTAAAGTATTTTGGTTGCACAGCAAGACGAAATTTGCACCTCATCCTCATACTGTATAACTGAATACATTTTAATAAGAAACTTCTCCAGAAATAAGCAGCATGTGCTGAAGAGGAGAGAAGTTACATGAGAAAAGAATAAATAGGGAGATTTAATTTCTGAGTTTTGATTAAGTAGAAGGGCAAATTTCTGAAGCTCTGCAAAATCCCACTTTATCTTCTGGAAAACAAACCCTAAATTAACAATTAATTTCTATGCCCTAGCTCAAAGTTAGTTAGATGAATGGTTTTTAGGACAATCCAAAATATATGAAGACTGAAAAATAAGTAACATTTTGGTAACAGCTCAACATTGAACACATTTTAAAGCTACCTAAACTGGTTTGGTGTCACAACGAAAGTGCTACCAAAGAGAAATGGCAGAAGTCTTCTGGACCATGTAAAATGCCTAAAAAAGAAGGAAAATGGGGACTTGACCACAGGTTTGAGTTTTGTTTACAGATATGAAAGCTTTCCTTCTGAAAAATTTGTCCTTATGAGTAAATATTCTATCTGAATGAAATGATCTATTGCTTTTGTTCCTTAATTCTGCAATTCTGTGCAAATTTGGTGGTTTTCAACAATATAAAAGATTAAGGCCTTTTTAATTTGGAAAGCTCACAGCAGTCCTTCTTAGAGTAAACTGGCTTCTATTTTCTTGCAGGGCTACTATCAACACAATAGTTCACTAGATTGTAATGACAGAAGCCATAATATAAAGGAAAGAAACCTCAAGGAAGAACACAAAGATAATGGACTAACACAGGTAAAATAAACAGTTGTTTATCTTGAGAAATTTTTACTGCTGTTAACAAGTTAACAGAAAGAAAGGCACTTGCAAGTTTAACAAGATCAGCACTTCAACTGATTCTCATTCAACTATTTATGGTGTATACTTGTACAGATAATTATATTTTGTCCATCAAATTATATCTTATGGGAATTACAAACAAGACAATTTCTAATTCTGACACGTCAGTTTTACTCTTTTGCTTATCTGAAAGAGATTCTCAATCTTGCCTGATGGAATTGGTGAAAGAAACCAACATTTACTGGACTTTCAGTCCAACTTCATTATTCTAAAAAAACCCTAAATTATTTTAAAGATAAGCAATTTCAATTAGAAAGATTATTCTGATAGTAAATTCTGAAGTAATTTTATTATGTAACATTTTCTTTGTTATAGAATGAGAAGTACCTATCTGTTACGTGGTAAAAGTTTACAAACTGCTTAAGATATAAATCCAAGTAATTTCATAATCTGAATCACATTGTATGTGAAGCTAATAGCACACTCCTTATTTATTTACACTTACAATTTTCTAAGAAAAAGACTGACTGAGAAATCCTAGAGTAATTCCCTATGTGTAAAACCTAAAACAGAAGGGTACACTTTGCATTTGTGGAGTTCTTCAAGTAGACAATGATCCCCAAATGTTGTCTTAGCATCTGATTCCTTCCAGGAGCCAGATACTTATAGCAAACCCCGGTCTGGCGTAATATTAATGACTGAAATTTGAAACCCTGCATTGCTTGACTAGCTTGCTGAATGAAACTGAACCATTTGCTATATAACATAACACTCAATAATCATGAGAATTTTGTGATTGGTCCCCAGGGAAAACATCTGAAACTATTATTTCTTTCAAAGAGCCAAGCAGTTTATGTTGATTCCATGTAAACTAATGACTTCAAAGATGGAAAAAATTCCCATCAAAAAGAATTAGTCCAGTGAAGGAAGTTTTCATTTACCTCAAAACCAGGAGAAAAATAACAGACAAAAAGGGTTTTTTGTTTTGGTTTAGAAAGACACGTAGCTTCTGAAGACATACAGGCAGAATGACCCTGATGATTCCAACAAGATGTAAAGGTAAAAATCCGGTGCTAATTAAGTTATGAAATTGAAGGATTTTCCTGAATCCTCTGGGGTTACAGGGACTAGAAATTTTCAGGACTGATTTTTCCAGGGAACATCTGGTTGATTAAAAGAAGTGGAAAAACTCAGCACTTGAAAACCTGCATTTTTGATCTAGCTATTTTTAAAGAAGGCCACTGAAGAAGGTCATGTGTATTCTAAAACTTCCACAGGAAGCGGCTTAGGAAGGAGAACTCCCAAGTCTTACATAAAAACCCCCTCCAACCAACAGAAAGAATATGCTTGTTGCAGAGGAACAACATACTGTGCAGGTCAGGAAGACAACCATTTATGCTGTGAACTAGGAAATAGTTTATAATGACTTACTTGTGTTCCTTGATTGTTGATATCCACAAAATCACTCCATTCATTTACTAATTCATCGGATGACATCACTTTCAGAAGAATGCTGGGCAACAAATCTCTTGTTTTGCAGTCTGGATAGCTGGAGACTTGATGGTAAAGCTCATGATGAACGGAACACTGAGCTGGAATCTTTCTACAGTAAACTTCAAACTTTGGTGCAACTGAAATTTTAGAAAATGGACAAGATTAGGGCCTTCTAAAACTTGTATTAAATCAAAACTTGCCTACGCTTGCACAAATAAGGAAGTTTCTGTATAGTAAATAAAAAAAAAATTTCTATTGGTTGTAATTTTACGTGTTTGGGTTTTCTTCCTTTTCTTTTTCACGTCATTATGATTTACATAGTGTTCCACTGACCATTATATTACCATATTGTAACCGTAATTTGGCAGTGTATTTTGCAATTCTGAGGGGATTTAAATATTCTATGAGATTGAACTGTTTTCAACAAAACCCCTCTGCCTCCTACTGCCAAGTCACTTTGACAGCTGGAACTAGGGAGATCCAAAAACTTGGGAGCCTGTAAGCTCCTACTGCTGACCTCATGATTAGCTCCAATAGCTTCAAGGCTTCAGTATCTTTGAGAGTCTCTATGAGACGTATTTTTACAAGGGCATCAAGGTTTTGTAATCAAAAGACATACTTAACTCAACTTTGTAAAGCAATGTATACTACAACAGTGCCCTGGTTTTCATTACTGCATAATACCTACCTTTGAAGTTCTCTTTTACAAGCAGTGGAACGGAACACCTATTGTGGATAATTATACGAGGACTAGGATCTTCTGTAAGTGTTAGGTATGTCACGCCAAGTTGCTCTTGATAAGTGAGTGCTACAGCTCTAAAACAGAAGTCAGCATTTGATTACGCATGTTTTTGATTAAATCTTTACGTATTATTACTCTGGACAATTAAAAACATTCAAAACTAGCATCTGTAAGATTCTTTATGATCAAGTTTCACTTCTAGAAATATTCGTATACATTTAGGCAAGCACTTATCTCCAGTAACTATTATAATCAAACGGAGGAACATGTGGAAAACTGTATTAGACAGGGAATCACTTCATAGAGCCTACTCATGAGTTAAATTGAGCATGTGTGTTTGCAAGATGAGAGCTCTAGCCAGCAGAGATTTATATTAAATTAAAGCCATGAGATTGGAGGCCCAAATTTTGAACGTAAATCTTTTAAAATTTTCCATAGGAATTTGCATGCATACTTCTCTGATACACATGAAAGAAAGGTATTTTTAACGAATCCAAAAATTTGTAGCTGACTGCTCCCATGGAACAATCCACAGTGTCATCATCCCTTCAAATATAAATGTTATGGATCATCACTAAATAAATTTCCAAAATTAAAATAATTTCACTTAGTTCTACTCATTAGATACATGAAACGCCTTCACAATTTTTTTTTCCTGTGCAATTTTATAGGCTATTTCTGAAAAACATCACCTCATAGTGATTTTAAAAATCCAAACACACTGAAATTTTGATTAGGAACATGGGACATTTTATATCTGTCTCTGACTTATAAGGAATTATTTCATTGTTTTTTACCTGTTAAATTTTTTCTCAACTTAAGTCCATCTGTAAACCTTTAGTATATGCAATAACACCTCTCAGACTCTGCAGAGGAACCAGATGAGGGTTTGGATGATATCATGCACTTCAAGTAAGATACAGATCATATGGCTGGTAATATATACTCATACAACTTCTCTAATTTCAGCAGATTGTTTCTTGTTTATACCAGCACCAGCATGAATAGATTCAGATGCTTTGTCTGAGAATTAAAGCTGGGTGTCCGACAAGTAATTTGACTGTTATTTTTAGCTGTCTGGATGCATTTGCTTGTAAGTGGGGTGCACATTTAGTTATTTCAAGCTCTAAAAATAGTTGTAGTCTCAAAATAGTTCTATCCCTTTTTTTCCTTTTCCTGAGGGTGGTGAAACACTGGAACAGGGTACCCCAAGAGGTTGTGGATTCCCCTCTCTGGAGGTGTTTAAGGCCAGGCTGGACAAGGCATTGAGCAACCTGATCTAGTGGGAAGTGCCCCTGCCTATGGCAGGGGGTTGGAACTAGATGATCTTTAAGGTCCCTTTCAACCCAAACTGATTATCTAGTCTAACCATCAATCCAACTCTGACAAGCCTTATACCTGGATAGGGAATTGAATCCTTGACCCTTAGAGATTAGGAGTCTGATGCTCTCCCTACTGAGCCACACACACATGATTTACCCTTTAAAAACAAAGTCTAAATTATTGTATTCTATTATTTCTCACTGTTTTTGAATTCTTAAATTCTTACCCACAAATTAAGAGAGATCACAATCTCAAATACAAACATTTCATACTCTTATTTGTAAGCACATAAAAAAATAGCAGCTCATATATTACAAAAATTACACAACTTGCACCTGGGTCATAACATTAAACCATTTATAGTAAAAGCATCAAAACCATCAAAAATAACAAAAGATAACTTGCCTTTACACATGCGGGGTATTTGTTACTCTGACTTTTGCATTAATCTTTTATGTTTTATTACCAGTTAAGGCTATGTAGCAACAATTCATGATTGTTCAGGGTACAGTACCTGGTACAAAGTCTGCTTGCACCACAAACACCTGTGGGCACTGACACACTCTGTCTAGGAAACTCCTGTTTGATGACAGCTGGTAGGCTCCACAGCTCACAGCCCCCAGCGCAGCCACCTGGACTGAGGCTGAGGAGCAAGCGCTTTTCAGTGGGAGGTGACCCTTCTTCAGCTGAGGGATCAGTGTCTGACATCAGGTCCCAGAAGGGGACAGTACATAGGGTCTTGTTGGGTGGTGTCTCGGTAGGGCTGATGGTAAACACTGTACTATCTGGTGAGTGAAAATCCTGGAAAGAAACAAGGATGGTGGTACCATGACATGCCTGGTCCTTACAGGAAGTTTATTCACGTTGTTCTTGCAAAGAAGTCTCAAGAAGCAAATTGACCACAACCAAAAGTTGCACTAAGTCCACTGTATTCAAAGCCATTTGGCCAAATTCTGTGTCCAGGCATATTTACGCAGCTGAGCGGAGTTAGCTACAGTCCACTCACAGATGCATTACCTCTACCAAAAGTCACAGTTACATTACTGTAACATAACTTGTGAGAAGATTTAAAGCTAAGAAAAGATTTTAGCCTCAACATTCTTCCAATTCTCCATCCCATCACACTGTCACAAAACATGAAGTGCAAAGTGTAGATATGGACATGAAGAAAACTAATTCAGAAGGAAAACAATACAGAAATAGGGAACTTGAAAGATTTGTTTATCTGCCAACTCCTCTAGCATGTTTAACCCTGAGAATTCTTTCCACATACTTTACTATAAATGTAATGTTCAATAAATATGTATAAATGGTTGATTAAAATATATTGACCATGCATTTTGGTTCCTGCAAGCAAGTCCTTAAACATACTGTGCAATTATTAGAAAACTGATATTCACGATTTGATGCAGTTCACTGAAAAACATAAACTCTGGGCACGTCTCTAGTTCTACAGATTTGTTCAGATAACTGGAATCTTCCCAAAAGGAAAACAAAATGTTCAGCCTGCCAGGCCAATATACCTCTTTTACATGCAAACTCAGTAAAAATTTCAATTTCAACAGCTACTATGGATTATGCTGCTTATTTTACAGAAATGGCCATTAGTGCCTGAACAGATGGAGAACAGCCAGAACTAATTCTGCAATGTGCAAATATCTCCTGCTTTGCACAGATTTCTGATCACAGTTAATTACTTTATTGAGTGTACTCAGTACCCTGTATTTCAAATTAAAATTATACAATATAGCTTATCATCATTATGTCTAAAAATTTCTGTTCAAGCTCTGCTACGTGCAGTTGACACTATACAAATCTAAACACCCATGTACCACAGATGACAAACAATATCTGAATCCAGAGTGCTTTACCTCTTCTCCTGAATGTGGTTTGGAAATAGAAAGCTGTGGCCTATAATAGATTTGGAATGATGTATCATTGATTATTACTGTTTTATCTTCTATCTGTAGAATTTGTATACCTTGTCGAACCATTGAAGAAACACAAAACTGACACAACTGCAAGATAATAAAAAGTTGATGTCACATAGAGAACCACAAAAAGTATGGAAATACAGTGACAAACTGCCATTTTTTTCTGTCATTATCTGTTTAACTGTAGAAATACTGACTATATTCCTGTACTTTGTTACTGCAGCCACATCACTTTTGAAGTTACATCTATCAGTGTTTTACAAATAAGATTGAGAATTCATTATCTTCCCAGGAGATATTGTGTTATCTTATTGAGACAGGTAGAATGCTTTTTCTGATCAAATTATATTAATTATGCTCCATCTATTGCTTATACTCTTATTCTGTTTCAAAAGCATTAACATACTATGGAAGAGCTTTCACACTGCATACATTTGATTCCTTTCATCTGCTACATGACTTTGCTTTTAAGTGATAAAGTTAACAATTATAATTTTCTTCTAACCTTTTGATGACCTGGAAAAGCACCAAGTTTTATTTCAGCTTCAACAAAACCTTCTTCATCCAACGTTACTACTTCTTCATTATCAGCATCCTTCCATTTTGGGGAGGTCACATTATGAACCAGTTTAATTGCCACTGATTTGTGTACAGTATTAGTGTTTGCCCAGTATATTCCAAACTGAAAAGCTTCCTGCAAGTGAAAAATTATTATCACTTGTTGTAAATTCTATACAATTCTACTAGAGTTAGATGCAATTCCTAGTATGAAGTCCATCTCATTTTCTACCTTTCTCCCTCTGATTCTTTTTATGTAGTACAAGGATAGATGAAACCAAAATATGGATTTGAAGCTGATTATTCATGGTGGAATCAAGACCACAGTCTATGCTGAGATGAATTAACAGGCAGTTCGTTAACAGACATTCACAGGGGAAAGAAATAGAGGGCTGCTGTGTCAGATTTTAGTTCTTTGAAAAAAAAAAGTTGGGGTCATAATAAAAAAAGCATGTGCATTGCCAAGCTAATGTATGTGAGAAGATCCACTAGTCAAAACCCTGAATTCAGAAGAATCTTTCTCATTTGTAATTTATCCTATGTCATTATCAAACCTTTCTTGGCAACATAAGAGCTATGAAATAACTTGACCTAAAACACTCACAAAATAAACATTCCTTCCAGGCTGTCAGCTCTGCTACTGTGGTCAACATACTTCCAAAATGACAGCCTGGCACAGCGTGGATCGAAGTCTACATCTGGCCTTTACAGATTTACTTGAGCTGCTACATTATGACCATGTTGTGGATTCACTGTTAGGTCAGATGGCACCATATCAACTTTTATCTAAGCAACTTTAAGACATGTTGTTCTTCAAATATAATCAAGTATGCTGTGCTAACCACTTGGAGGCTTGCTCAAAGTGGCAAATTTCTAATGATATTTCTGCTTGTCATCATATGACTAACAGACACAGGGACTGGAAGGTGGTAATCATCTGAATTAATCAACAATCTTTAGAATCAGAGTGCTTAGCAGAACTGTGCCTATTAAAGTGTATGGCAAAGTTACCTCAAAGTTGGGAGGTATAATTACTTTCCCTGTAGGTACTTGAAGAACAATCTTCTCTCCTTCAAACAGCCAGAGGTCCCACTTGGACAGATTGATAAGCAAAGCCCAGGGCAAGAGCTCTATCAGCAGAGTTTTAACATACGGTTTCCACACTGACAGTTTGACCCGCATTAGGCTATCCCATTGGGAGAGTTGTTCATTGCTGTCCAACAACAAATAAACAAAAAGATAATCAAACAAATAATGAATACAAGATTACAAATGTTAAGATGCCATTTTCAGAAAGTTTGCAAGGCTTTTCTGGTCTTGAGATAGAAAAAATTGTCCTCTTATCATTCCAGAACACACCACATTGCTGTCAGATACATCTAGCTAAATGTAGGCTACAGAGACATATTTTTAACTGCATGAATGCAACCTAAATTTAGTCAACTAAGGAAACACCTTATGGAATTACCACTGTCTTCCAGAATTAAACCCTTAGTAGTCATAAAATCACATTTACATTTGTTTTCCCAGCAACTCCCTGTTTCTGCTCTGAAACAGCTACTGAATAAACATCAGTCCTTAGAGCTGCAGTAAAGACAGTGCATTCACAAAAAAATAGTTCAATTTTTCTTCGATCCTTACTGTTGCAGATCTGCTCAGTGTAATCAAGGGCAGCCCCAAGCCTGACCTCATTTTCCCAATGGCAACAGATTCTGCAGCTTACAAGCAAAAATCATGTAATCACTGAAAAACATTCAATGTTGATTACATACAGTCTTCCTGAACATAATTTCAATTAATTTGAAAAGGCAATGCAACAACCACGAGGAAGACTTAGCAAAGAATTACCTGTCTGAATCCTTCTTATTATATGGCCATGCAGGCTGAGGAGGATTTGTGGTGCCATAGAACTCGGACAATATTTGGTTGACATTGCCACCGGGATGGGATTTAGTTGCTATCTGTTTAATTAGTGAAGTTGAGATAGGAACTGCACACTCTGATGGATCATCTTCCTCTCTGACAATGAAAACAGATTCCATCACTTACACAAAATCAAGCATCACCAGCATTAGCATTTTCTTTAATGGAACCTTCAAAGTGTACTCAGCAAAGGAATGTTCTCAAGGTAATCACAAGAATCAAGTTCCTAAGCATTAGTTGACGTTGAATTTGTCATGACACTGTGTCTGAGACCTTAGAAACTCAACCCATTTCAAGACAATTTAAGAATTTATTTTTCAAAATACAGAAATATGGACTGCTTGTGCAAAAAAAAAAACCCCAATGTGCTAAGGATAGTGACACCAAATTCAGTATTTCCTATCATAAAATTTCAGGCCACACATACATACTCTGTTGTATTTACTCTGGATGCGACATAGCCCTGAAAAAAATCTCACCAGAAGTTAAAGTGTAAATTATTCCTTCTCTTCCATAAAAATGAAGCATTTCCAATGAAAACTGAATATTTTACCTGGCTTGAAATGTCAGGTGGTGAGTAAGATCAGGTTCTATATTTATCAGCTCTTTCTCCTGCCCTTTCCCTGGAACCACTTGTATTTCATTTAGTCCCAGACTTCTCTTCTCTAAATGTATGATAATTGGGTCTGGAAGATGGCTCCTTACAATGAAAAGAGGGCTGAAAACAACCTACAAGAAGAAAAGAATATATCAATTCAAGGCTAATTTTACAAACGCACATTACAGCTGTTCAATTTTTGAAGTGGGTTGTTTTACCCTTAATTTATTATATGGCATGTAAAGTATGAGAATTCAGATTTCAGAGATGTTAAATATACTCACTAATCGTTGCTGCACATGTGAATTGGGCTCCAAAGTCAAAACAGTGCACCACACATATGTAATGGAACTCTTTGAAGACGGTACCTGTATGCAGAGATAATGTCCAACATTTCATCACATCAAATAGAAATCTAAACAATAAGCTCCCAGTTCTCTCAGACTTTTAAATGCTATATTCCAAAGAACTATTTCTATTCATACCTGAATGACAGTGCTGTGTTCTGTATGTTTAGAAGTTAGACATACATCTTGGGACCAGTCTTCATCTCCTGTTGCTTTCACACTCAGCTCAGTGAGCTCGTTGTTTTCTAGGACATATGAAGGCAACTTCTGCCTGGGTGCAAGGCAGTTGATGTGTTCTTTAATAACAGCCTGTCCATCCTGACTGATGTAATGCTGAACCACTTTCAGTGCAATATTTTCAGAAAGGTAACTACAGACAGTTTGTCTTCCACAGATTAGGATCTAAAATGCACAAAAATATTCAGAGCATATATAAACAACTGTGAAAAAGAAAGCTCAAAATTGAATTACAGAGTGAAAACCTGTAAAAGAATAATCTCCCTATTTTAGGTGTTGCTAAGCACAGCTGAAGGCAGTGAATGGTGAAATGTTATTTTTATTGGCTAAGTATATGTGCAATTTCATAGAACCCTCAGCATTTAAACATTATATTGCTAATGCAGTACCTGAGCTTGAAAGAAACATGTAAGACACCCACATTTGTTCCCAGCAGTACTGCTTGTGGGTGACATAGCTCTTGTTTGGATTTTGAGAGTACTGGATTTTGAGGTCCTTGAATGTTGAACCCTTTCTGAACAGACACAGTGATATACTTCAGAAGAAAGGTTTCTACAGACACCTCATATTCCTACCACAACCCAGTGATCCAGACCTTTCAGCATGTTTGCTGTTTTAAGACTTATAATTCTATTAAATGGCTGTACCATATTTCTTTATGCAATGACCTCCTAGAAAAAGAGCAAATCAGTCCAACAACAGAGTTGCTGCTGTCCATCGTAGATTAATTATTTATCATAGACTCTTTCTAAGCTATACAAAGGAGCAGCAATCCATGTGTATTCCTTCTATAATCATCTTCATTTGCTTTTCATTAGTGAGGGCACACACAATAGCTACAACCTACCAAGTAAAAGCTCAGCAAGGCTTTCAGAGACGCCAGGCACTGTTCTTGTCTGACCAGCTGTAGTTTCTGTAGCACAACATAAGGCGCTCTGCCATATCCATGAGCTGAACATGTCCACCACATGCTCTAGCTTCTGCCAGCACAGGCAGTGTTATTACAGATCTCTTTACAAAGCAAAGTTACTGCACAGCAGCCCATTTTCAGATGTTAATTTGGTCATTACTTTCTTTCTCTTTTAACAATGCAAAGGCCTGAATTACAACCCTGAGTAAGACATGAACAGTTTATTTTTTAAAAAAGGATAAATTCTACTTCTCAAGAGCTTAAAACACGCAAGAGATTGAGTAATTTATCACTGTCAGAACTTACAAACCTTGCAACAGGATGTTTAGTGAAACATATAAAATATGTGGTGATAATTGAACTTTTAAATACTAAGATACACATGAAAGTGAATAAAACTATTTGTAAAAGCTTATGAAAATGACACATAAAGAACTGTTGTACTTGGTTTGTGAAGATCCCAGTAGGATAAAAGAAACAAAAATGTGACTAACTCATAAAGAGAAAAGAGTTTAAATTCCTTGTGCTGTTCCAAACTGGATCAAAAACTTACCTGCTTTTGCACTCCACTGAGCTGCTGAACCTTGATAATAAGTGATGCTGTCCGGCCTTTGTACTGAATGGTACGAAGAAAGGTCCCTATATTGTCCACACCAAATGGTTCAGACCATCGCCAGTTTCCCCAGCCTTCAATACAGATGTGTAACAGCTGGAAAACAAACAATTACTCCTTCAGTACAGAACTGGGAAAAACAAGGTCATGAAGTAGGATAGAAATTTCCAAGGGAGAGTAATATTTTCAGTTTTAAAATTCAGCAATGCTAAGCACACCAGTTCTCTGAATGATGTAGTCATTCTGCGATTCTGTGATTTCAGATACAAACCGAACAATACTGTAAGATGGCTCTTCATCCCACAGTTCTGTAAATCACCTGCTTTAACAGTGTATTTAGTATGGTAAAAATCCAGCACACAACTGTTGAAAAAAATACAGTACCTAGACGTGAGAGTATGAAACAGGAAATAAGAGATTTTTTTTACAGCCCTTGAAATTGTTCTAGAAATCCATCCTCTTTATTACTAGCAAGGTGATATGGAAAGCAGGTTTAGACGAGACTTTTGGCCTTCAGAGTAAGATAGAAAAATTCAAAATACCCTTCCCTTGAAAATAAAGAAGGATACAAATCTATTTGCATGTATACTTGTGTAGCTTACATATATACATAGAACTTAGCTTATTGCTGAGAGATGGGAAACATTTCATTTCTTACACAAATGTGGTGGCAAGTTCAAGCTTGAATGCATGAGAAGAAATTTAACTGCATAATTATACTCCCTGTGTGATTTATTCTGGAAAAGGAGTGGCTTTTTTCCAGTTTAACTTAAATCACTTCCAGAGCAATATAAGTCTTTCATCATTCGAAGAGCCTTTCATCCATTTACCCACCATATGCACTTACCTCTATCCCATGGAGATTCTTTAAGCCAGAGTAGTGAAAATTGGTACTGTTCCATGTAGGTCAATGAAGTTACATAAATTTACGCCAGCTGAAGATCTGGCTATTTAGCTCTGTATAGATCTTTTGTGGCTGTGCAAACTTAAGAATGTGAGTTATATATAAGGGATCAAAGCAGTAAGCATTCTGGGTAAAATTTATTCTTTGCAGAGGGCCAGCACAGAGGCTAAGCATCACTTAAGTCCTTTAAAACAGTTGCATAAAGGCCTTGTGGGAATTCTCTCTTGAGGGTTGAATTTCACTCCGATTTTGGACATCTGTCATTAATTAATTTAAGTAATTTGGAACAGGATCAGACCCAAAGTTTGATTATTTGCACAAGCAAAAATTGAAACTTGTAAATATTATCTTCTCTCATTGTTTCCAAAAAGAGATAGCACTGACCATAGAGCTGGCCAGTTGGACTTGGTGAAAGGCTGGATGTTGGGGTTTTATCATTGTTTTAAGAAACAACTGCAGCAACGACTTTCAAAGATATTACAACTCAGTAGCCTGTTTGCAATTTGTGGTATCCTCAGCACAAGTTACATACAGAACAATAACATCCATTCAGTGGGTGGCTTTTGAATTTGCAAGAGTGATGACTGTTGCATTCAGATTCAAATTAGTTTTATGCTGGAAGCACAAAGGCTAATATGCGCCAGTGTGCACACTGGCATGCATCTGGATGCACACATGCATGGACGTAGCTTTATATTCAAGAATATGTTAATGGAAACTGTGTACGAGCACACTCAAACTCATAAACAAACACATCGCTTTGATTTTAAGTATTCGTAACAGAACAGGAAAAACAAAACAGAAATCCGACTGCAGTGGCTGGAATCAGTTCAGTTTCTTACAGAGGCAGCTGGGAATAAATCTCATCACAAGAAAACTGTTTACTTTGGAGAGACTGGTAGCTGGAAATGACAGCCAAATAATGAGAAAAGGTAGTAAGTGGTCAGCCTTAGCTAGAAACCACACAAAATACAGTGCACTCCAAAGACAGATGTCATATAAATGCTGTAACTGACAATTAGTAGTTGTATGTAGCTCCAAGATTAGGATGTCTTCCACTCTGTGCAAACAGCTTTGCTCAGAAGTTGAGTGTTCCCGAGGAACATGCTGTCAGCCTTCTCTGAGCAGTCATCAGCTCTCCCAAATGCTGCTTTACTGCTTTTCTCTGTAGCATGACTAGTCTGTACTTCCCGTTTCAGGAAGAAAAATAACAAAAGAACTATTATCATACATTGGTAAGTTCTTATTTCATAAACATTATTTATATACTGGTAAATGCTAAAAACAACAGGAACAGCCTTCCTAAGTTATGTTAAAGATATATATTTGTATTAAAGACAAAATGATGTAAAAATTTGGTACTGTGTAAAAATACTTCTGAGACAAGAAAATGCGTTACGTGAAAAGGAATCTCTGGATGATTCAGTTATTTAAATGTGAGATTGCTGGAAAATGTGGCTAGAAGCAATTAGCAAGTGACACTACAAGATACAAAGATATACGTCAGGAAATAAAAACTGAAGTAATTTTAGAAAATTCAGTAATGAGGTGTTAACATTATTTTATTAGAAAACAGCCTATTAGACTGTGTTAGAAACTCAATAAGGCAGAGCTCTAATGTTATAAACCTGACCTAATACTACAGCTTCATGGTAATTGCCATGTAACTCCCTTCCGCTTATCAAGCTTTTAAATAAATCCTAAGTATTTATTGGACCATCTGCTTAAAAAAAAATTCAACATGTATAACTGACTATGGGACATACATTAGGAGAAACGAAAAATCATTGGAAAAAGGTACAAAAAAAAAAGGACTTCAAAAGTATTCCAATAAATATAATCCCGTGATAACTGGCGATTTATGGTTTTGAGAGAATTTAAAACAGACTATCTATTATATATGTGAGGACAGACATTCATTAGCACAACCATCTGATTTCTGCATATTCTGTTCGGGAAACATAACAGATAGAGTTGTTTTATTTTGACTATACTTTGCTTGAGTTTGAATTTGTAGTTCTGACAGGGAAAGAAATTGAAGAAACTGCTGCTTCTACTGGAGTTACTAGCTAAAAAAATAGTGTTTTGCTATATAACATATAAAAATATTTTTCTATACAAAATATTTTTTTCTATGTAAAAACATGATATTCTTTATCACATCTCTTCAAAGAATGCTTCTATGCACTCCTTAAAATTGACTAAGGTTTTCAGCTGGATGTGCAAGTGAAGGATATGATCTGAGCAAACAAAGTTACGTGTCATATGACAAGGCATGAAGACTAAAATGTGGGATTAAAAATGAGACCAAGAATGGAGCCTGTCCAGAAAAGGCAGCATTTTCCAGCTGGGTAAGTAATTTAAAGCTTGTGCCCTCAAAATGCTTAGTGATACAAATTTGATTTTGCTTGTAGAGATCCACGAAAGTTAACTTGGTTTCACTGCTGTTAATCAGTCTTCTAGGTAAAACTAGAAAATGCTTTTTGGGAAAAATAAGGGTTATTGCTCTTAACTCTGAGAGACCGGATGAATCAAGTGAGGACTTGGTTAATGGTGTGGAAGCAATTGTTAATTTTAGAAGATACAAGATAGCAATCACTGTGATGATGCAGCAGCACAGAGGAAAGGGAGAGCTGGAAACGGAAACTTAATTACATCATTTGAAGATAAAGCAATTTTTAATTGAAAGACTGAAGAAGAATGATTGGTATTTTTCAGTTATTTTTTTATTACACAAGGTAGTACAGGATTAGAACTTACAACAAGAAAACCTATTAGTATTTGGGAAGAAATTTAATCAATTGTTCATTGTGTACTCTGTCAGCTGCAGTAGCCACCTCCAAAAATTAATTTCAGTTTGGCTTAATTTTCCCATGGGACCTGGGAGACCCGATCAATTCTAAATCATTGTCCCTTGTAAGACAGAAGGTTGGTATGTGAGAGAACAACTTCCATCACCCCCATGCTGGCTAACAGGCACAATCAGCACACAAATTCTGATCCCAGGGAGCTCCTGGAGGTGTTTTGAGTCTCCACACAACCTGCAAAAGCAAGCCTCACCCTCACAGGTACAAACTAGCTCTGCAGACTGTTGAAGAGTCTTCTGGTGAGGGAACAGTAACCAAAGAATAAGGATTCATATGATTTATGAATGATAGCAGTCCTTATCCACCTCAGGTATTTTCTAGAAAGTCAGTTACATATAATACAATATAATATACCCATTGGTTTCAAATGCAGGACCTTAAAGGGAAGTAACAAAACTTTTCTCACTTCTTAGGAAGTCTAAAGCAACAGAAATCTTTTTTTTTCCCTGATGCAGATCTGTAAATGATGTGGGGAAGATTAAGAAAAGTACAAAAGGTTGTGCAGAGAATCTGTAACATCCCTAAACAATAAACCAGGAAAATATGCAATAATAACTGATACATAAGTCATAGTTTCTAAATTCTAATCCACAGAGAACTGTGTATCATCTTACACTTCATATAACCCAATACCTGAAAGAATGGTAACTTGGAAATAAATAACTATGAATTATGATCCTACTGCAGATGCAACATAAATTCAAATTTGGCTTCACTCTTTTTTTTGTAGGAGAATGAGGAGGAGGTTCTTAAAAGCTATTTCCAAATCTACAACTGCCTTTAGAAATTATGATTATAAAATTCTAGCAGAAGTTGTGCTTTGTAGCACTATTTAGAATAAGAGAAGAAAAACTTCAAAAGGGTTTCAGTGAAAGTTCTACTTATATACTAGCCACTCCTATTACCTGTTCAAAAATGTATAAGTGTATATTCAGAAGAACAGAAAAGCAAAAGAAAGATCTCTAAAATTTTATGTAAGGAGCAATAAAGTGGCACATAGCTGTTTCAGACATATCTACCCACTTTGATAAGATACAAAACAGTAACTTGGCCACATTCTTATTGAATTCATTGCCTAAATCTCCATGGGAACTGGGTTTTTTACCCACTGCACCTGCTGCTTCAAGTTAAGGAACTGCAAAGTGAAAATGGGTTATTATTATAACCCAGAGAGAAGACTCTGGAGAAAGGTTTGGGAGCTGCTATTTTAAATGTAATAATGCAGACTTCTCCTACGCAACATCTATTTTGCACAGAAAGCAAAAAAATATTTCAGATCCACTATTTCTTGCTTTTTCAGTGGATGGTGCTGAAGTTTGAGCCTGGGGAAAATAATTGGCATATTCTCAAAGATTTTTGCAGTTTATTCACAACCAAATCTCTGCAGAATCCATTCAGGGGATTCTCACACGAAGAGCTGTTTTTTACATTTGCTGTGGATCCCTAGTGAGACCCTCCAACTGCCTACTGTCTTGCAAGGCAGCATTCCTTAACTCTGAGTAAACTACTAGGAAGATCTGATCTTTTCTAACTTTAGAGTTTGACCCTATGTATCAAGTGCTCCAGTTCTTCTCCTAAAAAACACAGCTGTCTTGGAGACAAACATGACTTTTGACATAACTGGGGCCCATCCCACAAAGCAACTTGACAATCAAGATAAGGAGCGCAGACTGGATCCAATAATAAAGAAGGAGCCAGCATTGTATGTAGAGTACAGGAGTAATGTACTTTCTCTCCCCTTTTAATGACATCTAACAGACTTCTAACTTCCATTAAAATCTGCAGAAGGAACTCATGATGTCTGGCAACTTTTGCTAGAATTGCTTAAATCCTCAAATATAATCAGTTTTGGACATACCCCAGCTCTGAAAGGGACTATGTAAGTTGGGGGTGTCTTATCCCTAAGGAAGGTCATGAAATCCAAGGAAAACACGGGGGATGGAAGGGAGTAAAAATGCAAGCACTGGACCTGAGACTTATTACTGAAATACTAGCCAAACTAGAGAGACTTGGAGGAATCAGAGTGAAAGTTAAAAGGGAAAGGTTAGGTTACCTGAAATGTAGAAGATCTGCGCTGGGAAAAAATGTAAGAAAGAAGCAGCTTTATGTTAAGCCAAACAGTTGGAGAGACACCATTAATAGGTGATAAATCCAAATCTTTGGATTTAGTAACACAATAGTTGAACAACTTTTAATTATAGTCTATAGTAGCTTAATAAATATTAAAATGAATTCTAAAAGTAAATAAGCATTGTCTAGCTATCTGCTATTACAAAAATAGCTTCTTTTAAGTATATATGCTTATTTATGCTAAATAAATCAAATGGGCAATTACTGCATCTCTCACTATGCATAATTAGCAAGAGAAAAATGGAAAATTTTATTGATGTGAATGTGAAAGAAATACAATCCTTTTAAAACTATTTATTTTCATTTAACTGAACTGCCTTGCCATACTAAAAAAACATTTTGCAGAGGTTAAATAAAGTATTTCATGGCAACCGCTGCTTCTTAGTGCCTGTGTAACAAGAAACATGAGCCAGCCGAAGTTGTGCAAGTTGGTTTTCTTTCCCAGTAAGAGAATGTGGTATCGAAGACGTTGTCCTAACTCATTTTATCCCCAGGAGTAAGTCAAGTAAGTCAAGTATGAACTAATGCCTGGAGGGAAGTCCCTGACTCCAGAAGTATGGATTATTTCACATTTATCTTACAATCTGCTCTCAGAGTTCTTAAAATTCACTAACTTGGCAAGTTGGGAATTATCATGAGAAATGAAATAATTTCATAACTATGAAGTCATCTAGAATTCCATGAATATGACACTTGGAGGGTTTGTCCATGCTTGGGCATTATTCTGACCTTTATTTAATAAGTTGTAATATAGATTTGCATGGAAACAATTTGAAAAGTGCCATAGCACAACAGGGCCAATGTGATGTCTTAATTGAGTTGTTGTTTTTATTTCAATTTATTGATATAAATAATTGAAAAAAATTACATGACCACATTTGTAAGAATATTTAAACAGACTTATTTAAAAATATATATTTAAACAAACATATTACATGACCTTAAATGACAAAAGATCATGCTCTTTAGATGAACTGCCTTTCTGAAACATGCTAGATTTAGTGATTTGCATTTAACATTATGCAAATGAACAAGGCTTGCAGACAGATGCCAAGATTCTCCAACCTTTTATGAAAATAATTGCTTCTACCTCAACAGTGTGTGGAAAGCTTGTGCTTCCATATGTTTTCAGTGAAATTACCTCAGTGCTGTTTTTTCATCTCTAAATTTCCCGGCAAGAGATGGCTGTTGAAAAACATTAAAAGAGCAGAAATCCTCTTGAAATTATTCCAAGGGCTGGGATAAGGGAGGTATAACCTCCCTACTAGAAAAGCCTGCTGGGCCAACAATGTGGTTGAGTCAGGAGCAAGCTGTTAGTTTTGCCATCTCATGGGACATGGGAATCCAACATGACACTCCAAACTGTTTATCAGACTAATTCTTCAGTGAATTTGAATATAATAAGAGCAAAACAGAAGGGGGAATCCCTTTGACATCACCAACTTTCATCTGAAGAGTGAAAATCTGAAAAATTAATCTGATGTTCCTACTGTCTCATCCACTTCCTAGTGTGTGATTTGGTTTTCTGCTGAACTTTTAGACATTTCACCCTGGACTTTTATTTTTTCAATTAATAAGAAACTTATACAGTGGCCACAACAATGGAATTCTTCACAAGCCAAGTCTGTGACTGAAAGAACAGACTCATGATCAGTTTTAAAATTTAAGCTCTGCAGGTGTTGCATGGCTAATGTCATTTAGTCATTTATTGTGCTGGTGGTCTTCAGCAGCTGGACTGCCACTGACAGAAAGTATCAATAACAAGTTGCAATTTTCACTCTTCTGCTTTTCACTCTGCTTGAAATAATTCTTATTTTCAAAACTCTTTCCAGTTTGCACAACTATCAGACTACACCATCATCTGAAATACACCAGACTCAGAACTTCATCATTAGCAGAACTATTTGGAGTGACAGACTTCTCGCAAATGAGAAATTTCACATAAGTAACCAAAAGAATAGTTAAGCAAGATTGTTAGGAGGAAAGCTAGTTGTGGTTTTATTTCTATTTGCTTTAAGCGTATGTTTATGAGAATGCTTAAATTATTTTTTGGGTGGCTGCTACAAAAAAAATGGTAATTCATTATGAAACATGGTTCACATTTAGCTAGCTTGGTTGCTCTTCCTCCCTCCCATCACCTTATGCCAATCATAATCAAAGAGCAAGCACTGTCACCTGACAAGTGAGGAGCCAGCCTTGCAACCTGACACTTGGCCAACTGCACAGAGTTTAATCACCCATTTGGGTTGCTGGCCCAAGGGCTGGGACATTGCAAGTGTTTTGCTTGTATGGGAAAACATTTGTCCATTTTGAAAATGAGACACCCATTTAAAACAACTCTTCTGTTGCTGGGGTGAGACAGACCTTTATTAGCCTCCTTACACCTTGACTTCAGTGCCAACTGCAGCTATTAACTCTGGTAGAATTTACTCTGCATATATTAAAGCATTCATCTGTTTTTCAGTCATTTTTCAAAGCCACAACTGACATATGAATGATAAACACTGTAAATTCACCATCTCTGTTTCCCAGTGTCACTTAACACTTCTCAGCAGAAGTCTTGTTCGGAATCAATATCCAAGTTCTACCTTCTGGCATGCCAAGGTTGGTATTTTCCAAGTTAGGAACTCTTATTCACTACACTTCTCTTAGGATCTGTAAAAATTCTAGCAAATCTTGAGCACAAGACTGCTGCTCAGCAAGTGGGGTGGCACAGATCTCCAGTCTCCCACTCAGCAGGAGCTGGGTGCATATCAAAAAGATCGAAGAAATGGCTTTGTTGTTTCATAAACACTCCTTTTTTTTTAAAGATTTAAATTCTTGCGCTATCTTGAATCAAGATGAAAAGTCCATTTTCACCACCACTCAACAAAAGCAACAACACAGCTTCATTGAAATATGTCCTGTTGATAATTTTAAAATATTTTATTGTGGTTTCAGTGTTTATCCTTAAAAAAACCACCCAAGAAACAGAAACTGCATTATTTAAGCTATGCAAGTGGGGTGTTTCTGATGATTTCAAAACTTTTCTAATGCAAGCACATGCTGAGTTGAGAGATTTGTCCAGTTTGACCCTGTTCTGCAAACAATTTCAGTGAACAGATGCTTCTGCTGAAAACAATTCATTAAAAAAATTCCCCAAACCTCTAATGCACATTGCAGAAAACAGAAACTGATCACTTAGTTATAAAAACCTGGCAAGCGATCTTTCTTGCTTTTTTTCAGAAGCTTCAGTTTCCACGACCGGTCAGTTTTACAGAGAGTGGTTGCACATGTCCAGTTCTACCCTCAAGCCATTTCTAAACACTTCTGGCTTTCCTCACTTTTTGTTTACCTTTTCTCTCTGATGTAGCCCCAGTGTGTGGCTCCTGAAGGAACCGGAGCATCAGAGACAGTCAAGACCCCAGCAAAAATAGAAAAACCAATGCATAAAGCCACCAGTCAACTTTACCATTTGCTGCATTCAGAGGGCTGTTTCTGACATACCTGTGGGGACTTGTGAGAACGCCAGCTGTACTGGTGACTGTGGAGACTAGCCAGCAAAATATTTTCATCAGTATCCACCTGGCCAAACCGCAGTGTCTCTTGTGTGTCATTACAGATCACAAAATGGCTGAAGACCAACTCCTCTGCCTCAGGGCATTGGTTCTGAAAGGAAAGGGATACGAAGCCAGTAAGCATCAGATTAATTGCAAGATATTTGGCAGCTGTCTGCCTAGTGGTGACTGTTACAAGGCAGAAATGCTTCAAGATCTCTTGCCATTAGCTTTAGACTCATACTGCTCTACTCCTTACGAAAAAACTAGTGTTTGGGATTGACAAAATAGCTCCTAAGACTTAATATATTTTACTTTCTGTAATGCAAATCTTAATGATTTAAGATCAACTTAGGTAAAAGACTTCAATGAAATCAAATTCAGTCAGAAATGACATGTCACATAGAACAGGCAGAGCACTATGGGCTAGAGAAGTTTCTCCATGGGTGAGAACTGATCTCTCAGGCCAACAGGCTGCACTTTGACTTTGACATTGTGCTGTGGGTTAGCAGCAGAAGACTATCATTCCTGTTATCACAAAACTTAAAAAAAATACTAAAAAAAAGAGGAGACATGAGAAGAGTATTTTTCCAGCTCCATGATGATAGCTTGAAAATGCATCATTGATTTGACAGGAAGACAAGAAACATCAAAAACTATCATGGTTTTAAAAGGTGTTTTAGATTTTACCATCCTTCTCTCCTTCTCTTTCTGCTTTTCATCTGGCTGCTTGTCACTCTGTTGACAGAATGAGATTATATGATAGTCATAAAAATTACTAGAGATACAGGTCTTCTGCCCCTGAAGGCACAAACAATAATCCCCTATATGAGAGAGGTCAAAGTGTGACTGACAATTTGATTTGGAGATCATCTCTCATATATTTCTGTCCTCTAGAGCTGGCATCTTCCTCTTACAAGCAACTATCTAGCAACCATAACAGCTACTCCAAGAAAGCAGTATTTGGATAGTCTTCATGCAATTTAATGGGTCTAACACAAAGAATTCATCTTCTGCTTTTCTTTGCCTCTTTTTTCCCATCTTCCCTAGCACACTCTTTGAGAATGCTTTATTGTTGGTTGATTCCCTTCTCTCTACAATGTAAGCCAGCTGCTCTTTTCTCATCCATTCTTCCTATGATATTTCCTCAAACTTATATGACATCCATGTTCTTTGGAGCTGAATCTGTTTCCCCTCCTGCTTTGTCAGCAGACATTTAAATGGACATAACAAAGGTAGTACCTTCTCTGTTTATGATCATACGGGTCTCTATTTCTTTGGTAACCATTTGCCTGCAGAAATTTAGAGAACAAATAAGATAGAAAAATATTTCCTCATAGATCCCTATGGATGCTTAGTTATGCATGAAAAGCCATTTCTACACTGCTTGTAGCACAGTCAGATGATATACCCGGAACAGATTTTTTGAAAATGGTAGTGTGCAAGCTATGTCCAGTTTAGCATCCTTGAATGCATGTTTACTACTGTTTGTTTACCTTCAGGAGAACCTAAGGTGCAGGCTGAGATTCCTCTTCTGACTCAATGTCAGAATTGTTGGTTGGCAGTGTTAGTGCAAAAAATTAGTCACCCTAGGAATATTTAAGCATGAAATTATCAGATTAAAGATTCTCTAATGAATGTCATGCGTAAGATGAGGTATCTTCTGTGAAACAAAGAGTCAGTTAGGCTCATTATGGAGCATTATGCCTATGTCTCAATCAGTAGCAGATCTGGCTATGCTAAAAGCTGACACTTGTGGTGTTACTTCAGAGTGCACAGTTTATTTTAGCATTTTCTAGTGGTGAATCTATGATTCTTTACTGTCAAGCTGCCATACTCACATACCCATAAGACTACCACAAATATATATGTTTTCCTGTTACAGCTTTGCAAATTTTTTAAAGGCAGGATTTGCCATCTTAAGGGCTTAGTGTGTTTTTATAGTCAGACCTAGTCAAACCCGGGGGATTTTAAGAAAATGTTTTACTCCAATACGTTTTCTTGCTGACCAGAAGATGATGAACTTCCTTATTTTTACCTATTGATGTTGAACTTAGTTAACACATACTGTAGCTTCTTACAGTTTTTTTCCTTAAATTTTGGCATTAATAGAACTCCTAAATTGTACTGGAGGAATATTATCCCATCAGGGATTATTAATAGTCTTGCACACATTTTGTTACTGGTGAATGACTGCCATTAATCATTAGTCTTACATGCTAGAATTGCTACTAGAATACACTGCTTTTAACAACAAGCTTCAGCTAAACAAAAGAGGTATTTAAAGTTCAATTTCATGACAGTTCCAAAGTTTTAACCAAGGAAACATCAAGATTCACATAATAAGTAGTTGCTCTGTGCTGATGGGCCATAGAGAGAGCTACTGATACCTCAAGTCTTGACAATAACAGCTGACTAAAGGTTCATCAAGGAAGCTTGTCGGTGCTTACTGTACTTACTGTATAGGCAATATTCTAGGTAAGTCTTGCACTCTTTGCAGTAAATTTTTGCTGCAAAAACCCATGTGCCTTGGTCCCTTGGAGGCAGCAGCAGCTCCTCACACCCTTAAGAGGGAAATGGATCCCAAATTTCCTGCTGAAGTCTGAAAATAGAACCCTCTAGGGTAAGCAGGAAGGAACCAAAAACAAATTCAGCAGAAGTATAGAGTGAGTAAATCTTGATTGATAAAAGAGAATGTAGAGAAACCAGACATAATAAAAACAAACAGAACTGGGCCATTTGTGTGGCAGCTACACTAAGGGCTGAATGATGACTCTAAGAGCTGAAAATGCCTAAGTGTGGATTAGTAAAAAAATTCCCTCTCTGAATTAAAACAGCAAATCAAAAGAATCAGCAAAAGACCAACAGCCTGAATCAGATACAGATTAGTGTCAGTTCCTAGGGGACAATTTCCTGGCCTTCTTTAGATCATTTTTCAGCTGTTCTTCTCTATCAGAGAGGCCTGGAAAGTGTTTCTCCTTTATTGGGCTTTCAAATATTTTGTGAATTCTATTAGGAGAGAGGGAAAATATTCCACATAATAGTAGTCACCAGACTTTCCCTTTTTCAGAACTTTCTGCTCACATCTCAGCTCACAGCTATTTCAAAGGAAAGATCTGGAAAAAAACCCCATAAAAGCCTAGGCCTCTTTATATGCACAGAGTTATTTTCTGCTTGCTTCATGAGCTACCGAAGACCTGTGCAAACCTCCTCTTTCTCACACACACATGTACATACTTCCTCTCTCTAGTACATCACAATGGTACAGCCTTTAGCATTTTCTAATCCCCCTCCATGTTCCTCTAAGAGAAAAAAGTATTTTCTTTCTGATCAGTTAAAATTCATTCTCATGGCAGTATGCTGACATGATCAGACAAAGTTAAATTGATGCTACATGCAAATTTTCTGTACCCTTCTCCTTTGTTCTTCATACTTGTGGATGGAAAGATGGGGAAAATACTGTGATCACAGATGCTATTTTGACTGATAGCACCTCATTAACCAAACCGATGCAACTGCCAACAGAAAGGTTAAGCACCACAAAGACCTCAATGAAAAAAAATTCTAATAGCTCAAAACAAGAATTCTTATAACTTCTGAGGAGTTTAGAAAAACATTTCCAGTGTGAGATCAAAACCAGCAGCATTTTTCCTAGGAATACTCACCTAATTCTATACCCGGGGAAGCGTTTTCTCAACTGACCTGAGTCTCTATGTATCACAAAGTACTAATGATACATAACAACTTATGAAGGCTTAAGTGCCCAAATAAAGGATACAGACTGTCCCTTACATTTACAGGGGATACTAATTTTCAACCTTCCTTGATATTACATATGCTATTATTAAATAATAAAACTAACTTAATAACAACTTTGACATTCCTTGCCCACTTCATTGATTATTAAAATCATTAATTTAATTCTGCACTAGCCTGTTGGTGTTTGTATTTTAACAGAGATTTCAGATAAGACGGTGAAATATGTCAAAAGGGGAAACTGCTTTTAAAAAGTGTTAATCCTCTCAGATTTTCAGCATGTGACTTAGAAGTATAAAGCACATTGTATGTCTACTGGTTTTTAGACTTAATCTACTTCCATAATGTTCATCATTACTTACACCAAAAAAAAAAAAAATCAGTGCAAATTAAGGAAAGAAAGACACCGACAGAAGCTTCTCTTAATCCTGAACTCTTGACCTAAAGGTGCAGGGCCAAATTGTTTCATGCTTCATCTGTCTGTCTACCGACTGCAACATCACTTGCTTCAGATATTAATCCAGTAAAAAAATATGTGGAGAATTCAAATAACCTCTCCCACTTATTAAATTCATGCTTGTGGTTGACAGCATTTATTTTACATTTTGTGTGAACAGCAAACTTCAAACAATGCTTATCATTGGGAAGTTCATTCCCTCTCTATGCAGTTCATGCAATCCCCTCAATTTAGAGGTAAAGCCACATACAAAACACCTTGGTAACAATTAAATTCATAAGTAATTTCAAACCCACTTGTGTTAACTGTTCCCTAATTTCAAAGCAGAGCAAGTTTTTAATCTCAAATACTGAGAGCTAGATACCCACCACATCAGAACATGGTGGCAAGTACCCTTGACGTGAGAGGAAACAAGAAAATTACAGCAACAATTACAGAAGTATATCCTCCTGTGGCTCATGTTAACATTGCTAAATCCATGTATAAATCAGTACCAACTATTCATAGAATGTACCTGTCAGCAATATACTATGCGACATATGGCTCTACTTAATCAAATATACAATTTGATTTTTTCAACTCAGAATATTCCTTCAAGGCACAGAGTAGTCAGCCAGTCATTCACACTATGATGTGGTTTAAAACATTTAAATATTTATGCACCATATTTTATTTATATGTATAGCAATGTCTGAGGGATCTTTTTTTTTTCCACCCTAAGAGGAAACTGACCTTTCTGAAGGCCATTTTGCAGTAGTTGCCACACATGTCTTAGATGAGAGACTACTACTAAGTCAGAAATATTTTGGGTTTAAACAGTCTACCAAAGACTCTCTTATACTTTCTATGTTTGTTTTTTATTAAAAGCATTGTTCAAAATACGACAAAAACCAGAAATTGGAGCTACAAAGATTTTTGTTCACATTGATATTTGAGCCAGCTGTAAAGACTTAAATCACACTAGATCTTGTTTTATGAATGTCCTTTTGCAACAAGAAAACCATGGAATGCCCTTAAAAAAAGATTTTTTTTTTTATATAGAACAGATGTTTTATCCTTTTCTGGGGGCTTTGTTATTGTAGTGCCATGATAGGTAATTAATTCCCAGGCTCCACATAGGTCTTCAGGCAGATGAAGAGAACGATTTGATTTCAAGGCTATAGCAGTGTAAGGGAATTACAGGCCTTCAAGGGGTCATTGCAGAAGCAAGGCTCCTCACGCTGGGACTGGCTTCAGCCATTAAGGCTGCTTGCATAGAATGTAATGTGAAACTAGTGTTGAACTTCAATAATAGAAATAGTAGTTGGAAATAATATGCTCTACTGCTCCAGATTGTGCTTTTGCATCATGTATCACTCACCTTCAATAAACTAATGGAGAATTGGCCATTTCAAGACCAAGATTCTGATTACTCTGATTTAAATCCATGCAAGTTTCGCTGCAACTCAAGCAGTTTTGACTACATTTACCTCTACATAAAGAATTCATTCTCTCCTAATTTTCATTGCTATGACAGAATTATTGTTTACTAGGAAAAAGGACCTTGAGCGTAAATTAACTTTTGTATCTTGGAACTTTTTACTCAATGCAGTTGGTGTTCTAATGTTATTAAACAAATCACAATATTTACAGTTTTTCTCCTTATTGTATTTGCATACCTGCTGCCAAGCATGAATTGCTGTATTTAGAGAATGAAGGGCGTACTGGCCAAAGTTGATGAAAATAGGATCCACCATTATCGTGCAGTCCAATAGCCTTCCCGCTGTGCTGCTGGATATAGCAATCTGCCCCCAGATTTTGAAAGGTTTCACAACAGCCTGCATAGTCACATTTCGGCACTCCAACAGTTTACAGTCAGCTTGAGTTGAGAACTGGATCTCTTGGAACATTGACTCATCACTCCACTGACGAAGATAAATGTGAGGCTCATTAAAGGAAATTATTGCATATTCTAGTTCAGACGGCATGTTCTTATCAGATAAAAATGGCTGAAGAAACTTTGGTGGTGCTGAAAAGTGAAAAAACAAGACTAGAACATCACCATTGCCATATACTGCATATTTTTGTCAATTGTGTTTTAACCGCTTATACATATGATGGAAACATGTACAATTCATAAAAGAGCTGACACTCCTCAAATCTGAAATTAATCCTGTTCACACTGTTTATTAGATGTAAAATAGATCTGTAATTAGTAGCAGCTGCAAACAAAAAGTGCCTGCAAAACAAAATATTTTCATGGTAAACAGACCAGCCAGCCAAACTACTTTACCTACATAATGCACAGTACTTCAGATGGCCACCTGTTTGGAGCAGAAACCATATTTCTGTGAGATTTTTTGCTATTGAATGGGGATATGATATGCCACACACAATACATTAAAAATACAATAAAAATTAGCAATATAACATTTGCTGACATGCAACTGTGCAGCCTAACAGGCTCCACAATGAAAATTGTCTTTGCTGCAGTGACAGAGACTGGAACACCACAAACCAGCTGAGATGTGACATATTACCCCATAATACTAGAAATTAAACAAGAGTATCTTGACTCTAAAGCATGAGAAATATTTCACAAAAAATATTTTATTGTCTTGACTGAAGTCTTGCAAAGTGCTGAGCACTGTGGCACCAGACACAAACACCACTTGTATAACATTAAGCATGTAAGTATTTCCACTGATGCTATTATTTGCATTGTTGGAACTACTCACAAACTTAAAATTAGCATATGCTCAAGTGCCCTACAGTTTTGGAACCAAAACACTCATCTCCTTCCAGGACCAAGCCCTATTATGCTACAAAAGCATAGTGGATACATTAAGTTTTGTGCTCCCTTCCTGTATGACACAGCACGATGGAGCCCCAAAACTTGAGGCCTTAAAAAATGGCCCCTCTTTAGAAAGAGGAGCAGCAGCAGCAGCCTAAACCCAGCTGTTGCTGAAAAATTAAACAGCTGGGTTTGATTTTTAAGAAGGATTTTTGTTTTTTTAGCACGCGTAATTTTAAAGATCAAACATCTGGAATTGGAGTGTAATAGTGAGGAAGGTCATGTACTGATAGAGGTAGCCATCAGAAAAGAAATAATTTGCTAGACATTCAGTGTCAGTCTTTGTACAATTTGATAATGGATATATTAAGATACTTGAAGAAACACAAAAACTACTGACAAAGTTAGCTGTCTCTGTCAAAATTATCTTCCATGGGAAGTATCCATGGCATTTGAAAATCAGCTAATAATTTAAAGATCTCTTGGAATGTATTTGCCATTAATGCAATGACAGAGCACACTGCACAAAACCAGATGTAGCTCCAAAAGTGATCATAACTGAAATAGCAGTTAAATCTGCAGTTCTCAGTGCTCTTCCAAGCAATTCTTACTAAGGGGGTTGCAAAATTTTCAACTCTTTTAACAGTACTGTTAATACGCTGGAAAATCTAAAAGAGCAGATTCATTGACCAAGATGGCTCAAGACTGTAGTGGCACCTGCTGTCACTTATCAGACTGGGAAAACCGGATGGCTTCTACAGTTACCCATTCCGGAGGGAGGAAGGAGGGTGATCAGCCAGCCCCACTGCCTACCGTATGTACTTTCTCAAATCACAGAAATCATCAGTTTTGCCCTGAAGTCTGTAACATCAGTGGCTGTTGGTGATAATTTATTTCAAGACTGTCTGGTTGAATAAAGAAATGGGGGCTACAGACAGAAAACTGGCAATCAAGCAGCATGTTTGAACTACATATGCTCTTATTATTCTACATAAAGAGGTATGTACCTGTGCCCAGTTGATCAAGATGATGGCAGAGGTGGATTTCAAAATAAGTAAGCTGGATCACCACACTTAGTGATGGAACAAACCAAGGAGTAAAACAGGAGTCAACTCTGGTACAGGCTGCTAATGCCGTGGGGGTTACAAGCTGATCGCATGCACTTTGTGAGCCAGATTCACTTTCTGAGCTGTAGGAAGCAAATAACAAAGCATTTGTAAGGCACTTCCAGGATTTTATCACTTCATAGTTACATATGACCATTTGCCATGTTGCTTATGTGACACAACCAATGTCCTTGTTTTATTTTAACTGCTGATGTTAGCGCATGTACTTTTCCCCAACAGAACACAGCAGATAGGACCGTAATCCAGCTTTTATCACATTGTATTTTAAATTTACAAACTTAAACATCTGGAACGTAGATGCAAACCATATTTACAGAAACAAAAACCAAAACATATCAGTATATTTAGTTGTTGAAATAGCTAAACAGCATTCATTAAAATTAATAAAACTATAGGAATGAGCAGAAAGTTAATCTGGTCAGGAGAATGTTCTTTTCATTTTATTTTAAGGAAAGCAACTCACAACTATCAAACTACATCTATGCATAAACTCTGTCCCCTCGAGATTTCTTTCCTTTTCCATTCTTATTCTATTGTCATCACTTAAAAACAATCTCTGGGTGTTATAAGCTCTACCTGGAGCCTTATACTAGCATCTATTACAACATATTAACTATACATTTAAGATGCCACCCCAATGAAATATTTTTTTTGCTAGCTGTCCCTCTGACACCATGAATTTCCAAGCATTACCTTTCAGTCTCTTGAGAGAAACTAAGACTACATCACACTACCATAGGGTGCTAAGACACCACTTTAGAACAAATAAACTCTCTAATTTAATCCAAATCTACCCTTTATGTTCCTTATTTGCACTCCCTTTGCAGTTTGGTACTGAAGAGTTTTAGCTCAAAAGCATAGATTTGATTCAAGAAAACTAAGCCTACCTCCTCAGTCCAAATAAAATTGAATGTAGAATTAACTAATGCCAGCTTACTATTTTTAGCAGAGAGTAATTAGCTTCTATAAAGAGACAGAAATAGATTTTCACTGATATTTTAAAGATATTTGAAATGCAATTCCAAGTTTCAATTCAAATACTGGCTTTCAAAGAAATACTTTTAGGGCGAAGTTTTTCAGCAGTCCATGTATGTTACTATAAAATTATGCATAAATACAGTCAGTATTCTAAATTCTCAGCTGCAAATATGTAGAGTTACATGAATAGGCAAATTTATCATTATTATTTTGTGTTATGACAACCAGCTAGTGTGTGTCAATTTATGGAGCTTAAATCCAATTTTAGATTTGTGGACATCAATTGAAGTACTTGTGTAGCAGTAAAACCCAATCAAAATTAGCTAACTATCAAAGAAACACTGCAGGACATCAAGAATGGATTAGGTCTGTGAAAAATTAAATCTAGATCACTTAATTAGAGCTTTAGCTGCTCTCCTGTAGCTGTAGGTATTACAAGAATCATCCTCCTTGGAAAGAAAATTATTCCTTATCTTCATATGATAAAACATCTATGGGAGTGGACTAGAGTCAGAGAAATGGGAGGATTTTCTTTGTTCTGCTATGGATATTGCTTAGACTTTTTCATGTGTTCTTGTTTGATCTCTGAAGGGGTCCATTTAATTTTTATTTAACCCTATCCTGAATCATAGCCTCCATGCTGTTATGAGAATACCAATACACTAACAGTATAAACCAGTACAAAACAAACTAAGAGCAGCATTGCTTTGAAAAAGAATTGTAAGAAGTGATCATAACATTCAGTGACTGTAGTCTTATGATCACTACATGACCTTCCAATTTTAAATGAAATCCCATTAAAACTTGTTTGCTTGGCAGACTTCCATCAGACCTTTAGCACTGCTACTTTTTCCTTTCACTTTGCACAGAGCACAGAAATCAAAGATCAGTCCTTCATCACATGCTGTGCACTAACAGAAGCTAAAGCAGAAACCCAGGAAACTCTCTATTATGTCTTGGTGAACAGTAGTAAGAGCATTAATGTCACAGAGGTAGATCTGACTGTGAAATCAAAACCTGTGCATCAAATGAACACAGTATCAAAGAAATCCCACATTCTCTCAGCTGCTTTGGAGCTACAATTTGCAGTGTGGACTGTCCACAAATCTTCAGCTGAGAAGAAAAGGAACAACTAGCTTCTTCTGCCTTGTGTTTGGCACAACAGGCTGAAAATACCTGAAAATACATAGGAAAATACCTATGTTCTAAATTATTATATGCTATAAAGTATGATAGTTTCACATGATGGAAAGCAGCTCAAGTTAAATACACAGCAACAGGGAACAATGACTTAACAGTGACCCACATTATTCTTGTTATTTTAAGAGTGGAAAATTTAAACAAAAACTGCCATTGGTGATGAAACCACAACATGGGAAAAATATCCACTGGAAGAAGAAAGAGACCACTTAACTAATTTAATTTATGACTCAAATGCTGGTCTGAACTTAAACTGTTAGAGGTCAGAATCCAGTACATCATTTACTTTGGATAAAAGCTGAAACAATTAGCAAGAAACAAGATAGATTCCTCACTTTAATTTTTAAAAAGTAGCAATTTAAGGCTTATTTAAAAGCTTTTGTACTTGTCTCGTGGTTTGCATCTTAGGGCATTTTCATTTACTATTCCACATTAGTACATCAGTAATTATAAAAATACTGTTTACATTACACAGGAGATTCACTAATACATAAACCATCTCAAAATGTAACCCATTTAAACAGGGAATGATGAACTCTCTCAAGCAGACCAGGAAGGGGGTTAGTGTCTCATCACCAGAACTTCAAACAAAAGTAATTTTGATTATAATTTGCTAGTCCTGCAACATGAAAATGCAACTGTTAAAATTACTTCTTGTAGGGTACGGATAACTTCCTTTTAATCCTCCATATTAAACTTTTCTACAAACATTCATTTATGCCATAAAGGACTAGCTGAATAATGAATGGTCTATAAAATTCTTAAAACAGCATATGCATATATACAATGTCCTTAATCAGACAGCCCCTCAATGTTTATTTTCTAATTACTTTCTGATAAATGTCAGAAAGAGCCTGCACATCAAAGGATCATGGCATCTTTGGATATTCCTATACTCATTATCAGTTGATACACTTCAGGCTGTCAGCTACTGCTGAACATATCACACATCATCTCACAAACTTTTCTGCATTCACGTCATATGAGTTACCTAAGTTTTATACTTTATCACTGATGCTAGTAATCAGTAACAAAATACTTAAGGGATGAGCTCTCTGGTATTAGAGGTTAACACAAAAAGGAAGGCCCTGCAGAATTCGAAGGAAAAAATATCATTGAGCAGCAGCTGCATACATATGGCAGCTGTTAAATTCTGACCCAAAACACAAGATCAAACTAAGAAAATAAACTTCAACAAAGCTAAGCATTCTAATACTTAACGATTAACAGTGAACTAGATTTGCTAATCAATCATACAGTTACTGCATGTCAATGCTATAATCTCAAGTCACCATGAACCTCCAGGAAAAGTGAGATTCAACTTCTATACCATCTCCACTTGTTCTCATTTGCAGATACATTCAGCCTTGGAGTTACCTGGTCTAATATTTGGCACTGGCTTTAAGCACACTTTCTTGCGGCTCTTCATATAAGCCTAAAATCTCACACTGAATACTTACGTTAGGAACAAGCCTAAAACTGAAATTTATCATGGCCTGGCAGAGCCTCTCAAAACTGAAAGTTTGGGATTTTTTGATCAAGTAGAATCCAAAATATATTTACAGTGCTTGGTCACATGAAAATACCCATACTGGTAGCGATACATTTGTTTGATGAAGACAGAGCCACAGTTTCAGGAACTTACTGTCAATATGGACTTCCTATGCTACCAGTGGTCTAAAAAGGCTGACTTTCTTTGCAAGTCCTTCTATCTGTCATCGTCTCCTAATCCAGGCTTCCCTTTAACAGAATATGATTCTTTAGGGCTTAACTGTTACCTCAAACTTGTTCTGCAGGTGTAACTACATGTATTCCAGTGCTTGTGAACTCTCTCAGAACCTCAGTATCAGTAACATGTGACTGGCATGATTTGCTCAGTCTCTAAGAAGATAGTGTGCCTCTAACACCACAGGTCAAAGCCTCATCTCTAAGAATCTGCTCTTTTCTGGACCCATTTAGTTTCTTTGTGAAGGAACATTCCAAGATACTCAGGACAGCTTCTTCACACTAGTCCTTCCTGCAGTCACACTTCTTGCAGTACAGCCTTGTTTGAAGCTGGTATAAAGACACATTAATTTTGAATTTCTATCTGAAACTGTGACTGTTGTAGGGAATATGATATTTTCTCTGATTGAAATCAGAGGTTTTCCTAATGTAGGAAATTAAGCTTCTGGATGGACTTCAGCCTGGCCTACATAAATCTTTAACTTTCCATCCACGTAGGGATAAGTTACAACTCTCAAAACTACTATTAGCTCCTCAGGCTAACAAATGTTTTGAGGGTAGTGAATCTACAATCTCTATGCATGTGTCTAAGGAGCTGGCAGTTCCTAACAGCCCCCCTTAACTTCCCTCTTTCTCTTACATTTATTAACCTCCAAATACTTCAGTAGCATGGTGCATAAGTTTTTGCTGCCATCTTTCCTTCCCTGCTATCCCTACTAAGTGAACTACTAATCCTTCATTATAACTCCTGTTCTTTAGTTGTAGTTTCTGTTCTACCCTGTATGTGTGTATACACACCATCTGGAGGACACAGCACTTCCAATTTAATTGCTGTGGACAGATCATCCTCACAGTCTTCTGGTACCTCAAGGCCATTAGGATACTTCTAACACTTTATAACTTGACACACTGAGGATGGCCCCTATCACGGAGTAGACCTGCAGCCTCCTAGGTGAAAAATTAGTCTAGACCTTCTAGGCAGGTGTACTTATGTTATCCTGTAAAATGTTCCTGATGTTAATCACAGTTCAAACTGATTTTTTTGTTTTTTTCATTACTTGATTTTGTTTTAAACCTAGCCTCATTCTGATCCATCTCTACTACCAGTTTGTCAGAGCTCCCTGAATTGCATATAGTGATGAACTCTATTTGAGCAGAAAACAATAAATTGGATTACAGTGCCAAATTCCTTGATGAAAAAAAGACTACCAAATTTCACTACTTCATTTTCAGTTCCCACTGAGTTCACATTTCTGTGGTGTTAAACTGACCAGGAAGGCAATTTTGCCAAGGTCCCACATTCAGAGGAATTAACCTTGTCTAAAACACTTAACTTCTCAATGATGAAAATGCATTCTTTCACAATTAACATCAAGAAATCATTTCCAACCTGATACTATTAATGGAAACCAGATGCTTATGTTTAATTTTCTTCATTGATTTTGTTAGGTGTATTTGTATTTCCTGATTTCTCTGAATTCTGTAGCTACACATAACATACATGTAGATGCTACAGACTCATTCAAACGTGTTCGAACACAAGCAGCAACAATCAGCAAATACAATGGTCCAAAAGGGTCATTCTGGCTTTTATGCTCTAACTATATGATGTTAAGAAATGTTTGAAAGCAACTCCAACACTCTTTGTGGAGGAGACTTGTGCTCATTTGTTCTGTATCTACATAATAACCAAAACTGAATCAGTGCAAACTCTATCTCATTGTACACTGTTTCCAGCTGTAAACATAATGAAAAATACATCCCAGAGCATCTGAAAATGTCAACTAAATTTTTTTAGTGTTAATAGAGTAAGCTAATTGTGTGAATAATAATGCAATGCTCTTGAAGTACTAAAGTTCTGCTTATTGTATTTATTTTAGTTGTTGACTTTCACCAAGGATAGAATAAAGGTGATGTATGGAGGGTGATGGAAAAAACTTATTAGTATTATGTTATACAATGGATTATGCCTCATTCATCTTTTGTTAATTAGCTAATTTCACTGCCTTGTGCAGATACAAGGTTTCAGGACATGGTCTGTTTGTCTTTGCTTCTCAGTAAATCCTCGTGTTCAGAAAATTGATGAATATGATGCTGTCAGGCTGCCTGTAAATCTATGATGAACTCTTTTCATGCACAATTTATGGCATTGAGTGCAGGCGACCTACAGTGTGAATTTTATTTATATCAAGCAGTCAATCAGCAACTGTTACTGCATAGGAAAACAGTAACTTATTTCCTAAGCCTGTTGAAAGATCTCTAAAGAGTGTAGCACTTGATTTCTATTTTTCTCCCCTTCTTTAAAATTACCTTTGGTCATCAGCCACATTCTGACTGTTATTTAGGACAATTCTCCACAGGTCAGAGGCTATGAGCTCTTTCTGATTGTTCATGAAGTTTATGCTGGGCAGTTGTAGTTCACAGACTTTACTTTCTGACAGACTGAATTCCCGGAATGCAACAAATGATTTCTGAAGCTCATCCCAGTACTCCAAGCTGCAAGGAATCTGTGATAAAAGGGAGAAAGCAAAATTACTTTACGCTTGATTGCAAATATAATAGGATTTACTGTACATACTGAAAGTGCAAAACTAACTAAACTAAATAGAAATAAGGCATCTCATAGAAAATCAGAATTGTAACCATCACTCGGATTCTGTGCTGTCTTGTTCTTAGGATGTCATTGCAGTTTAACACTTAGAAGTTTCTCCTACTAGGTGCAAAAATAGCTACTTGTTTTACTGAATCTAAGAATAACAATGACAATATTATTATTTGTATTATGAAGCTAAAAAATCCATCATATGTCAGCATGGCATCAAGGACATTCTAAACAACATTGATTTTTTGCTCAAATTAGCTCCTTTAATTTTATTATATGACAAAATACAAATTTATTAATTATTATTTGTGTATTCCATAATTTCTCTTTCTTGTTATTCAGTAAGGAATATAATGCATGTGCAGGTGACAGCAGGTTGATTAATTAACAAGAATGAAGGTTAAGAAGAAAAATTTTGGGAGTTCACTGGTTCATGCTTGGGAGGGCAAGGGTACATAAATAAACACCAAAGAATTCTGAGAAGGTTGATGAGTGGAACCATCTGAAACATGCATTTTTACCACATCTGTCAAGTCACAATGATATCTGAAGATTGAAAAAAGTAACCACAATCATGAAAAGTTTTTCGGGTCAGGGTGAGGAAAAATTAAAAGGAAAAAAAGTGTCTGATACCTGCCAGCAAAACTCTACTGCCAGTAAAGTTTGTAACTTTAGTAGGATAGCAATATCAATCAGCAGTGCTGATTTCATTTCAAGGATTACAGTCTGACAAAAATAGGTTAATGTCAAAAAGCACACACTATTTACATAAAGATAGCAACCCATAACCCATTCATTTAAAAGCTGCATATTTAATTGGAAGTTGTGAAGATATGGAAATGTCAGCTGGGAAATTATGAGGCAATATGATGATGCCTGGGGAAAGGAAATGCCATCTTGGAAAACATCAGGTGAGGTATTCCCAAAAGCAAGACATGAGTATTAATTGACTTCCATTGGACACCCATGGGACCTCATCAAGAATATGACACATATTTCCAGTGCTTTATGTTGAAACTATAAAAACTCACACTGGAGTCTGTGCAGAGTTGAGGATCAAAAGGAGGAAAGCAAAAGTAACACTATTTCTTTACCCAGCCACCACAGGAAAGAAATGGTTAATAGAGAAAAAGGTTTATAAAAATTTTGGGTCAAAACTGAGTTGGTCTATGAATAAAGCATAAGGTTAGAAACCCAAATAGAAAAAGGTAGGGCAGTTCAAGGACAGTCTGATTTGTTAATAAGATAGAAATATTAGCGAACATTGGCTCAGTGTGAGCAAGCTGGGCCTAAAGACACTGAAAACATCTATCTTCATGTGTTGCTAACTTTACAACAGTGCTGTGCACAATAGCAGCAATATAAAATACTAGATTATGGTGTTTGCAGCCGTACTTGAAAGTCACACTATATTTACTCACTTTGCTCTTAGTGTCACTATAGAATTGTATATTTCTCCAAAACTTCTCAGTGCTAAATTATTTTAACCTTTAACACCTGTGGACAAACACTCAAAATGTCAATACCATAACAATGCTCCTACCCTTCAATTATGGGTACATTCAAGGAATTCCCCTATGTTAAAAATGAACACAAACAACAACTCCTATCATTCACTGTATACACAATATACTTGGAATATTTCCTGCAACATAAAATCCCAGAATTATAGAGTAACAAAAAGATCTGTATGATTTCTGTAACAAGGCCACAGCCTTTTGTATTTGGACAGGTACTTCTACATACAGCAGTACTTATTTCTGCATGTTTTTAAATCTCAGTCCTTAGAACACCTTGAGATTTTTCAGGAAACTAATTTAATGTATTTGAATACTTGGTTTGCTCTTGTGCATTCTATTGCCTACCAACACCTACATTATCTCTTCTTGTCAATACTGCTGAATAACATGTGTGCAAGAGAACTCTTATATAGGTATCCTATCATTTATGGCTATCTGTTTCTTTTAGATTACATCTCACAAACAAACCTTTTTTTTTTTTTTTGAAATGCAAATGTCTCTAATAGGAAGGATCTAATAGAATGGATCAGAATGACAAGCAGTGGGCACTTTAAAAGAGGTTAAGCAAGGTGATGAATTCTATTCCCACTGTATTAAATGAACAAATTAAAAGTGCACAAAAGAGGAATTTCAAAGTGGCACTACAACACAGAAAATGTGAGACTATGAGTAAGGCTAGTGGAAAGATGAATTTGAAAATAAGATAACACCTGCACATCAGAAGTAAAGAGTCAAAGACATACTTTATGTAATTAACTATGTAAAATATAACTCATACTTTGGGACTGCCCAAACTGTTAGCTTTCTAGCTTGAAACTTGCAAAAGATTAACTTGATTTAGAATCTTTAATTCCTACATATCTTGCCTTATTTGTTCTAGGAGGTTTATTACTAATGCCTGATCTGGATAAGTTTAAGGAGAGATGGTAGCTTTGGGCAATATTAGTTGCCAAAAATAATAGTTGTGAAAGCCTACAAATAGGCTATAATGCCAGAACTGAGTCATAGGAAGTGGGAATAAGTGAATTAGCTGCAACAAAAAACTCCCCACATGAAGAATTACATATGGTACCTTAAAATATTTGAATAAAGCTTGAGCTGTAAAAGCTCTTTGAATAAGCTTAAGAGAGATAATCATTACCTCTCAGAAAACGCTACCACTAATGCTGTTTCTATAAACTAAACTGCAGTGAAGCACATGTAACCACAAACTTCCTTGCTAACAGCAAGCACTCTTCAAGAGACACTTCTACATAGCTTTTTGTCTTTTCTCTGTGATCTCAAAGGAAGCTTTAATTGCAATTATTTTATTAATCTGTTAAATGCCAAAAGAACTATTACAGCCTTGTGTAATAGCAATTATTCAACTGTGGGGTCAGATTTATGCAAGAAAACCATGTACTATGGCACAAACTCTTTTTAGAAGGATTAATATGGCAACAGAGAGCAAAACAGCAGTCAAACATGATTTTTTCTGCAGCATTAACAACAAAATTCAAAAACAGAAGTGAAAAAATTTAAGAAAAAGTGCCTAAATCCTAAGTATTTAGAACTAAACCACTTGCTAAAAAAAAAAAAATTAATACTGAAGAAGACAATTTGATATGGATTACAGAGTGAAAAGATCTGAAAATTGCATGGTACCATTCTGATGAAGAATGAAAATGCTGTATTAACAAATTTTGACAGGTATGAAAGCAGTTCTGGTCCTGCCCCCTGCAAGTGCAGGACACAAAGAAACAACTAAGCCAAAATAGTTGCCTTGGAGGAGATTCCAGTTCTCTGAAGCTCTTGTTTCGCTCTATTTTAAGAAAAAAAATCTTCACCTATGTTACACTAGCATAGATATTACAAGAACGACCTCTGTAAACACATCAGCTCTCTACACAAACCTTGTGTGAATTTCAGTAAAGCTGAAATCTGTATCATAAATATATCCCCCCAAAAAGAAAAAAAACCCAGAGAAACTCAAAAACCCCCTTAAAATCTGTATTCTTTAATTAATTTCCTGCAGTCTTGTTAACCTAGCAGAGAGACAGTATTAATAACCAACAGGAAGTGTTCTCATTAATGTACTACAATGGGATGGATCATATTCTTTCTCATTCATCATACATTGTGTCACACATTATCCACACCAAAATAATTTAATTCCTGTTTGGAAACTGGTACTCAAGAAATACTACAGAATCTGTTAATGCTACATATTAATATTTTAATCTAGGTGTTGTACACCCTATTGGCCACATGAATACTCCTTATTCACACTTAGTTATGTGTGACAACAAGAAACAACGGGAGAGAAATGACTGTTGCGCCATATGAACTTGTAAAAGTCTTTCACAATCACATGCTTCTTTCTAAGTTTACCTGATGTTATCCTCTCAGCCTTAGTCTACTTTGCTTGTTTGGACTTGAAAAGCCATGAGTGCATGCCACTTAATACTCAGTATGTTTCTCCAGCTGAGCTGAGTTCCAACACCAATGGACTTCCACAAGCTGTCATGTCACCATGAATGCTTATAACTATTATATACTATACACAGACATAATGCTGACATAATGACACAAGATGTCATTGCCATTTAGGACAGAAATAATTAAAATATCTCAATTTATTAACTAACCTCACCTTCTTCAAAGAAAAATCTCATCTTTTTCAAAGGAAAAAGCTTCAGCCATGACTACTGCTGTGAGGTTGCCAAGAGAAAAGTATATAAAAGTGCTATTGTTCTATTAAATACTAGAGCATGTAATTTTTTTAAACTTGGCATTAAAAAGTAGACATTTAACCATACACAAGCAGATCTCTTAGGCTGCATAATACATCTTGTCCAGCTGAGAAAGAAAGATATGAACAGCTGGGTTACAGAAGAATGTGATAATGCTGCTTTCAGCGATGCTTCCTTTTGATTCATGTTTCTGCTAGAAAACAGGCTTCTACAGAATAGATGTTCATTTCTTGAATCTCAGCCCCTCAGATGGTGGGCGCTTCCCCTTGGAAATGAAGCTATGTTTGTTCTAGAAACAACTACTGTACAAGAAAATGCACAGAGAAGACAGGAAGCGTGTGTGTGTTTTATCTTCTCTGAGCAGGGCCACCTAAGTGAAGCAGAGGCAGAATACAATACAAACTAGCACTTTGTGTTAGACGCCAACCCATGCTGAGATTTTAACTCTGGCTTCCTGAGCATGAATAAACCAATTGCTCTGTAATAAAACTACTCTGTTATTAAGATATTTTACTCTCTTAGGGCCAACTGCCTTAAAAACACAATTTTCCCATTAGGTGAACAGAAGTCACAGTAGTAGGAAATAAAAAGCTTTACCCAGGTTTTTATTAGGGAAAAATTCTTGGCTATAAATACCAAGAACATTGCTTTAAATTTGATTTTAGAAGTATTATTAATACAAAACCAGCAAAAAAATCCTTGCAGGTAAGAGTATTATGTAGAAAATGTGCTTAAAGGACAATTAGTATTAGTAGACTAAAACCTCCATCAAATGCTCATGCTACACACAGAGCCCAATCAGACCAGATGAACATTTTGGACAAATGTTGGACACCCCAATGTCTGCACTCCTTTTTATCTTAGATGACTGACATTGTGAAATAGTGCTACAAACCAAACAGCCCATTGGATAACATTTTTTCAGCCTTCCTCAGGGCTAAGATTATATCAGTGTGCAAAACAGCTGCTCCTGACACAGCTACAGGCCACCAATTTTCCCTTTTCATGAAAATTCAAATAAAAAGGACATGGTTGCTTAGACTGAGGAAAATAGATAGACTAGTATTACTAGTATGATTATGATTAACAGTAGTACTAGCATTCTGTCTAGAACATTCTATACCTACAGAGTGTTTGTTGCCCCCCAGCTCAATTTCCTTTGTATTTTTATTAGGGTTTTCTGTACTTTGACATCATTTTTATACATTATGGATCTGCATATTTTGGACAGTAAGAGTTATTCCAGAACAGTGCATTTCAACACTCAGGAATAATCAAATGCCACAAATAGAGAAATTTTTCAGAACGATCCCTTGTATTTTCTTCACAAAATTAGTTTAACAATCTTTTTCATAAAGCTACAACTTTAAATTACAACTACTCACTTTAAAATTGAATATGCTTAATTTAATTTTTCCCCCATTCATCCTGAAGTCTTTGGCTGACTAACAAAAACTACTCTTTTGTTTTCAGAGTCATAACATATACCTCAGCTCTTTGAAATTCATTCTTTTAATAAACTTATTTATGTTCCTATTAGTGCATTTATTTAATTGTATTTAAATTTACATTTGCACTGCAGTTTATAAAATAAATGTTAAATAGAGTTGTTGTAATAAAGAGACGTGAAAGAAAACTCCCGTCTTTTGAGAGAAACTATTCTTCAAAAATATGTAACGGCCTTTTAGCTGAGTTTGGAAAAAAGCTTCTATACATCTTCAACTAATAGAAGCTATAAAAATCCCTTTGTAATATTGGAACCAGTTGAGAAACCACAAGTATTCAAATGCAGGAAATCATGATTTTATAACATTTTAATGCGATCTACTCTTGGGAAACAAAGTTAACCAAGCCCTATTTTTGCACAGGAAATATTCCACTGTACAGTTGTAATACATTGTGGTGAGGGGTACAGCTGCAAATTTTTCACCTGTAACGCCCCACTGGTATTGTGGCTTACTGAATTGCATCAAGATTGCCTTCCTGTCCGGAAAGCCCTCTAAGTACAAACAAGACTCTAAGCCCAGGTTTTATTTTCCCTTGGTATCAGAATATGGTAATTTAAGAGCCCTGAGAAATGCTTTTTAACCTTTTAGAAGAAATATGTAGCATTCTTTCATTAGGAACTATGTTCTTAGCCTTTTTAAAAAAAACATGTGACCGACTTATCAATTTATCAGGCTAGCAGGTTCAGAGCAAATGCAGGTGTGTATGGTAATGTAATCTGTCAAAGACACTGGCTTTTTTCATTATGGAAAAATTACCCTAAACACACTAACAGCTTTTGTTAAGAAAGCACAGAACAGGGTTTTGCCAGAGCTAAAAAGATTTCTTCAGGACTTTTAAAGCAGGAAAATATATGTACTACTAAATGTCATAACCATTTTTTTACTACTAACTCATTCATCTCGAGACTAAGTTTATGTGAAGATCACTTGCTCTTCTAATAGCAAAAGCAACAATATTTAATTTATTAGTGTCTTAATGTATTTTGTGAGTGCTGAGAAACAAAATTATATGGAGAAGACTTTTTACATAAGGGACTTACATATTTGCAATGCTTACTATCTTTTTCTGATGTAGGAACAATCTTTCATGTCTTACTTAAGACTTCACTTTCTAAGCTTCAGTATTCATTAATAATATAAGCACTACGCTGTTGAAATGTATTCACCTCTGGGATCAAGGGTAACAGTCCATTAATACATAAAGTACAGCGGAATTTTTGGTATATGGGCTATTTTGACCACGTATCAACCACAGTAAAGCCTAAATCCTACAAGAAGTGGCACAAGATCAGCATACAGCAGGAATGACTTTGGTTTGCAGCGTTTCATAAATCAGAGTTACAAAACCTGTAAAGTACAGAACACGAGGAGAGTGTAAATCTGTCATTAAGATAATCTGATGGTTTCGTCAGTCCTCTGGCACCCAGCAGAATTTTCACTGGCTCAGTAACCCCAAAGGCTAAATTTCAGTGTGATGCACAGGCAAATTATGCACAACTTCCATTAACATTCCCAACAAGTTACGCTTAACTCCCCGCAGACTGCACAGAAACTGTGGGCCAAACGATACGGTCTCATCACAGTGCAGTGAACACTAAGATCACAAAGCAAAATAATTAAGATTATACACAGAAAATACAGTAACAAAATAGTAAAGTCTGAGATAATCCTACTCTCAGGAAAGGAAGTTCACAAATGACATTTAAAGATGGCATTCCTAAAGAGAATGGGCTCTGTTTCAACATCTGCTTAAAACTCACCATGTAATAATTCTAACTACTTTAGCCTTTACTTCCTTAGCTGAAAGAAAATTAAGACAATCCTTATCGTTAGTAGTTGGAGTCTTAATTTTCAAAAACTTGCACAAAACCCTGCCTGGCATCACAAAATTTACTGATGATATGAAGTCTAGGAGGCTTAGGCAAAAAGCAAGTTTTCAGCCCTCTGCAACAGACCTGTTGTTTACATCATGACCTGCATGCATTTTTGTACACATGGATGGCTGTAAACACTGGTGCTATTCATGGGGAAGCAGATTCCTATACAACAATAAAAGGCATTTGATACTGTTATAGCTTATGATGAGATACACTCAATAATCATGCTGCATTGTTTTAAGATTTTTGCAAGTCTTTACACAATAGGGATCAAGAAAACATGTATAGTAGTACAATTAACAAGAAAGTTTTAAAAATCAGAACTCCAGACAAAGCACCAAATTTCCCTTCTGAGCTAAACAGATTATTTCACTAACCTTCTAAAAAGGCTGATTATTTGAAGGCAGTACTGAAATGTGTGACAATAAATTAAAAAATTTGCAAACCGCCAGGTTTATCCATAAGCATGGTTGAACTTTATAGCCTATTATCTAATAGCACTATGAACTTAAATCACTAACCTGTCACACACAAATCATCTGGATTTCCCAAATAGTTGTCGCTTTGGGAATACAAGAAATAAATCAAAAATGAATAAAATTTGTGGTTTCCCAAAAAGCTCTTTTCCCATACTCTCAAATGCCCAGCTGAACACTGCCACCCAACAGGGAATGAAAAGTAAAAAGGAAGTAGAGCTAGCCAAAAATGAGGTATTCTCTGTTAAAAGGAAAAATGAATGTCTTTGACATTGATCATAATTCTTTTCCTGTTGACTGTCATGTCAAATCTTTCCTGGAATAATGACTTACAGTAGGTCTAATGTCAGTCATTCATAAGCTCACGCTTCCTTAAGCCACTGTTTAAACAACCACAAGGTGTTAGAAAATGACTGTTTAGTGGCTGACAGCTTAGAAGAAATGAGATTTTAGTCTGCAGAGAATACAAATGCTTTATTTAAATAGCATGAGCATATAAGGCAATGAAACAGACAATTTTTTTGAATTTGGAAATATTTTACATTCTCCTAAAAGAGATCTCAGCAAATGCTCTGAATACATTTTACCAGAGTGGCTTTATTTACCTAGTCTGTCTTAATTAAATGACCTCAGAACTATACTCATGGCCCTGATTTTCTCCCACAGACCTTGAGATCTGGTTAAATTAATTACCACTTTTCTAAAACAGGAATAAGTGCTCTATTTATTAGGAAACAGTATGAAATAGAAAGGCCAGAAAAGGAGACCTCACAACATCTTTTCATTAGCTTTTGTAATGCTGACTGCACTTGCATACATGAGGAATCCTGGTAGGTACACAAGGGAAACATCCTCAAATTCAAAAACCTCACAGGGTTATAGCTCAGCAGATATTTTAACTTCATATGGAGAAATGAGTAAATGCCATAGATTATCTTCATTTTGTTTTCTAAGCTTTAACAGCTTGTATCTCTCACTGGATGACAATCCAGGAGAAGGAATTCTAAATCTGTATTGGTGATGCAGCTTAAATAAATCTGAAAGCTCAGAATTTGGAACATTACACATTATGTGACCACTTAGGTTAGACAAATCTGTTTTTTCTACCTTTTGAATCCATGGCCATTTCTATAGATGCACTTATAACAATAAATAAACTTTTGTTTGAGATAAGGGCCAGTGTCAGCAACAAGTAGGATTAACCATAAGCTATTGCCTGGTATTAGAAATTGCTATTACTACTGTCCTCCCGATGCCACATTTCCAAAGGAAAGAGAACAATAAAGATGGAAGAAACTGTCACAGATTCTCTCTCAGCTGTCCTTGCAACTAGCCCAAGCCAATGTTCTCATCATCTGGGAGAATGAGCAACTACGTAGCCAGCCCTTCCTCTGCAGTTTAGACTGTTCAGTACACTTTTGTTTCTGAGTTGTGTATACATCATCTACAACCCTGCCCTGCAGGAGACATTTCTATATAACTTATGAAACATACAGTGTTTGAAGTCTACTACCATGCTTCAAAGTCCTCAGTGGAAGAGATATTATGGACAGATATGCAAGAACAGGAATCATCCAACAAATTAAGACTTTAACTGCTAAGAAACAAGAACATCATAGAGCAAATAGAAGACCTGTAACAAGAAGCTGGCTACCTTGTAGAACATAGTTTAGTGTTAAACATCAAAACAAGCATATCTTCAGTCTTCACATGTGCCCTCTTGCTATAAACAACTGCACAATTTTTACTATCAAAATCTGGATTACCATTCCCATATTGTGCAGATAAGCACAAGAGAGTGTCCTAAATGTAACAATAACTATTCTGGAGAAAGAACAATAGACTTTGTTTCTCTATTTTTGTGTATGTATTTTCTTTAAGTATATAATAAAACAGGCTTTTAGAGCTGCTCGTCCACCTATCCTCAACCGTAAGATTTCCTTTTATCAGCAATCTACCTGAATGATTTAAAAGTTTCAACTGTCATAACTGAGAAAGTCAGATAAACCAATATCAAACTTCAATACTTTTAAGTAATAGCATCTTCTGTGTTAATTGTGTGGAATTTTTCCAAGTTTGATCTTTCCTCTGCTCCTGAAGTACGAATACGACTCTTGCATTAACACCATTCTACACTTCACTCTTGCTGATTTAGACAGTAATGGATTGCTCAGGTTTACATGATATGAGATGGAGTCAATGCTGTGATTAATTCCAGTCTTATGAAATGTGTACTCTTGCAAGTGAAGTTATCAGTGGAATATGCTTTTTCTTATCCATTTATTTTAAATATAATTTTAACAATTGTGAAGATCAAAAGGGCATGCCTTTGCCAACATTTAAAATACTGCCTGGAGGTCTTTTCTATAGATGTCTCTTACATAAGAGTACATAAGTAGTGATTTAGGACAATGTTTACCACATTTCTTCAACAAGACAGAACTTATTTACTTCTTCTAACGAGAACATGAAACTACTGCTCTTATGTGTGGATTCCTTCATCCCACATTGACAATACTTAGCTTTCTAAACATGAATCAATAAGTCTCACAACTTGAAAACTGACAACCATTATCAGAAATGAAGCAGAAGTTGATAAAACAAATTTAGTTTAGATTAAGGAACTAAGAATAAACTGAGGAATAACTGAGATTCAATGTGCATCTTTTTCTTGATACAGAACACAGTATTAACTTCTTTTTCAGTTAGCTGTATAAGGTTGCACCCAAAACACTTGCAAGCCAAGTGGCAAATTGATTTTTGCTTAACTTAATGATTTTGTGTTCCAAAAATAATACCCACGTATGTACTTTCTTCATTATTAAGAACTGCTATGTAAACTTTCAACCAGTCTTGAGAAGTTACATTCAGGGAAGATCTTGGCAGTGAAGTAGAGACAATGGCAGGAAAATAAGAAACTGTTTCTAGATCAAAAAGGGATAGAAGTGATGCATGACAGCAGTTTTAGTATCCAAAGACAAGAAATACCTTATGTTGTTGAACAGGAACTCGTCAAAAAATTAAGAAGAGGTACCAGGGAAATCTAAAAGTGTTTCATCAAACACTAGTTATCTGAAAGATCAGTAAAACACTGACAGATCAATGTCAAAAACATTCTTAGTATGTGAAAATGGAACAACAAGAGATTAAAAATTAAATAGAAAGGGGATACAATGTCTGGTAAACAGGAAGAACAAGTTCAGATATTCTCAACATCACAGAAGAAACACAAGTCAGATGCAGTTCCTTGAAAGTGCACTTGCGATTCTCTCTCACTTGCATTACACAAATAGCTCAAACTTCTATTTCAAATTGGAAAAGAAAATGCACCATGCTTTACCATGGCAGAAACATCAGTTCTTCCCTTTCCCTCCACAAATAAAAGCAATAATGTTTGGATTGTAAAAAACTAAAGTATTAGCAACTTTACCAGTGAAAATGCTCACTTTTGCAGCATCACAGTAAAAACCTAAGAAAATAAGTCCTTGGGAAAATAAGAAACAGCAGTAAGGCAAGGTTTTACAGAAACAACACAGTTCATGTCAATCTGCAGCTGTTTGCTTATCCTTTGGCTGCAGCAGATTACATGGAACTTCAATATCTTGAAAAATCCTCTTCATGGTGAAGCTTTAGCAAGTTCCAGGAATTTGAAGAAAAGCCATAAACCTAAAAAGATTTTGAAAACTTACCTTTGATTAAAACATTATGCTAAAAGAAGTTAAGCAGAGAAAGAAAGGTAGATGAAATGACACGCCAACTTACTTGAAAAGAAAGAACATTCTACTAGTAAACTTCTAATTCAAGACAAACAATAGAAGTGCCCCTTTGCCTGGCTTCATGTGAAATAAAGCACTTGGGAAGACTTGTAATACAGCTGGTGACATTATGAGTCTTCTTAGCATTTGAAGCTGTACACAGTCCTGGTGGAGTTTCAAAAATATATATTTAATATACTTTGATACAATTGTTGTCTTTAAATTTAGAACCTTTTTGTCAAAAAACCTGAAGTTTTTGGCTCGCCACATTCCTCTAACGTGAATAAAAGTAGTGAATAAAATAGATGCGTTGTTGTGTCTCTTTTTCTTTATATTTTGTAGATTTCCATATGCACTAAATGCACAGTTTATTAAGAAACATATGAGGGGAGAAAGAGGAGTGGGAAAAAGTGGAGCTGATGACTGGCCTCATGATTAATTTAAATAAGAACCTAAAGTTCAAGATGAGCATTCAGTAAATACAGTTCACCTAAAGAACTTGAAAAATTACTCTGTACTACTTATTCCACCCACGTATCTATGTTAAACTACTAAAAAAGGCAGTTTGTCCATGACTGTTTATCTGTACTGGGCAGAGCTGCTCTGAGTAGGTGCACTGCCATTTCGGGAAAATGTGATAAATCACCACCTAGAACCACGCAACAGTTATTGCTGTAATTACCAAAATACAGATCTTCTTGTAGACATTTCAGCATTTCATGCACCCAAGAGCACAGCTTTTGAATAGATGTCCTCTAATTTGGATGATACCTTTCATCTCTTCCCTTGCAATCCAAAGTCCAAGGGAGTAATGTGAGACTTACTAAGAATTAATTATGAAGTTGACAGACTTCAAGAAGAGAGTGTGTCACAGTAAAACGCATTCTGGAAGGAAGCTATATTGGGATGCTTGACCACAAACTTGAAGTAAGACTGATGGAAACAGTTCTCTGCGGTCATTGTATAAGATTATGCTCTCAAGGGGCACTATCATAAAGCTGCTCAGTCAGTGATCCATCTGAAGTGCATTCACACAAATGCACAAACAGGAAGAACTGGAAACTGCTGTACTGATGAGAAACTATGAATTTGTGGCCATAACTGAAACCTGATGGGATGAATTCTATGACCGGAATGTGGCCATTGAGAGACATGGGCTATTCAGATGGGAGTGGCAAGGCAGGAGATCTGGAGGGGCTGCCTACTACAGTAAGGAAAGTTTAGAGTGTGAAGAAATCCTGATGAAGAATAGCTAGGGAAAAGTTGGAAGTTCATGGGTAGAAATTAGAAACCAAGGCAACATGTGGAACCTTGTGGCTGGTGTCTATTACCGGCCATCTGATGAAGAGAAGCATACTGATAAAGCCTTCCTCCTCGAGCTACAGGAGGCATCAAACTCAAAGGCTCTCATCTTGCTGGGGGATTTCAACCACCCTGATAACTGCTGGAACAAACAAGAAAGCCAAGCACAAGCGATTCAAGAGGCTCCTGGAGTGCCTTGGTAACATCTTCCTGAGGAAGGAAATACAGTCCTACACAAGGAGGTGCCATACTGGAACTGCTAATCACCAATGCCTGTGAACTCATTGGGGATGACAATATTGGAGTTAGCCTGGGATGCAGTGATCACACACTGGCAGAATTCACTGAACTGAGGAAGGTCTGTCAGCCAAGGAGCACTGTCAGGACCCTGAATTTCAGAAAAGGAAACCTTCAGCTCTTCAATGTGTTACTAAATGGGAAATGGTCCTCAGGGTCAAGGGGGTGGAATAGAGCTGGCAGCTCTTCAAGGATGCTTTCCATAGAGCACAAGAGCTCTCCATCTCCAAGTGTAAGAAATCCAGCAGGGAAGGGAAGAGACCAAGGTGGCTGAGTTGGGACCTGCAGGTAAAACTGGAAAACACGAAGGAGTTGCACAGGCAGCTCAAGCAGAGTCAGGTTTCCTAAGAGTACAGAGACACTGCCTACTTATGTAGGGATGAGGTCAAAAAGGTCAAGGTGTGGCTGGAGCTTAAATTGGCAAAGGATTTTAAAAACAACAAGAAGGGCATCTATAAGTATATAAACCAGAAAAGGAAAGGTAAATCAAGGGTACCCCTGTGTTGAGCAAGGGTGGTAAATGCATAACAAACAGAATAGGAGAAGGCCAAGATACTCAACTTCTTTGCCTCAGTCTNGGGACCTGCAGGTAAAACTGAAAAACACGAAGGAGTTGCACAGGCAGCTCAAGCAGAGTCAGGTTTCCTAAGAGTACAGAGACACTGCCTACTTATGTAGGGATGAGGTCAAAAAGGTCAAGGTGTGGCTGGAGCTTAAATTGGCAAAGGATTTTAAAAACAACAAGAAGGGCATCTATAAGTATATAAACCAGAAAAGGAAAGTTAAATCAAGGGTACCCCTGTGTTGAGCAAGGGTGGTAAATGCATAACAAACAGAATAGGAGAAGGCCAAGATACTCAACTTCTTTGCCTCAGTCTTCACTGGTAAACACTCTCTTTATGACCAAGTGGAAGGAACACTAGNTGAGGTCAAAAAGGTCAAGGTGTGGCTGGAGCTTAAATTGGCAAAGGATTTTAAAAACAACAAGAAGGGCATCTATAAGTATATAAACCAGAAAAGGAAAGGTAAATAAAGGGAACCCCTGTGTTGAGCAAGGGTGGTAAATGCATAACAAACAGAATAGGAGAAGGCCAAGATACTCAACTTCTTTGCCTCAGTCTTCACTGGTAAACACTCTCTTTATGACCAAGTGGAAGGAACACTAGTTGGATATCTGGGAGGAAAAGTTCCTCCTCCTGTGAGTGAAAACAAGGTTTGCCACCACCTGAGGAGCCTGAATATCTGCAAGTCCATGGGACCTGATGAGATAGATCCCAGAGTCCTGACAGATCTGGGTGATGTAGTTGCTAAACCATGATATTCCATGACATTGGAGTAGTCACAGCAGTCAGGTGAAATCCCTGGTGACAGGAAGAAGACAAACACCACACCCATTTTCAAAAAAGGTACAAAGGAGGATGCTGGGTATTACCGACCAATCAGTCTCACCTCTATGCCTGGGAAGATCACAGAGCAGATTCCCTTAGAAGCTATGCTATGGCACAAAGAGGACAGAGAGGTGATTTGAGACAGCCAGCACAGCTTCACCAAGGGCAAGTCAAAGCTGACCAACCTAGTGGCTTTTTACAGTGGAGTGAAACAGTTGACATGGGAAGACCCATCNCAGCACAGCTTCACCAAGGGCAAGTCAAAGCTGACCAACCTAGTGGCTTTTTACAGTGGAGTGACACAGTTGACATGGGAAGACCCATCGATATCACATACCCGGACTTCTGTAAAGCCTATGACACATGTCCCCACCACATCCTTCTCTCTAAGTTGGACAGACATGGATTGAATATGAACTGTTCGGTGGATAAGAAACTGGCTGGATGGTCACATCCAGAATGTATCTGCCAAAGACCTGACATCTAGGTTGAGAGGAGTCAAGAGACGTGCCCCGCAGGGATCTGTGCTGGCACTGGTGCTGTTTAATATCTTCATCAATGATATAGCCAGTGGCATTGAGTGCACCCTCAGCAAGTTTGCAATGACACNCACAGTTGACATGGGAAGACCCATCGATATCACATACCCGGACTTCTGTAAAGCCTATGACACATGTCCCCACCACATCCTTCTCTCTAAGTTGGACAGACATGGATTGAATATGAACTGTTCGGTGGATAAGAAACTGGCTGGATGGTCACATCCAGAATGTATCTGCCAAAGACCTGACATCTAGGTTGAGAGGAGTCAAGAGACGTGCCCCGCAGGGATCTGTGCTGGCACTGGTGCTGTTTAATATCTTCATCAATGATATAGCCAGTGGCATTGAGTGCACCCTCAGCAAGTTTGCAATGACACCAAGCTGAGTAGTGCAGTTGACACACCAGATGTCATCCAGATGGTCTTGAACAGGCTGGAGAGGTGGGCCTGTGCAAACCTCATGAGGTTCACAAAGGACAAGTGCAGGGTGCTGCACTTGGGTCGGGGCAATCCTCATTACCATTACAGACTGGGAGGTGATATGACAGAGAATAGCTCTGTGGAAAAGAACTTAGGAATACTGGTGGATGAAAAGCTGGACATGAGCCAATGGTGTGTGCTGAACGGCATCAGCAAAGCTGTGGCCAGCAGGTTAACAGGTGATTCTTTACTTTGCTCTCATGAGACCCCACCTGAGTACTGCGCCCAGCTCTGGAGCCCTCAGCACAAGAAGGACATGGAACTATTGGAGAGAGTCCAGAGGAAGGCCATGAGGACGATGTGAGAGCTGGGTCACCTCTCCTATGAGGACAGGCTGTTCAGTCTAGAGAAGAGAGGTTCACGGAAGACCTGAGAGGAGCGTATCAGTACCTAACAGGAACCTACAGGAAAGCCGGGGAGGCACTGTTTGCCAGGGAATGTAGCGACAGGATGAGGAACAATGGTTTTAAACTAAAGAAGGGTATGTTTACGTTATACATTAGGAAAATGTTTTTCATCATGAGGGTGGTGAGGCTGAAACAGGTTGTCCAGAGAGGTGGTGGAGACCCCATCCCTGGAGACATTCATAGCCAGGTTTGATGAGGCTCTGAGCAAACTGATCTAGTTTAGGATGTCCCTGCTCACTGCAGAGGAGATGGACTAGATGGCCTTGAAGGTCCCTTTCAACCCTATGATTCTATGCAAATTTGAAGAACTACATGAATACAGGTAGATGATGACATAATCTGAACAATGGTAGCTGAGTGCATCCCAGTTTCTATCATACTCTCTGAAGAAATCCGAGGAGAAATGAAAGAGGATTGCAACTACTTTTATTTTCTCGAGACTGTGGAATGGAAGAAAAAATTAGTACTTTGTGCTACTGAATGTCCATCTGCATATGCCCACTTGAAGAACTGCTAATATTTCTTCTGTAGGGGACCATATTATCACACAAGCACATACATTATGTTCATGTCTGTTATCTATAATGGAAGTTTAAGTCTAATGTAATTATAGCAAAAATGTGGTGTGTACTGTGCTCAGAAAATATCCTGAAAAGAAGGCAAACTGCTGGCCTTCATAGCAACCTAACAGGGTCACCAAAACAGCATAAAGTATCACAATTTTGATCTTCGATTCAAACCTCATGCCAAGGGGAGCTGATTTATTTCCATTTAATTTTAATTTTCATACAACTGAAAGGAGCTGACATTTGGTCGTCTAGAGGGCAAAGAAATTGGCAGGACGCTTATATGATCTCACTAACAGTATGTGCATGGTAATAACATTATACCATTAATCTGAGGAAGATTACCCTACTTATCCATAACTCAAAGCATATTGGTGCATAATTCAATTTTAAAGGCAATTTTTGAAGTTATAGCAATAAAGAAATATAATTCAGCATTTCTGAACAAGTAGGAAGAATCAGGAGATCCTGGACTCACAACACCATTCTTACTGATAAGTCTATTTGGCTTAAAAAAAATGACAGATCCAATTTGAAATACAAAAAAGAAAATAATATTAAGAAAATAAAAATTAAGCAAAAATAAACATAGTATATAAAGTGTAAGGGAATTTATGAAGATGAACTACACTACAGGAGAGAATGTAGCTACTAGATTGTGTGTTAGAGCAAGTAAAAATTCTCATAGTTAGGGATGAGTATAATTTTGAGGACAGTTCCCAGATCTCACACAGACAAACTGGACCACCCACTTTAACTCTCTGAAATTAAAATGAGAGAAAATAGATCATCTCCACCCTACAGATCTTACTAGAAGATGCACAGCTATCTGCCATCAAAGATACAGAGGAGGAGAGGGTGTCCAGACTTGAGATCTCAGTTCAATGACTCCACTGAACCTTGGCAATTTCAGACCAGGTGTTTCCTCACGTGTCTCAGTTTCAAATCAAATTAAGTCTTTAAGTAAAGACTGATGCATGAAATCATAGGAAAAAAGAATAAAAATCCTGCATGCTTGAAAACCAGAACTGATACATTTGGCTACAGCTTATCGTATCATGGCAAAACTTCAGGTAAGTGGTTGAATTGCTCACACAAGTAGTTTTAAAACCAAAGATGAGTCCAAGCTGTGGAATTTACCTCCTATTTATTTTAAAGAACTTCTGACATTTGCTTTGTGACCATTTTTAATAACACTAAGTTTGAAAACACTTGCTTTACGCAAATAATGTTTTATTTTGTTAATGAAGTAGAAACTCTCCTTGCCTACCTGAAGAACATCTCCAAGGTCAGCAGTGCTGATATCTGGGTCTTCAGTAGTATTAAAAGGAACAGGGTTAATTCTCACAAGAGTGAGAACTCTGGGTTCTGGATACCTCCACATCATCATCCCCGGACTATCCTCAGTTTCATTGTAAAATACAACTTCATAGGCACTGGGCAGTTTTTGTGTTTCTGTCAAATGAAATTAAGATATAATCTGTAATATAATTCCTAGAAAGAAACATACTGGTTTATAAGACCAAAGCAGTTAAAAATAAACTCTTCAGGTGTAAAAGAAAAAAAAAAGCATTTTCCCTAACTTCGAAAAGATTATAGCTTAATATAAAGAAATCCTAAAAGTAGTTTGTTTCATTCATGTAGATGCCTTCTTGCCTTCTCATTTGCTCTTCAAAAAAAAAATTTAAAAATTCAGTATTTATTGTAAAAGCAAGTAATCTTCAAGAGGTTACTATTGCATTTACTATTATAATTAATAAAATGCATCCTTACCTGCATCCTGTATATACTGGAACTGGCCTGTTCTCAGATCATCTGAGGTATGTTCAGTTTTGGAGGATGGATTCCTTTCTGTAGAAAAACGCATAGGATGTGTACGTTCAGATATCAATGTCTCCATACCCTTTTGAGTGAGGTACTGCCACAGAAGCTCCTGGAGAAGAACTAAACAGTTCAAATGCTCTTGTCCCCAAAACACCTATCCAAAAAAAAAAAAAAAAAAAAAAAAAAAAAGAAGGAGGAAAAGAAACAATCACATAAATATACTTAGTAATTTTCTGAAAGAAAAAATCTCCCCAAAACATTAGGAACTTCATACAGCTTTCAGCCTGCTCTACTCATACCTCAATTGCTTGCAAATGTCCTTCATGTGAAAATAAAGAACAGGAACAAGAAGAAATCTCTACAAAACGATTTAGCAAATCTGCTTTTCTCATAATTTGAAGAAAATAATAAATTCTTGCAATTGTTACTGATGCTTTGTGGAATAGCACAGAAGTTAAAAGTGGTAACATGAAAACTTAGAGCTGAGTACTGTACAAAATGCTAGGACTAGTCACTGGCTTTGCAGTTTAAGATATCACAAAAAACCCCTTTAAAATACAGAGTTTAAACTGTTCAAAGAGCATGTTGCTCCAAAAGTGGAATTCTGGAATGAATTAAAAACTAAGTGATACAGCAGAGAAGATGATAAAAAGTTATGATCTCAACTACAAATATTAGTACACACAGCATTTGAATTGTAAGTGCTCTAAGTTCTCAGATAGAGGCTTAAAAATTTTAAGTTTTTAAGTTTTAAAACAGAACTTTAGAAAAAATATCTAAGAAAAACTGGCATTCAAAGTCCAGAAAACTCAGACAACTTATATAAACATAAAAGGCAAGCTCCTCTCTCCAAGTTTCAACAAGAAGCACTGCTTTCCTCAAATCAAACTCTTTTTTGAGGGAATCATGCGAACCAAGACCAATCCGCTAGTCTTCACATGCAGATATGGCTCCAGAAGCAACAGAGAAGTGAAGGAACCAACTAGCAATTCATAAGGAAGTAAGTCCTAGAATTAACTTAAAAGTCCACGGTAAGCATAGGAGTAAAAAGTTCAGGTGTGCATGTAAAGCGTACAGTAGGGAATACTAATTTTGAAATACAAAACAAAATCAGAAGATGCCTAAATGGAGTGTAGTTCAGCTGTCACCTGATTCCTACCTCTGCATCTGTACATAAGCCCATGGAATAAATCAGGACCCTCTTAAAACACAGCTAAAGCCAGTACTGAGTTAGACCTGGGCAGCCTGGGACTCTAATTCAGTGCATCTTTACTGCACTTTCTACAGTTCCTCTGGCTTCAGGGTCCCACACACATGGTCTAGCACAAGCTCAAAGAGCTCTGTATCACCTAAGCTGATCCGAGAGGCCTCAGTGCTCCCCTGATGGAGAAAAGAGATACACTTTTATTCTTTACTTCTATTAAATTTTTTAGCAAGCTGGATCTCCAAAACTCCTCCTACACAGAACTCCTACTATAATACTCAAATATGAGTCACCAATTTCACATAATCTCTCTAGGCTCTGTTGCAATATAAATAAATAGTGGTTTAAGATGAGGACACATTTAGAGCTGGTAAATTCATTAGCCATAAATAAATTAATTTGAAACAGAATCACTAATGCCTCTCTCAATATTTGAAAATCTATTATACCAGACCAAATACTTAATTGTCTTCTGCAAAAGCTAATTATCCCAGCACATACTGTAATAATAAATAGTTTTCTCAGATTTATAGGTATTTTTCTGGTCTGCATCAAAACCCCCAAATTTTGAACGATCTTCCCTCTCCTCCTTTTAACTATTAAGAACATGCAGACAAAGCCAAGTATCTGTGAATAACAATGAAAAAAGAAGCAGAGACAAAACCCCAGACTTTATTTATTCATTAAGATATCTTTTTTTATAACTCATATTATTCAATTAGCCCTATTCCCAGTACTGTGGTTTTAAGGACTTCTAATGCCAGTTCTGGGAAAAGACCTAATGACACAACTAATTGTCAAAATTTCCATTTTGTGTTTTATATGGCTGATTGATATATTAATTTAAAAACATTTGGTGTGTATAGATAGCACAATAAAAATAATTGAAGCAAGGCATATCTTAAAGCCCACTTGTTTAAGCCGCACAGAACCTATTTTTCATTTCAAGAACTCCCATGCTTCTTGGACTGGTTTCAAGCTTGGGCACTTCCAAAAGGAGAGGACAGCATGGAAAACTGAGTTATTAATTGCTACAAACAACAGTTTATAATTGCTCCCCTGAGAAATAGTGCAAGTTTAAAAAGACAGGATATGCATTTCTTAAAGCTACCCTGTGGCATTAAAGACACATAGTTCATAGACAAACATGCACACATCAGAACAGGGTCCTAGATATTAAGTATTAGTAATTAGATCCAGTAGTTTCAAGGGAACACACACATACAGCTAAAATACATAGCTTAAGCAGTATTAAACGCAAAACAAAACACTGCACACAATTTTTCAATCAACAGTTTTACATGAAAAATTCGATATTCATTTTCAAAAAGAAAAATTAAAACCACTCAAAACAACCAATCAAACACCCTCAATTCAACAAACTGTTATAGGTTACAAACATTCACAGGTTTTCATGCAATTTATTTATAAAATCTCAATCATCTAAATCCAGTCCAGCTCAATAACAGAACCATAAGCATCTTATACTGACCTGGAGCAGCCCTCCTCTCAGATCGATGTATATTTTTGGAATAGTTTGCTCTGGGCCAGGATCACCACTGTGCTTACACCACTTGGCTTCTACGCTAACAGAGCAGCAAAAAGGGCCCATCAGAGATCTCGGTCTTTCTCTGAGACTTGTTTTAAGTAGCAAATCTTTTACATCAAGGACAAAAGATGATCCATGGGTTCCTAAAAAATGAGACAGACAAGTAATCCTATTAATTGTTATCTTCCCCAAATTTACACGCTTATTTCCTGAATTGACTTTAGAATGAGCCTCAGAATTTTTGCCTGCAAGCAATTACTCATACCAGTAGACCCACTGACATTCATAGAAACACTTGTGTGGACAACCACTCTCATGGCCAAGCAAGAGCATTTTCTTTTTTTTTCTTTTAGCTTGCTTTTCTGACACTACTGAGCACTCCTTACACAGTGTTGCAGTTATGGAACAGGTTATGTCCCACACACATTCCTTACAAAGAACTATTGGCCAAAACACAATGACTTTTTACATGTGTGAGTATTTTGAGGTTTATGAGAAGAGACATTTTTCATTCACATATTAAATTTTTTCCAAAAGATTATTGAGAATGAGAACAGCTGCTTCACTTGATTATATTTCAAACTGATAGGAAATAGTTATTTTGAATTATTATCTCTGCTTTCATTCAGGTTAGTTATTATAAAATGCTGCTTTGCTAGACTTTAGAGAATAAGCACATTTGAAATCAAATAATTCAAAACAATTAATGTAATTTAAAATATATAATGTGTTTACCTAAAAAGCAGTTTAGCCTAAACTTTTCACGTCATAACCATTTACAGTTTACACGGCTTTATAAAACATGAAATTGATAATGGCAGGGTAGATTTATGACAGAACTTAGGCACTCTCCTTAAAGACACAAACACTTTTAGAAAAGAAACACTACCTAAAAATGTCACATCTCTTGTGAATTCAGCTTGCAGTAAACCACGGTTTAATAAAACAAACCATACTTAATACCTCTGTACTTCTTTTGTGTATTTACATGAAAAGTACTACATCTGAGGTTGGGTCAACTTTTTTCTCTCTTGGTGATCATACTTAGACTCACACTGAATACTGAATGTCACTATCCTTTATTATGTTCACAGCTTATTTTTCTAAGGAAACTGAATATTTACCAAAGGCAAAAGATTAACAAGCATCTAAGGCTTACATACAGATGTCTCAAGGCACAGTTCCATTTTATATTTTCATATTTTTGCTGTGTTGAACAGATACAAACTTCTACAAATCCTTTTAGAATACAGAAAGAAGTCAGTCTGCATTCTTGGAGTTACGACTTCATAATACTAACAAAGACTTTATACATTGGAAGGAAATACATTGGATTTTTTCTTTCATTTTAAATACAGCATCCATTGGGAAGGTGGTCCAACAGTCCCCACAGCAGCAACAGTATTGAACTGTATTCAACCCAAGTAGGAACCACAAACAGGAAGAATTTCTCTACTGAGCAGCTGGAGTTCAGTAAGAATGATCAAGAGCTTGAGCAAACCTTTGCCCTGCACTGATCAATGAGGCTGCTGTCACCAACCTGGAAAGGGGTTCTACCTCTGTCTTCTGAACCCCTTGTTCTGTTGTCATGAGCAACAGGTTTATATGACAGATAATCAAGAAAATGAAGATCAGCATAACAAAATGCCTCTCATTTTGGTGCTGGTTCAGACTTAATTCTGTAAAGTTTCAGTGAAGCAGCTTCATGTAGTCTGAAACCATGAAAGAGAGGTATTCTCATGGCAAGGGGTTACCCTCACACTGCTATGCTCAGTCCAGTTATTTCAAGAGGCATTACGATATTTGGAAATTCAATATCTTAATGCTATACATAGAAGTTTGACAATAATGAGGAGAAATTATCATGGCACAATTCTGCAATTCTCAAATGCCGTGTAACAACAAGAAATTATCACAAAATTAAGAATAAGGAAGTGTTAGTAAATTTTAAATAAAAGAAATATTATAAGACACATTAATGGATTGTGTTCTACAAATACCAGGAAAAGTTCAGGGACTCAACAAGAGTTTTTTCTTTTTTTTGCTGATACCCAGATTGCTCTTGTAGGCAAGAATTATACCACAGAATCATAGAATGGTTTGGGTTGGAAGGGGCATTAAAGATCATCTAGTTCCTACCTCACTGCCATAGGCAGGGACACCTTCCATGAGACCAGGTTCTTCAGTGTCTTATCCAGCCCGGCTTTAAACACCTCGAGAGAGGGGGCATCCACAACCTCTCTGGGCAACCTGTTCCAGTGTTTCACCATCCTCACCATAAAGAATTTCTTTCTTATATCTAGCCTGAATCTCCCCCTTCCAATTTACATATCCTTGTCCTTCTTAGAGTTGTATCTACATGCACTTTTCAGAATGAAGTGATTATTAGTAGAAAAACAATTTGCTCTTAATAAACTGAAATAATGTGGAGACCATTCAGATAAAGTTGCACGAAGTGATGTCTTGAGGAAGCTTAAAGAAAACAAATGAAGAAGAAGAGGTATGCACAAATCCTAACAAGCAACAGTGAATAGAGATCTCTAGGCCTGTGGGAAGTTTGAATTGGCTACCATAACCATGCAAAATCAAAAAGGATGATATTAGAAAAGAAATAATCCCACATCCTAAGACCTGGGGGTGAAGAAACACCAGCATGCACTAGAGGAGAACTTAATTTAAGATCTCTAGATCCCATATTAACATTCAAAGCACATGCTCAGTGGAGTTGCTTTCTTATGACTAAAACAATCATCCCAGAAAGGTAAAGGTGCAAAACAATTCTTTGGGTATTTCCCTTCCCATACACTATTTGCAGTCAGTCATTTCATGCATCTCTCACAGACTTCTATTGTAGAACACTAACTTCAGTTTAAACAGATTAAATCAAAGTCTCTATTTGAAGTGAACTTGAGATGGCATCACACAGCAGCAATATATCTTCATAAACGATTGTTGTGATATGTAGAAGTTAACTTGTTCTGTTTGGATTACTGCTCATGAACACCAACACACTTTTCAGTATGTGCAATAATTTACTTGTAGGAACAAAAAGTTTCATGACTTTCAAAATACTCCTCCAAGAGACTAATAAATATGCAGAACTTGCTTTGGACAGTGTTTAAAAAAAGCTGCCAGCCCTCCATTTTTGGACTCCACCCAAATCCCCAATAGCACCACAATGTGCTGCCATGTTATCTAAGCAAAATATAACTTACACCAGGCTTCTGCATGCCATTGGAAGGATTACCTTTATGACAACACATGCTCAAAAGCAACATCCAGATATTTTTATACGGTTGGAAATAACAAAGGAGGGTTTGAAAACAAAAAGCTAGCACTCATTTGATCACTTGCTTAGAAATTAAAGATGGAGATGATTAAAATGGAATAGTGAAGAAAATTTACAAAAAGATGACATGGTCTACTGGGAGGTGTCCCTGCCCATGGCAGAGGGGTTGGAACTAGGTGATCTTTAAGGCCCCTTCCAACCCAAACCATTCTATGATTCCAACATCTTTCCTTTTTTTAGTTAGAAGAGACTTAATTTATGGTAGCATTCACAAAGAAATCTCAGAATCTGAATGCCCTGAGTTATAAATGTAACTATATTAGATTTTATATATAGTACAGTTATTTTAGTGTTCATCAATTTTTTTCTCTCCATGTTTAACTGCCCTGAGTACATAAACCCATTTGTGTGAGGACAGAAAAAAAAAGACCTGTCCCATTTGAATAGATGCAGCAAATACATTAGAACAATCCTTGTGCCTTACAATAACTACTTAGTGATTAGGAAAAATGGTGTATAGAAAGAGTTTTGTTATTTTTCCTAATTCACAAAGGAAGAGCCGATGACATTAACGATGGACTTCCCATTTTCAAAAACACTTTAAAACACTGATATTTGAATCAACATCAAATGAAATGAAACAAGTAGAAAGGCAGCAGAAGGGTTTTATTTCCCCCTTCTTATATGCTCTGTGCGTTTGCTGTTCCTTAGATGGCTGCAAATACTATTTGGTTCACTGCACTGATATCTCATACAACACATAGCATGATCTTAACTGGCAAGCCTCTAAATGGGAAAAGAGTTTTAATAATATGGAAATGAGTGCTTTATAATAAATAGAGCATATGGCGCTGTACTGAGGTCAAGGTGCCTTCTGAAAAGTCTCTCAGAAGCTAGAAGATGTATTACAAATTGTAGTACTAAGAAGAAAATTGTTTTTCTGAGTCTGGGGCAGCTCAGAAGCAAGACTGTGTCCCAAAGCATAGAGTCCTCCACACTGGTTTGGATTGGAGTAATGTGGTTTTGTACCAATGGCAGCACCTGGTAGATTGAATTCCCACCCAAAGGACAGACTGTATTTCCACCTAAAGGATTGCAACGACTCTGAAGGAGGAAGTCCAGGCTCTCCCATGGGTCCTCCATGCCTGAGCAGCAGAGAACACAATCTGACTACTGAAAGTTAACTTATTAGTGGTTTTTCTTATACCTTCTAGTCTAATGTCACAAAGTTACTAAGGTGATAATCCATCATATCTGCTTTTAAGCCTTCAGTCTTTATGTCTGCAGCTTCAGTAGCTAGTTTAAAATTGCCTAAGATACTAAGACATCTTCGAATATGGAAATATATTACCATCTCTAAGATACTGACCATTATCTACATTATTTTTTTCCCCTCCTAAGAAAGTTCAAGTTTCCTAAGAAAACTTCAAATGTATCATATAAAGAGTAATTATACTACAGTTACACTGCTCTGTTGAAAGGTGTTCTCTACCAAGCAGCTTAGCAGAAGAATAATAAAGCTATGAAAATAGTTAGGGCAAATATCACAATTAATTGAAAAGTTAGCCAATCCATTCAAGTCTGGAAAGAGCAGTAGCAAATAAATAGTGAGATGTAGTACAGGACAATTTTCCAGATTTTCATTTAAAGTCCACTGACTGCACTGGATTTCATGTGGAAGAGAATCTTAAGATAGTTCATTCTTCCCACAAGAACAATATTTACACATTATCGATTAAGTATTCTTTAGTGAGAGTTTTTCAGCATTATATGGGGACACACGTGGACTCTGTAAAAACATGATATGTGTAACGCCCGGTAAACATTATTAAACATCATTAAAAGTAATGATCTTAAACAGGCCAAATCCTTGAATTCGTCACTAATAAATGTCCCCATGCATTCAGCAGTCCTAGCTGCTGGAAGCCTGTTTTCTTGAAATACTTCAAACACTAAAACCCAGGAACATTTATTATTTTAATCCATTACGGGCAGCGCTTGATTTAACTTTATTAGTTGTGGTGGTGGTAGTAGTTATAGTGGGGGTAAAGCTATGTTCTTTTACACATCATTTCAAAAGGGCTTAATTATATTTTATAGCTCAGACCAGGAATCCTGCTTGTTTTGTGTCTAACAAGGTTCAAATGGAGTTCAGGTCAGTGATGAATCAGAAGAGAAGTCAAAGATGGTTATCTATTTGAAATGAACTCATCTCTCTTAAAGAATAATTGGACAGGTACATTATGTTCATTAAACTACTGCATATGAAATAGCTTAAAAAAAATACCAATTCATTTGTTGATTTGGTAGTTTTTAATTCTGTAATGTCTGAATAGAGAAGACATATTAAAATTAAGATTAAAGTGATTTTAATTTTGGGCCAAGGCAGTCTTGGCTATACAATAATATAGAATGTATGTGTAAAACTCTATATTGCCCAATCTTATTTTAATAAAATGTAAAAAAGCCCATAATAGACAAAAAAACCCTTCATTTTTCATTCATGAGTCTAGCCTTCCAAATCGAGTGCTGTATCAACATGATTAATATTTGGCTCTTGTATCATCAACATTTTATTTTCATTTTATTTTATTTACACCATCTTTACAGACATTCATGAAGAGCTTCCTTAATTATCTTTATAAAAATAATCTATATTTCACATCTTATTTTTAGGTTACTGATTGAAAACTTTGGTTTATTTTCAGGAGACAGCTGGTACTTACAACTGTCACTGATTCATAAAGTGGTAGATACTTAACACTACTGAAAAATCATACACTGGATGGTTGCACAATAAATGAAGCATTACAAAATAGTGGATGCCACTCAAAATGCCGCCCTATAGAATTGACAGAATTAGAATTACAGCTGTGGTGTAATTTTGCTCCCCCACCTTATGTTTGATTCATGGGATTTCAACTGCTTAAATCAACTAGGAGAATGAACTAATCCACGAAATAGGAGGTAACTTTATCTGTAAATAAACGATCTGAAGATAGTGCCTGGCAGTACCTGTCCTGATAGTTTGAGCTCCTGTAATTCACAGAACTATGCTTCTGGAAGCCCAAGGCTCCATAGATATATGGTGGCCACTCAAAATGAACAGGTTTCCCTGCACTCTTGGGATATGGTTCCCTAGGATTAAGACCATTCTAGGACCAGGATTTTAAATTCCAGTATTCTCCTTCCTCTGATGCTTCTCGCTTTATATAGACCTCTAAATCCTCTCTTGTGCTAGCACTGTCATGAAAATGTACCTGTCCAAACGAGTCAACACAAAGAGACAATGTTGGTGAGACTTTTGCCCCTTGTTGGATTAGTTTTCAGATAGATCACTGCCCCAACTCAACCCAGTGAACATTTGCCAAAGTAACAGAGCTAGGACAATACAATGTGTAGAAGCACGTGGTCACAGTAACCTAAATTTCTTGTGGAATTACACCTTTTTTGAGCAGAAAGCTGGTGAACTTACTCTAAAAAAAAAAAAAAAATCTTTTCATAGAAAAAGAAGAAATGTGTTACCAGTATGTCAACAACTTAAACTATGTAAGGACCTGGTCATTAAGACTATCACAGAACAGATTCAGAGAGCTGGATAATGTTCTAACCTCTGTTCTGCACCTCACACTGCAAACCGTAGACTGAACTGAGAGAGTTGCACAGAAAGTATAAAACATATGAGGAAACATTCAGCTTTCACTGTTATCTGTATTTCCTCAAGGATGTAAACATTCTTTGGAATTTTTTATCATGAAAATGCCATATCACCTACTACTATGATGCACATAACAAAACAAATTCTAGGCTCAATAAAATATGCAATTACTTTCACAATAAAGGCTGAAAAGATTAAAAAGATAACTGTATTTGTTATGAATCAAATTTCATTTATAGTGTACTTTAAATTCTGTAAACTGTAAATGCAGTTCTACAAAATTACAGTGTCCAGTCTTGAATCAACATTCTCTATTGAGCTTTAAAAAAAAAAGAATTCTTTCTTTTCATCACAAGTTAACATGCTAGTTCATCAGTAGCAGTTCTGAACCCTATTACAAAGCACCAGTAGGGAATCTGACCAGGATTAATAATGGTACTCAGTCCTGGGATTAGGTGGTGTCTTGTTTCATGGATTTTAGGCCATCTGTTCTTCCCTCCTACATTATACTTCTGCAGAACTATAAACGCACCTCCACCTCAGGGACTATAGAAAGGAATTAGAATTCTTCTGCTTTTCATTATCACAAGATTCAGTAACTCATTTCATTGTCAGGATAATCCCCTTTTATTCTTTCTTTTGCGCTTGCAGGGTATGCCAAAACGACAAATAAAATCCCAGATGTTAGAGACCTGATGAGGTCTCCACCTTTTCTTGAGTGTTGGGTTTAAGCTACTTGGGACATGGTGTCAAATCTGACAGAACCCTGATGCCCACACCCAATATTCATTAAGGTTTGTTAGTGATTTGTATAGCTACAAGCTGCACTTCCACCTCAATCCTCAGTGGTCATTTAAATATTTGGTTTGTCCTCTGGCTTTTACTGAGAAATAATTAATTTCCTATTGTTCAAGTGTTGGAAAGAGTTTATATTTCTTTCTAAAAGTAACAAAGGTCTTCAGGGTGTTGTACATGGCTTGTTACTGCTACATATTATTTTTGGTAGTCATATCTAGTTTAATGTTTTATTTCCCCATGGGCTAACTTGTCTTTCTGCAGCATCCAAAAGCTATGACAATGCCTTAGCAGAGTTTTCTCCAGAGAGTCAGTTAACTCCAAAATTATGTTTGGTCTTCGTGCTACACGAGTTAATAGCAACATTTAATTTTTAATATTTCTGGAAGGGATCTTAAATATGTAGCTTCTTTCAGGTTTAGTAAAAATACTTGCTATCATCACAGACTCAACTACTGCTTATTTTCCCCCCCTTATTTATATTCTAAAGTAATCATCTCTGCATACAGGATGAAGAACTGGGGAATTCCCTCTATGATCTTTAGAATATTTTATGTTCCTAACACTCTCAGTTCAGACACAGAGCCGCAAGACTTCCCTCCTGTGCCCAGTCAGAGCAAAATTAAGCTCCACCAACAGGCTACAGGCTTCCTGCAGTCTTTCACTCTAGGGAGAGCACGGTCCTCAACTTTTCTCATTTATCTGCTCTTTTGGCAGGTAGGTGGTGCTAATTTCAACACCAAACCAGAATTAACCAAAAGCCATATGTTTAGAACTGCATTCTATTTCCTAGTATCTGCTGCAAAAACGTATTTAAACTTTAACGGCATGAGTGTTCTGGAGAGAGCTACATGCCTGAGGTATGATATCACACCATCTCTAATGTGACTGGGTACACAGAACTCAAGAGCTTGTTACTTTGTAGAAGATGCCACATACTTCAGGGGACAAAAATTGTTGGAACTAGGTGTAACAACAGGTCTTGAACTAGGAATTGTTGTTAAAAGTACAAATAAGATTCCAAAATGTTTGTTATTTACTTACATGAAGTGGGTACAAATTTTAACTTGTAACTCTATGTCGCAAAATATAAAGTGACTATAGACAATGATTTAATTTAACATCAGTATGACTTAAACTCCTCCCCTTAAAGGTATCAGAAAAACTATATTGGTAGCCTCTTCTAAAGTAAAGTTAATATCCTTTCTTTAGAAAAGATATGTTCGGTTTATTTTTTGCCAATGCACTGCATCATGTTCTACAACAGTATTACTTTACTAGAACAAAATACTCAGGATTTCACTATAAGTATTGAGGTGAACCTAAGTATTCTAGCAGAAACAGTAACTGTGTTATTATAAGAAAATCTTGTATTAAAACATGAAAAATGTCCAAAAAATTAAATACACTAAGGGTTTGGGGTTGTGTAACAGCACAGTATGATATGCATAAAAGTGAGGTGTTTTAATTTGATACAACTTCAATTTCTATTTTCAACACTCACAATTTATTTTGCTAGAAGTAAAATAATTCAACCAATTAGTCCCTTTCTTTTTCAGAAACTACAACTCTTCACTTTCAAAAGAAACAAAGAAGAAAAATTAAACCAGAAGATTAATTAAAATAGATTATATGATTAAACCAGGAAAGTCTAGAGGAAAAACTAAATTCTTTTTTTTTTATGTGGCAAGTTTTTATCTCAATTTTGGCTAAAAAAAAAAATTCAAGGCATTAGACAAGGTCACGCACTTTTGTTTTCCCCCCCTATAAGGGAGGGAAAATGCCGATAATACATTCCTGCAAGGTTTTTTTGCTAAATAATTCCTAGCAAATAGGATTCCTTACAAACTAACTTCATCTCCTACATTTAAACTCATCTGGAAAAGGATACTTTTACAATGTTTATATAACACTGCCACATAAAATGTGTAAAAAAACATATTTCACTAAAAATAGCTTGCGTAAGTAAGGGATTAGAGTAGTTTCTACTGCTATAATTGTTCCTTTGTAGTTTTTTCCATGATGTTTTTGAACAGTGTTTTTAACTATGTTTATTAAAGTCAGCACATCAAAAAGGATCAAAGCAAAAGCTAGTGAGAACCAAAGAAACCCCAAGTGTATTGTGTTGTCTCACTGGGGAGTTATGCAGATTCAAGTAAACAAGTGCAAATTGTTGAGGTTTTAATATAAATTTTCTACAATTATTGTATCTTCAGTCATTCTATATAATAACATCTGTACAGCAGATGGTCATAGTGTACAAAAGCAAGAATTGCTCCTTCGTCCATTTTAACAGTACATCTGAGATGACTACTTTTGTCATTGTGCTTAGTTTAGTTCAGCAAATAATTCGTAAAATGCAGCTGTTGCAGATGGTCACAATAGTTATTTGACTGTAAAGTCAAAGACACAGTGAAGTATTTGTGTATTAGTTTCATTCTATAAAAAAAATTGGGACATTAACCCTCTTCAGCTCAAAAGGTAGATTTATAAAACCTTTTGTAAAAAGAAAAGTAGTGAAGAACTTATATTGAAATACATCTTGTTCCCAAGGCACAGCTACTACACTTTAAAAAAAAATCTAGTTAGCTTATCTTATTTCTTTGCAATAATAAAACAAGTCTAGTTAGTAACTGTGGTATTGTTCTGAAGTATTTTTAACACAAGATTATAATACTGTTTCCTCAGCACTTATCTTTTTTTCCTGAAGTTCTAATTTCCACCTTGATTTCTATCAGTATTTTAAATTAATTTTTAAAAAATTAAAGAATTTTTGAAATTTTCAATCAATTTCGTACATGTGTGTCTTTCACAGTTCTTGAGACTTGAAAAATAAAACGCAGCATCACAGCACCATGCAAAAACTTGCATACATGTATTTGTCTTTTAATAAAGTAAAGATAAAGCAACTTTGACTGTGCAAAAAAGTGAAAAGAGTCTGTTGGTGTGTATTTATTGTCAGGTTACGAAAGTTCTTCCTGTAGAACTAATTGCCATTTTCATTAGATTCAGTATCATTGTTGCTTTACTTAACAATGTGTGCCAGAGTACAAACATACTGAAGATTCATGTATAGCTTGTGACAAGAGAACAGAAAGATTGGCTTCTTCAGACTGCCAGAAAAATTAAGAAACACAACTTCGTAGCAGAAAGTTTCTCAGACTTAACATGCAAGGCAATGTACATCCTCCTGGGAGGATGAAAAACTGCAGGGTAAGTGATATATACTGCTCAGTTTGCCAAACTGCTTTTGATACAGTGACAGAATGGGCTTGGCTTTGATACACTGAAGCTTGCTGCGGACATCATAATGTACCATGGGACTGATAATATGTGAGTGGTAGAAGGGAACTGATGGAAAGAAAGAGGATTATTACACTGAAAGAAAACTGGAATTATTTAAACGACATTAGAAAGGCCTTTTACTCCATTGCAGTGCTTTCTGTGTGAGGGTTGCGATCAGATTGGAAAAGCGTGGGAACACAGGCAATGTTCCTCCCTGTACTGCAGTTTATTTATGGATAAATCAAGAGTTTCAGGCTACAGCACTTTCATAGGCTTTTATGTACTATGAACCTTAAATTCTCATTTTCAACTTTCAAAACAATAAAGGAGCCCTGAAACTTGCTGGCCTGCGTAGAACTATTTCTGATGAAAAAAGAAACAAATCACCACCTCACTTGGCACACAACCTATTCCTCTCAGCTACAGACCTTTTCTACCTTGCAAACTACTCTGCCAACTATCTACATCTGGCTCACCTCCACATCATGTAGATACACTATCTTATTAATTTTATTAAAAGACTAATAAAACAAAGATACTCAAAGTGTCTTAATTTTAAATGAGCCTCTGTCATCCTGTTAATTGTACTCAAGGTGTAACATTTCCTTGCAGCTCTGCAGTAATGAGGTTGGAACACCCGTTTTCCCTGGGTGATTCTCAGCTGTGCAGAGGAAGCATGTAAAAATTTAAAACTTCATAAGCCTAGAGGAAAATAATGGTATGACTCAATATTTACATAGTAGCATGCATCAGGGATCTGAATAATTATTTTATTATTTTTAAAAGAAATAGAGTCCTAACAAAAAAGTTTAGTTATAGAGTGAGAACTTTTGCTCTTTGAATTATGTGCTATATTATCCGAATACCAGAATAGTAGTTCTTGTAACTGCTATTCCAGCCAGAATTCTGTCAATAAATTAGTAATTACAAGCTAGGGTATATTAACTAGAAAATTAAGCACTTTTGGCTGTTGCCTGAAAGGAAAACTCAGGTAATGGAGTCTTTTAGGGATTTGCTATTTTCTGTCAAGGATTTTTTGTTAGCTAGAAGAATCTCCATCAATATTCCACCCTTTAAAATGGTTACCAGGCCACCACTTGAAGAAATCACTAGCAGTTTCAACTTTCAAAAACTCTTACCTGCATTTTTATGTCCATTTTTAATGTTCAGGCTCCCAGTCAGGTTTGATAAAGACACTAACAAACAAGGCTTATTGGGATGTGGGATGGTTTCCATCGACACAACCATTTGAACGGTGTGAATGGAAATTTTCTGGAAGAAGGAAAGGGCTTGGCACAAGTTTTCTTGTCCTGAAGCCTTTTGTGCAGTGTTGGCGTGTGCCACAGGTAGTAAATCCTTTGTGCTGGGATGTTTGCTTATCAAAGTGACATCCTCATCTTGAATAATGCCAGCTGATGGACCAGTCGCCTTTCGGGGCTCATCATTTTTGGTTATGATTTTCTTCAAAAACTGGTTTATTTGATCAAGTCTGACAAAACTGAAATTTGCCTTCACAGGTTTTGATATGTCCACATTTACATCAGCTGTAAGAGAAAATTGGAGAAGGAAATATGAGAAGCTATTGCGCAATTATCCAAGTAATGTAGAAATATTAGACATTTAATGGAGATAACCTTATTTCTGCCACATTTAATTAAGAGGACTGAATCAGTGGTAAAACACAATGAAAGAATACTTTTAGGAATAAACTCCAATTAAGGCATAATGAAAAGTACTATATGCAATTACAATACACAGTTTTAAAGGAAGAAACTTGTCACAATATTGATCTCATTTCCTTGTTTCTCCCAGAGATCACCACAGCTATCTGAAAGACACACACATTATTCGAGTGTGTAGGAGGGTAAATACATTAGTCCTTTTGTGTCAGAATGAAAATATACTTCACATTCTCTTGAGTTTTGCAACCATTAGAACTATTTGACTAAACTCCAAAGCCAACAATGAACATTTTCAACACACTTAAATGCGTGAATAACATGTATATTCTGTTGTTTCCTACACAGCTAATAAGCAGTATTTGAAAGCATTTTCAAGATGAAATTAAAGAGAAATAAAAAGAAAATGTAAAAACCAAGGTATGTTTAGATTTCTTCATTTTCCAGGGAGATCAGAATAACCTAGTATCTTAAAAATGTTTGATACTTGCCATAATGCTATAAAACTCACAGAATTTTTAGAAATCACAACTAACATGAACAGCATTGCTAGTAGTGTTATTTTAGTAGGTGAGATGATGTGATTACCAAGATTATTCCACAGATGGGAAGCAGGATTTTACAATGCTTGAAACATATTTGTGTGCTGCTATCTGCCTTTCTAATCAGTACATTACATTTCATTACAGAAATCCAGCTTTAACTTATTTTTAATTTTTTTTTCATCTCAAATTCACTTTTCAGTCAGTAATGAGACAGTCACCTTGGGCAAGTGGCAAAGTTTGCCCTTCACTTCGCTGCTTGATTCCCATCACCCCACTGTCAAGAACCAAGCATGATTAAAATTCTAAGCTAGATTCAGCATGCCAAGAAAGCAGCACTACTTAGTTTCAAGTTTCACTATAAATATATGTAGGAAACACTGTTTGTTCAAGGTTTTACACAGATTAATGAATATTTGATCAAAATTAGGTCCTAGTTTCAAGTTGTCCAGGATCATGTTCTATTCTTAATGCTGATGCAAACTGAATGAGCTCGATTCTCCCACTCTTTAGGTAAGTTACAAGTTTTCACCACAACAGCAAAGGGCTGCAGGGGTAAAGCTTTGGAACTACTTTCAAGCATGAATTTATACTGACTTCAGAGTCCCAGGCACACATCAAAGCACACTTGTAATCCCCCCCACAAAAAAAATATCTGAGGGTTCTAAGTTTCAGTTAGATGCTTTGGTATCTGAAAAGATAAGTCTCTGAATTACAAATAGCACTTCTACAAAGATTAACAGCCATGTAAAGTTTGTTATAGCTGAATTAAAAAGACCTAAATAACCTTAGGAAAATGTCTGTAGTATTCCAAAAGCCACAGCTAACTGAAATTTAAGACTGAAAAACTATTTTAATTGTAGCAAATTTAATAGGTTTTCAGAAAATGGTTTCTTTTGTGCTAAAGCCTTCCACACTGAACTAGAAGCTGTGACAAAGCACTGGCTCACACATGGGCCTAGTAGAAAGTATCACAGCCTGGAAGTTGGATATAAGAATAAAACCAGATTTTTTTGTCATCCAAAACCATAAATTATCAACTTGGAAGATTTTTCAAAATACTCTACAGTTTGGTGTGACAGATTTCACAACTCTCTGCTTTGTCAAAAGCACATTTTATTGCCAGCACTTTCCTATGGCAATATGGTCAGAAGACGAAAATACTAGCAAACCCCTGCAATCCAAAAGCTGCTTAAGATGTAAGTTGATAGAATTGATGTCAAACTAAAGCCAGAGAGAAAACAGATTGAGAAAGATTTAAAAGGAGTTCTCTATTGAGGTTCTTCAGTCCAGGGTAGAGAAGACAAAGGTTTGTGGGAAAACACACATGACACTGGGCCCATGTTTTAATCACTGCAGCTAGGGAAGTAGTTAGGGATGGACAGGATGTTAAAAATCATCTACTTCCAAGCCCCTCACCACAAGCAGGGACATCCTCCACTCGATCAGGTTGCTCAAAGCCCCATCCAGGCCTGATCTTGAGTATTTACAGGAATGGCACACCCACAACCTTGCTGGGCAACCCAGTTCAGTGCCTCACCACGCTCGTAGTGAGGAAATTCTTCCTAATATCTAATCTAAATCTCCCTTCTTCCAGTTTAAAACTGTTAGCCCTCATCACTACACTCCTTGATACAGAGTCCCACCCTATTTTTTCCGTAGGCCCCCTTCTGGTACTGGAAGGTCTCTATAAAGCCTCCCCCTGGAGTCTTTTCCAGACTGAGTAACCCCAAGCCTCTCAGCCTGTCCTCAGTGGAGAGGTGCCCCACCCCATTGAACATCTTTGTTACCCTTCTCCGGACTAACTCCAACAGATCCATGTTGTACTTCTGTTAGAGGCCCACAGCTGGACACAGAACTCCTATCGGGGCCTCACGAGAGCAGAGAAGAGTGGGAGAATCACCTTCCTTGACCTGCTGCCACTTTTGAATTGTTCTGTTGGATTTCTGGGCTGTAAATGCAGATTACTGGCTCACATTCAAGCTCTCATCAACCAACATCCCCAAGTCCATCTCCTCAGGGCTGTTCTCAATCCACCCTCTTATTTGTGCTTAGGATTTCACTACCTATGTGCAAGAACTTGCACTTAGCCTTACTGGCTATTTTCATGAGGTTTGCGAGGTCCCACATGTTTTGATGCTCTCCAGGATTCCTCCAGAGGGCACCCTGCCCCTCTCAGGTGTTCTGACTGCACCACACAACCTGGTGTCATTGGCAAACTTGCTGAGGGTGTACTCAATCCTACTGCACCTGTCATCAACAAATAAGGTTAAAGAACACTGGTCCCCAGTAGTCATCCCTGAGAAATGCCATTCATCATGAGTCTCCACTTGGCCTTTGAGCCATTTACTATGATTCTCTGAGTAAAATCAACCAATCAATTACTTATCCACTGAGTGGTCAAATCCCTGCCTCTCCAATTTAGAGACAAGGATGTCACATGGGACAGTACCAATTGTTTTCACAAACACTGCACTCATCCAAGAAAGCAATAAAAAAACAAAAGGGACTACAAGACAAGTGACTTCCCTCTTTTCTGTTTGGAAATAGCAGATGTCACACAGAAAATTGTTGTTATGACTGACAACTTTACAAATGGTTGTATTAAGTTACTATTATCCAGTGAATCAGCCAGAACCATAATAGCAGAAAATGTAACCCTGGAACCTACACTTGCAAATATTTTAACTATATCTCATAATGACATAGGTTATTTTTACAACTGGGGAAATATTATGTAAGTAGATTCTTTGGCATTTTAAGTAAAACATTAAAAAATGAAAACCTAACCAAGCAATCAACATGGTTTTAGTCTTTCTCCTGTTTTACACTTATCACTCTAAAGGGAACTTTAACATTCCTTCTAAGAAAAATGTATTTAAGTGATGGACAGAAACAGTGAAAACTGATGAAATCTGAAGAGTTATTTATAGCAGCTGATGGAGATAGATGTTCCGCAGCTTCTCCAGTCACATGAAATAAGATAAAAAGAGATGTCACAATCAAAAGGATCACCTAGAGGCAGCTGGAATAAAATTTCTAGAGCGCAAAATCCAAAGGTAACAGTATTTTCAGACAACTTTAAACATCCTGGGAAGTACACTACACAATGCTGTGCAGATTAAACACCAGTAGGAAAACATGGGTTCCTACAATTCAAACAAGTCTTTGAGCTGTCCAAAACTGCACTAGAATTGTGACAAGGTAAAAGGTAGCTCAAAGCTACTGTAAATAAAGACATTTCAGTGTTTGTATATAGACTAAATTCAAGTGCGTTACTTCTGGCTATGATTCAATCAGATAAAAGACTATATCAAGGCAGTATTTTTATTTTTCAGGAATTTGAGTATAAAATCTGATTTTTTCTATTTGTTCACTACATTTCTTTAGATTACTCAGAAAATCCGTGTCTGTCAATTACTAGTTACTAATTACCCTTCACAACTTTCTGAACAGCTACTAAGATACAGAATGATGAAATAACTAGTGAGTTAAAAGGAGATTAGACAAATATAAATAAATTACACTTATTATATGCTTCCACCACATCAGGAGATGACTTAACAGCTAAAGGAAAAGAATCACATTGCAATAATGAAATCAGAGAGGGAATTCAGGTCCCAGAGGTGATTCTATGGAGTTTATGTTAATGTACACCTTGTGGGGGACCAAAAATCAACTGGAATAGTTTCCTGAAAACAGTTTCCAGCTATTTTCTCATTTTAAAAGTTCTAACTTCACTTGACCCATTAGTCATCATATTACTTACATTTATTATGTATTTTGAAATCTATTACAAAAACCCAATGGATTCAATATGGCCTGTTTGAACAAAATCATAACAACTATAAAGGAAAACCTATAAGCAGTGCTCTGAAATTTCTGTCTGAAACAATTTCTTTCTTTGTCATTTTATTACTAAGAGCTTCAGATAAAAACCTTTGGGGTTATGAGTATTTTACCCTTGTTCTCCATAACTTTCAAATTTTTACTGTGAAGACATAATTTTATTCTGTGAACCTGGGATAATGTTATTGCTCAAAAGGGCTTTTTATTTGGTGGGCTAAGGATGAATAAGCAACAAAAAATAACAGTGCTCGTAGCAAGCTGCTTTAGGTCAATCACAGCTCTTATTGAAAGTGAGGTTATTCTAGTATATGCCATAAATTAATGTACACCCAGGTTACTATTTCTATGACTAATCAACTACCACAGTTTACTCTTAATCTGGAAAACTAGAAAGAAAACTACATGAAAATTATTCATAAAGCTTTATTGATAAGACTAGGGTCTTCTCATAGACTGAGAAATGTTGAACCTTGAGAGAGAACCTCGACATTTTCCAAGAATTTGTTCACTTCTCACATCCCTCATTTGGCAGTGTATCTTTTATTTGTCATAGATAATATAGAAAAGGTGAGGTTGTACATGGGTCTTACCCTACCCAAGAAGGCTACAAAATATTAAACTTCTTAGTAGTACTGGTATAGAGGCAACTACTATTTGCTGTGAACTCTTAGGAGGATTGAATTTCCTAGTCCTAAAGCAAGAGAAGCAGACAAGAGGCAAGACGAATTTTACCCACAGTAATATTCTTTCTCCAGGAAACATCCAACCTGACATAAGGAATCTAACAGAAGAAATTTGAGGAAGGTAAAGGTAATCTTGAGCCCTGACTCAAGATGGTTTGGAGTCAGGGTGGCCCTTCAGTAACAGAGAAACGGCTGAATTGCAAAAATTAAATTTATAAAAATATGAAAGAGGGACATGTAAAGAAACAAATAGCTGTACTGTTCTCAATTGTCCCTGATCAGGCATCAAAAGAGAGACAAATTAAAAGAAATTGAAAAGCTAGAAGAATACAAATGAATTGTTTTTATCCTCTAATTCATCATTCTCAATTTGGATCAAGGGAAAAGAAGGAAGAAACTTGAGACAAGGCTATAGAGGCCATCTGCAGTCCATCTTTGTGTTCTGCTTCTGTGACACAGATGCCAATTAGTTTGGAAGAGGCTGGTAGTCACTACTCAGTATTTCTACCTCCGGCCATCTGTGTGCTGCCACTCCACAGAAACAGCTCTCTCTAAGGCTAATATAGCAAACTACAGCCTTCACAGGCAGTTCAATCAACTTGAACCATGTGGAGCATTCCATTCCCCAGCAGTAACAACTGCTATTTCTATGACCTAGTATGTAATTGACATTATGTAAAGGTGACACAAAGACATCTGCAGCTCTTGCTCACCAGTGCCAGGTTTGAGATCTCAGACAAGGCTTGGAGACGTAATTCTGTTACTTTGCTTAAATTGCCACAACTGAATCAAAATAAATTGTTGTCCAAGAAGACCAAATATATGATTAGTAAAGAATGTTGGTTGACTACTGTTCGCAGCATGCTGACTGAAAGAAAGGGGCAACTACCAAATATACTACACAAGTGGGTCACAGGTTGGGTGATGAGGCCAGAAATCATAACGTGGGCACTATGTTGAAAGGCAAAACCTAGATAAGGGGAACACTAACTCTCACAACAGAGTCAGTGAAGTTCATGTACAACATAGATGAAATAAATTGTTACTGAAATTGTTGCAGGTCTATGGAAAAGAACCCATAAATACTAACTCTCTATTATCTGCTTTAGCTGCTGTATAAATACATCTATATTAAGTCATATATAGACAGGAGAAAAAGAAACAAAACAAATAAAATTGAGAATAAGTATTTCAGAAAATTGAGCAAATGTTTTGAAACATTTAATTGAGCAAGTAAGTTTTAATAAGAGTGCTGATGCACTGAAAAAGATAGAGAAGATATTTTCTTACTTAATGACGTGGCTTCAATGTGCAATCTTAATTTGCTTAGATATTTAAGAAACTAAACTGCACTTAAACTATGGGTTGTATGCATTGCTTTCAGAAAGGAACTTTGATAATTTTACACATTATTACACTAATATTACAGACAACAGATGTGTCAAAAATGAAGCAGTACCTAAATGCTGGTACACCTGTTTGGAATATTTCCCTTTGCCCTCTTAATCAAATAAATATCATTTCATGGCTACAGTGTCAATGCTTTAAAAACTTGTTTGTAAAAGAGCAAAGGGAAAAAAAAAACTACTAGAAAGCTCAAAAGTTTTGCAAATGACCCAGAGTTAATTAGAAAAGTCTGCACCCTGGCTAGTTCCCCTTCTCACGTGTCAACTCTCATTAAATCAAAAAATTCTCATTTCAAAGTTAACAAACACCATGGTTAACAAAACTGTTAAACTGGGATCAAGTGGGCACATTCCTAGGTTTATATATGATGTCATGCTAAGCAGCCCACAGCTGAACTTGCAAGTAGTACGAATGATTTTTCAATATATTAAGTATCTGATCTAATGCTAATTTTCTCTCTATAGGCTAACTGTGCTGGGAACAGGTGGCCCTGCTTTCAATTACAGAGGGCTAACATGCCAGTGTGAGGCCTGGATTAGTTCACCTTCTCACAGGGAATTTGCCTCGGTTGGGAATGGATTTATTATGGCTTCACACATGGAACGGAGCTCATGTCAGCTGAGGGCAGCAATACATCATATGATTCAAATTAACCTGCTGTGGACTGTTCCACAGGGCTGATATTGTGTATTAAAATGACGACATTTTAAAAACAGCTTGAAAGAAACCAGGATTGCCGAAGTGCAATGGTTCCAATTTGTTCCAACTAATCTATCACCTGCTGGAGATGTTATTCTAGTGGGTTTCTGGTAGCTGCTATTTTCCAGGTTTCTCCAAACCACTGACCTTGCTAATGAATACAATTGTTGCCTTTGCAAACAAGAGAGGAAAAAAAAGCTGGAGAGTGCTGTGGTGCAGTTTTATACCTTGCTTTTTAGGCATAACCCTAGATTTGGGGCTGTGCTACTCACAGTGTCCAAAATGTCAAGAAAAAGCCCTGCTGCCCCCTGCCCCAGGTTCTCCAGTTCTCACTTTATCTTTCAGCAAGATACGGGACACAGTATTTCTTAGTTTGTCTGGATACTTCCCTCTGTAAAAATTCAGGAAGCAAAGTATCAAGAATTACATTTCCCATTTGGGCCAACATCCCAAGAAACTGCTGGGGAAGAGGACATTGGCACAAACCTTCTATGTTTTTCATGCATAAGTATTTTAAAGAAATTTCTAAGAAGCTGCAATTCATAAACATGCTCTGTATTATTTGCATGCAGAAATAATACATCAGAAACACAGCTTTTATGGCTAAGAAAGTGTAGTCGATTAAAAAAAAAATCCAAAGAAAATACTAGATGGTAAAGATAATAAATTAAAAAAACTATTGAAACAAAATGGCCATATTTGACTCATGTAATGAGTAGTATCTAATGCTGAAGCAATAAATAGGTCACTTATATGCATTAGACAAGACTTAGATGTACAATCCAGTAATAGAGTGAATACAAAGAGAAAGGGTAATGTAAACTGATGTAGAAGGAATTTAAAAAATTTTAAATAATTAGTTACTGTAGGGAAGAGAAAGAATAGTCCTTTAATACATTGTGAGGTTAAAGTTGAGGTCTGTTCCCACAGGCCTGATGATGAATGCTTATTTCTCCTAGGATCCTATTACCTTAAATCTGGAAGAAATATAATTTTTCTTTGGTTGCCAAAAATGTACAAAATAATCAAGTCATGTGGCAAGAAGTACATTATTGTATCCTGTTATTCTCATTTAATTAGTGGTTTCCAAGTTTAGCTACTTGCTGTAGCTTTTTGATCTCAGTGCTAATATGGACTGACAATCTGGCTTCCTGTGTGTTGGAAACCATACAATTTTCCTATGGAACACTATCTACTCACCTACTCTAGCTGACAAACTATTTACAAGGAGTCCTGGTTTAATCTAAGATAGTAAACACTGGGAACCACTTGTGGATCGTTTAATTTACCTGCTTGCATAGTAGTTTGCATTATTAAACAGAGAGACATTTGATTTAGGTTAGAAATTTGACTTCAGCACATCTACAAGCTATTTTCTAAGAAAAATGACACTAGACTTAAACCACTGAATTATGAACATTTAAAATCTATACAAAAAAATGGATAGTTATCTCAACTGCAACATCCAGATCTTTGTCTGCAAAGGCATGGCTTTTAAAAATGCCCTGATTTTTCACACCAGCTGCATCCAAGGGGTAGCACCTACAAATGAGTTCAATACATTTTAATAACTTATTAACTGTAGTTATAAAATGCATCTACATAAATCTATATGGAAACAACACACAGCATTTTCTTAGAAAATGTGCTGTTTAATAGCAGTATTATTAGTCAAATGTTCACCAAAAAAAAGGTTTTTGAGGTCTATGACTTAAGTGTACTCTAGCAGTGCACTTACTTAATATATTTATTAACTGTGATGCCTCCCATCACAAATTGTATTTGTTTGGTGACCTTACCAGAGCTCTGAGTAGTTTTGCTAAAGTTCTTGAAAACAGCTGCCAGCTCAGTTAGGATCTGGTGATGCAGACACTTTCTCCAGGGCTGCTGACGGCCAAGCTACCTCACCATGGAAGAAGCTGTGGTTAGAGGACTTTCCCCCCAGGAGAGTTAGTAACTTATTTTCCAGTAGCCTGCTGAGGAGCTGTCAAGCTTTCATAATTCCTTGCATGTGCTGTTCTGACGCAAACACATGCAAGAAGTACCTTCCATTACTCATCCAATGAAACCTCCAGCCCCCAAGGAAGGCTTCTTGGTAAAGGTTTGTGTATTTGAAGAGGATCTTACCAGCAACAGCTGAGGTTAGGAAAAAAACTGCAAAGGAATGAAGAGCTGTTTTGCTATGTTACACCTGCAAAACACTCCATTAAAATTCCGAGTGATTACTACTGAGTCATGTACAATGATACTTCCAACTAGCAGCAAAAGGATAATAAAAAAATGCCTTTTTGGTTAAGAAGAGATCCTGAAGAAAACCTTTGAAGTTTTACAGGATTTGCAAGAATAAACAGACAGAAGTTCATGATCTAATAATTTATGTTTTTTCAATTCCCTATTTAGCCAATACCATGGAGGGGAGAGACATAACACTGATTCAGGATCTGATAATATTGCTGATAATGAAGCAAAGTACTACTGTGTATATACTTTGCCTGCTGGTATCAACTTCTGTATTTGCTAATTTCAGTTTAAAATCAGTCCCACTGACTAAAGAGAATCATGGAAACACCTTCAGGTTTGTGATAAATTAAATACAAAGGCTGTGCCAGGAAATTGCAGTGAGAACCTTGAGAAAAGGGGAGTACACACACATCAAGTGTGTGGGAATATGGGAATATGCCAGATGTGGGGAGAGAGAACACCAAACAATTGGGAAGAACAAGTAATTAAATAAATAAAAGGATAAAAGAAAACCAACCTGGCAGCAGTGACAACAAGACTGTAGACCTGAGAGAGAATACATTTTCCTTGTGCATTTCCAATGGAACCTAAAAATCCTGACTCTTGATATTTCTCAGCTTTTATCAGCTATCTATAATGCCCACTGATGGACATTATGCCCCTCCTGTGCTGGTTGTAATTAGAATGAAAATATACTACACTATTACTAATGAATCTTTTTGTTCACATGGCAGTAGAACATGCAGAAGTCTGAAGGTTTAAAGTCCTATTAAGGAAGCCAATTATGGATCAATATAACAAAAGCTTGGCTCTGTCAGATGATTTTTTAAAATCTCACAGAATCACAGAATGACCCAGGTTGGAAGGGACCTCAAGGATCATGTAACTCCAACCCCCCTGCCTAGCAGGGCCACCAAACAAACACATTTACTAGATCAGGTTGCCCAGGGCCCTGTCCAACCTGGCCTTGAACATCTCCAAGGACAGGGCATCCACAACCTCCCTTGGCAGCCTGTTCCAGGACCTAACCACTCTCCTAGTAAAGAACTTNGTCCTCATAGGGGAGGTGCTCCAGCCCCCTGATCATCTTCGTATCTCCTCATTAAATAATGCTTTTAAGGAAGTACAAAAAGCCAAAAAAAGTGGAATTATGAGATTGTTCATGTACTTTATTCTTTCCTCAAGATTCCTGCCTTTCTGTGTGCAAAAACCAGATTTTCAAGTTACTTAACCACGGTATTTATAGTCAATGGGTAAATAAGTGCATCGTAATCTCTGTTCAATTTGAAATCCTGGGGTCTGATACACAGAAGAGATTATTGCTTCCCTAAAAGGCAACAGGAACTGTTTCCAACATCTAAATTTCGCTACTTTCAAGTAACTTAGAAAGTTGTGTTTAAATTGTTAACTTTAATATAATGAGAAAATCCTGAATTTCCCTGTTTTTCATGTGCCTTCTGGGAGGGTAGTGCAAATACATTGGTATTACTGCAGTGCTGGGATCCTAGAGCAGTAAGTAATTCTGCTGGTGTGCCAGGTTTAGATGGTATGCTGCAAGACTGTATGAATAGGTAATCAAATGAATTGGAAAACCCAATACTGAACAGTTGCTCACTCAATGATTGCTAACATTTTGTGTGCTGAGTGAAAGGGGAAAAATGTTACACAATTCAACAAGTATGCACGAGAATGATGAATCATGATGGCACAGTTAAATGTAATTATGTTTTCAAAATTCTAGTATAACTTTAGTTATATTGTACATGGTCACATAATATAAAATAAAGAACAGATGACATATTTCAATTTGGATAAGTTTCTGATATTCTAGGAGTGAAGCTTCAAGTCACATTACTATAAATAAATGCAAACAAACTTCCATATGACACTACTTGTATTCTTTGTTAATTAAATAATATCACTATTTTAAAAATTTACAATACTGACATTTCAGATGATGAAAATGCAATATTAAGACACATGTGATGTCCCTTCAAATCCCTGACATTCTGTCATTCTGTATATGTGTATATCTACAAACAGATTACTTTAGAAAGTATAAAGTGCAATATTTACCTGGTCCATTGAGGAAATCTTTAATTTGCACAGTGATAAGAGGAGGTGGGATACCACTTTTAGCATCTACCTCTCCTGCTACTGTCTGCAACCAAATCTTGCAGTAATCCAGAGCTTCTGGTAGAGCCTTGCCAGGATCTGCAAGTGATAATGATCATAGAATTAATAGTAACTAATGATATTCCTGGAAAAATGAAAGATAATAAAATTCTACATATTAAACTGATCAATCAACACATGTGGTAAGAGGAGCATTAAATAAAATTGATCAAGCAAAAAAATGTAAAATGTAACATGGTAAATAACATTCCTAGTATTATCATACATACTTTTTGTGTCTACAGACAGATGCATGTGTGTAACAATGCATGCCTATGTGGGCAAGAGGCAAGGCTGTAACTACACAAAATGCAGAAAACCCCACAAGAAAATCAACTAAAACACAAGTAAAATACATTAATTACTGCTAGATAACTCTTAAAAATACATAATTTTTACTTTAATTATGATGTCCCATAAGGAGTCCTTACAAGAAAATCTGTGCTCAAAACCTGCTCCTTCTCGATTATATTTTCATTGCCAGGTAGAGAAAATAATGAGAAGATAAATGATAAAAGCTAAAAGACCAGAATTGTATTCAATCATATGAAAAAAGCATAATGACGATGTGGTTCTATCATTCTCTTCAGATTTTCACTCAATAGATAATCAGTAGCGACACTTGCATGCCACCTTAAATTGTTTGATCCATTAATAATATTACAATAGCACATTAAAATTAATTTCCTCCTAGTCTTCATTTTCCATGTATTGCAAATGGCATAAGCAGTAGTGTAAACTGGCTTTTTAATCTTTAGCAGCTCATGATGTTCATTATAATACTCCCCAATTCTGGCATTATGGGTCTTAAATTCTAAATAATCAATTACTCTGTTTTTTTAAACTGAGACTGCTATGTTAATTACTGAATGCCTGCCTCACCATTAATGATTTAAAGACATTTTATTGATATTATCATCTCCCAATTTCAGATAATTACGAACTGCTATGATTGTTTTATTTGAGTTTTATGGAATGGATTCCTTTCAAGAACATTATTTACATACATAGTCAACATATGGTATTGTGGTATCACAGTCATATGTGGACTGGGTATGCAAAGTCAGCTTTGGAATTTGTATTTCTTGACCTTATCATGTGATTCATATAAAACTTGGCACATATGAACCCTTATGTGATTTCAAAGAACCTACTGAAACCAATTGATCATGACTTTAGATCTATATGGAAAAGATCAAAAGTTAGCACATTCTTCTGTTTTTATTTGATCAATTTTCAGGCAGTGACTTTACAGCAGTATTTGTACTGCACGGCATATACATTACAGCTTTTCCTTCCCTTTATTCCTGCTGTACATTTATAAAGTCAGCACTCAACAGTTATTTAAGGGCTGACACTGCATGCAACAGATTTGTATATTTTCCATGTGAATTATTACATTTTTATGGTTCTTAGCCCTTTCCTTTAATTACATTAACAAGAATGGTGTGACAAACTTGCTTTTCTATAGTAACTGCTTTAGGGAATATCTTATTTCCTGTGTCTGGAGCCTACTATACTGAAAGCCATAATCATAAAAAATCTTTATCAAAGTTAACATTTTTTACAAAATACACTTTTGCAGTTATTCTGAACAGGGATATAGTTTCTGACCTGAATCTATACCATTACATCTTGTGTTTTGCTAGTAGCTTATCATAAAAAAGTAATATGCTGATTTTTTTCACAATATATAGTGGAAAGCATTATAAAAATAAATGAATATTATGCAATGAATATCAATTGCTATATCAATTGCAATATATCATTATTTTGTCTCATTTATGAAAGATAATAACTCAGTGTATAGAAACCTAGATAATCCACTAGATTTTCAGAAAATACAGTGAATCTAGTTAAACATTTCTTTTGAAGAATACATTTGCAGATATTCCTAATATCCTAAGATTGATTTATGTTATAAAATACCTAATGACTATGTTGAAGTTTTGGATATTTGAAGATGAAAAAATCTCTGATTTTTTTTTCTCTTACATAGCAGAAAATCCTTGCGTGACATAAGACATTACCTATACAAACACTGCCCTCGAGGCAAAGAGAATTGCAGTGCATAAGCATGGAATCAAAAAAAATAATGAAGCCATAGGGTCTCAAAAGATTGTTTTGCTCTGTCATGTCCAAGGAACATAGCACTGCTGCTTCTCCATTACCTGGGGCACTGTAGAATGGGGACCCATGAGTACTAATAAGGACTCTAGAATTTATAGTTTAGGAAAACACCACAAAGAAACCTTAATGCATAAAATTAGCCTGAGTCCAACAAAATATACTACTTTTAACCTAGGACACACCTTACTAGGTGTTCAAGTATTTTTTTACTTTAGGATCATAGAATAGTTCAGGTTGAAATATATTTCTAAAGGTCATCTTGATCAATTGCCCTGCAATAAGCAGGAACATCTTCAAGTAGATCAGATTACTCAGAGTTTCATTCAACCTAACCTTGAACATTTCAAGGAATGGGGCATCTACTACCTTTTTGGGCAACCTGTGTCAGTGTTTCACCACTCTCACTGTAAAACATTTCTTCTATGTAGTTTAAATCTGCACTCTCTTACTTCAAAACCATTACCCCTTTATCCTATTGCAACAGGTCCAGAGAAAAACTTTGTCCTTGACTTTCTTAAAAGCCCCCATCTGGTACCAAAAGACTACAATAAGGTCCTCCTGCTGCCTCCTCTTCTTCAGACTGAACACCTCCAACTCTCTCAGCCCATCCTCACAGGAGAGATGTTCCAGCCCTCTGATCCTCCCCTGGATCCACTTCAACAGGTTCAAGTGAACCTGTGTTGTTCTGAAAGTGAGCTAATTCTAGACAGAGGATAGCTGCATTGATACTATTTTACACTTTAGTTAATAATCACAAATGGCTGTGTAAAGGATTAGTTTGAGTGATACCAAGTCCAGGGGTATAAGGTTAACTTGGAACCTGGGCCACAGACTTAACTGTACATTAAAACAATGCCAGAAATGGATCAATAAATAAGTTTTTATAGAATGAGAATAAAACTGAAATTCAGGATTCCAAACTGACTATGGTGGCGTGTATCTCAAGAACTAGAAAGGAATTCTGCACAGAAGCTCTAAAATATATCTGTTTGGGTCAAAGACTGAAATACATATGCCTTGATTAAAATACTTCCCATGATATGTATTTTCCTACAATTAAGGATTGGGAAAAGAATAAAACAGTATCAATCAATCCCTAAGTCAAGGACATAATGAACTGCCAGAGAAGCAGTCAAATGAAAAAAATTTAAAAAAGGAACACAACAAAAATTAGACTGAAAAGTAAGGACTTCCCGATGGGGACAGTTGGTAGAAAAAGGACTCTTCTCCCTCAAGGAAATGATGGAAACGTTCAGAAAGTTTATAAATACACTTGACAGAACACTATAAAATATACAATAGGGAACAATTATGCATCAGCAGGGGACTGGTCTGAATAATCTATTATAATAGGTCATTTCCATTTCCATTTTCTATGATTCTCCCAAAAATCAACGCTTAAATTTACAGTTATTTGTATAAAGAAAATGCTGGAGAAAACCCAAGGGATGCATACATAAGTGGAAGGAGAGGATAGAATTACTCCCCAGCAAGCCAAGAGAGAGAAAAGAAAGGGAAGAGCGGTGAAGACAGCCAGAAATTCTATCCTCTACACCATGAGAAAAATTTATCTGTGGCAGCAAAAAAACCCCAAAATCATGAGACAACTACTGCAGATGGAGAAGCAAGGATATAAATTAAAAACTCTGTAAGACTGAGAAACTGCAAGGCCACACTTTATTTAAGAAAAAAATACTCTCTATTTCTGAATTCACCCAAACATGCAAAGCTACTTCAAGTCTTGCTAAGATTCAGACCTCAGCTTTTGAACTTCGCAGTTTATGAAGTACATTCCTAACCTTGACCTGGATTTATAGACTCCTGATGTCACCTGCTATCCTCTCATTCTCATGTTAACAACAGAGAGCATGCTCCAAATTTTTGAAAAGAAAGGGGAATGAAAAGACAGGACAGGAGAAATTTCACATCTTGAAGAGTTTCATTCTTGAGAATGTGGTTTTGTTCCCATTTGTAGCTGAGAGCCAGGACAGCTCCGAGGGCACAGCCCGCAGGATTGAACAGGAGAGCTCATGGATCCACATCATGCCAGCAGCCACCAGGCAGGGGAGCAGGCTACTGAGCGTATGTGTGGGCCAGCACCTTGGCCTGCTCAGCTGGAACTTTACCCAGACCAAATGAGCTTTGCAACTTTCTTTTATTTCAGTGGATGAATCAGATTTTGGTCTGCACTCAATTTGAAAAGCCAGTACAATGCTGCAATCATCTCTGCATTGCAGACTCTGAAGTGGAACGTTTGGTCTCATTTTAAAAATGGTTTCCATTGGAATTTAAAGAACACAAGTGGGAAAACATTTCTGCTAGCATACAAGTGCTGTGTCAGGAAGTTCAAAAATGAGCACTTACAGTGACCTGAGGAATGCACATTCCCAAGCCAGCTTGTCTTTATGGATGGGGGTTGCACCCCTCCACCTGCTCACGGATGCAGATGTACTGGACAGTAAATACACGCGGGAGGGAAACAGGTGACACTCCAGCAAAACTCCCTCAATGCTGTTCTAGGAAAAGAGCCTTAAATCCTCTTGGCCTCGTAGGGAGCAGAGGCTGACAGAGAGGCAGTGAATCAGGCTTCCTGCCAGAGCCAGCCGGCACTGCCCTCTACGCAGCCTTGGCTTTCCATTAGATCAGAGATTACAGGCGGTCTGAGCTACTGCATCTGCTTTTCATGACCCCCCTGCCACCAAAGATGTGTGTGAAAAAAAAAAAAAAAAAAAAAAAACAAAAACAAAAAACCAAAAATCAAGAAATATTCTCGATGGCCTCACAATGCCTTTTTTTCCACAAATGCTTTTTTGGTGGAAGCTGCAGAAATTCCATGTATAACAAATGCATATTGAAAAATTTCTCTCCCTTAAAATACCCAAGCACAACAACCTCCTCTTTTGGAAATAAACAAACAAACAAATAGAAAAAAGATTTCTCAAGAATGCCCAGAGCACAATGCTCAGGAAATGAGGCAACTGTGTATCTGGATTACATTACCTGAAACAAAGCAAATAAAGATTAGAAAAAATATATTTATAAAAGCAGCTTGTGAGATTGCATTAAAAACAATTGCACCCATTTTTATTTAAGTGGAAATGGCTAATGCTCTGTTTGCGAAAAATAATAGTTAGCAGATGCCTTTCTGTTAAAAGTAGGATGAGCACTGAATAAGAAAAAAAAGAAAAAAAGAAAAAAAGAAAAGTTGTTTTACAGCATTTTCCAGGCTATTTATACAGAATCTTACATGTAAACTCAGGGAGGACCTAGTATTTTAATGGCACTTATTAAGCAGGTAATATTTGCTCCACTGATTTATTTAGTTTGAATTGAAGTTCCTATACCTGCTGGTATAATAAATGCAGTCAAGCTGTGCAATTACAGAAATAAATAAAATAAATGAAGCAGTTTAGCACAATCATAAGAAAATTGAGCTAAGATTTTAATGACCTATGAAGTCTCCTCCTCCAAACTAACTTCCCAGTGGATTTGGTTGGAGAGAACAACTGAGAAAATTGAAAGCACAACCACCAGGCATTCTCCAAGACATACAAATGCTCCCACAGACTGACACTGGCCTGATGAATCGTACAGTTACTAGCTACTAATTAACACACTAACAATATTTGACTTTTAAATTGCCTATTTCCTCCTACTTTATTAAGTTCTTTTTTCTTTCATGTTTCAGAAAGTAAATAAATAATACAGCAAGTAACAGAGGTGCCAAGTTCTTTGGATGAAGTTTGGTGTTTTAGCTAGCAAGTAATATTCTCAGGATAAGGTTGATAGCATACATACAGACACAAGATCTAGAGAGTGTAACTAAATATTTTTTTAGGAACATTCACTGTAAACAAAACATCATTCATGCCCTCTTCCTATCATTTAGTCCTTCATGAAGAGAAATTCAGGAATATAGTGCATACCTACTGAACAGAAAAAAAGCAGCTAACATTTGTTTTAAATACATTTTATATTGTTCTTAATTTTGGATGATACCTTGCTTTCAGATATAACTGTCAGCAAAGAGTCACAATGTCAAAAAAACTGCCATGATCGATGAAATTGACCACAGCAGTGCAGATTTCTGCCATTGATTTTTCTCCTCAGAAGTACAGGTAATCCTGAAAAACTAGTTATCAGATTCTTTTCTTCAAAACAGTTACTGTGATATGTTCTATTATAAGTTTACATATGAATATAAAGACAAGTAATTCATTAAGAAAAGGTAATTCTTGCAAAACCCTATTACTCAGCTGAATGAGAACTTCAAATACTTGACATAAAATCATTTACAAGATCACTATAGTTTTTTTAACAGTTTATAAGCAAAACATCAGGTGCTTCTAAGAGTGTTTGCCTTAAAATTTTATCAGCAGGTTAACATAAGAAAATATTGTCATAGTAATAAAAAAGACTTTATGAAATATGCTTGACTCAACTCTTATTTCCTTAGAAAACATCGAGAAGTTAAGAGAAACGTAAGAATTCGTATTGCATTCTAGTCATATGAAGGAACAGGAAGAACTGTTTGCTAAAAGGTTTGACCTTAATTAATTTCAAACATTTTACATAATGAACTTGATTCAGCTGTGAGGTATAATCCTAAATATAGGTATATTTTCATTTTGTCTTTTAAAGACTTACTAGAATTCTCTTAGCTGTTTTCCACCACTCTGGTGACTTTGAGAAGTACAATTATTTTGCAGTGAATTCCATGAGTGAACATTAAATGCTCTTACCTGTACACTTGTAGTCTGAGGCTACTCCTTTAAGTCCTGCATCAAACACTGATATTTCTACTTTTTGCTTCCTGTGGTGACAGCTCAGGAGCACAGAGGGCTGAGATACAACGAGGTAGAGAAATGGCTGTAGCTCAGTGTCTCCAGCTCCCCTGCGACCAGGCTGCCGAACAATAGTTACACCTAGGGCTTGTCGAGCAGATGACCTTGTGGAAGCATGCAGACTTTCCAGTGATAAAACACCTGCTTTTCTCCCAGCAGACAGGGGAACATTACTGTTCAAAAGATCATCTGCTGTGACGGATGAAATGCATGGCTGACTGGGCTTCTTGGTATCATGGTTGTCACCTGAGCTCACTTCTGGAAGGTTCAAGGAGCTTTTGCTTATTTTCCCACCATCTTTCTGATCTTGAACTGATTTTGATTTTGGTAAGGCACTGCATGAGTAAGTCATCAGGGAGATTCGACTTGCAGTAACGAATATGTCAAAGGGAATGAAATTCAGATTCTTCACAATGGAAGACTGGTGGGAAGGACGGGCAATGCGGTGCTGGCTGGTACCACTGTGTTGCTCGATCTGAACAATTCTGATCTTAACACTGTCACTGCCAATTCCACTGTCCTGTGCTCCACTGTAACGGGAAGAAGTTTCAACTGTTCCTCCATCAGATACATCCATTTTTTTCTGCTCTTGTTTGGAAACCTGCAAAGGAAAATATTATATTAACTTATGATATCCATATCCCAACTGTTTCCATTTCAGTCAGTGGCAGCAAACAATCACTGTATAAACATGATGTCAGGAAAGAGGATTACAAAAAACTATCTGCCAAGTTAACACAGTAATCACTCATGAAAACACAGCAGGTGTCTGTTCCGATGAAATGATGACTCACAACAGATTAAGTGCCAGAAGAACATCTGAAGAGGAAAAAAAGGAAATTATTTCTATGCTCAAATAACTTGTTAAAAAATGTAATCTTTCTTTAAAGTCTAAAGGATCTACAAGAAATTTATAGCTTTATATAGAACCATATTCCTGTGAAATAAGCAATGTAAATAAAAAGCCTAGTCAACATTCATCTCCAGTTTGGAGCACTGACGCTCCAAAGGTAGTCTTTGGTGCTAAAATATTTTACCATGATTAGATAAAACAGATCGTAATATTCATCTATTGCAAAATTACAAAAGGACTAAATGGAAATTGTAAACTGAAATGTATAAATATAATGTCATACAAAAAAAAAGTTCTTATAAGTGTTATGGAAATGTCAGTTGCCTTACTTAAAACACCAAAGTAAAAGGAAATAGCAGTACTACCCAAAACCTGCTTCTGTGACAGAGTATGAGTTCTCAGCTTATCAAGGCTCACCGAGGCTGTGACATCCACAGGGTTTTATATGAGAAATCATTGATCACTGAAATATTTCAAAAAAACGCACTCCACTGATAAAAGGTAAAAAGAACTTCTCTTCTAGTACAGGAAATGGAAGAGTAAAACCAATAGTTAAAATGCTACATTCAGACACCACACAGTGAAAGGTCAGAAGACAAATATTCAAGACAAGGAAGGACTTCAGCAAGAAAATACTTCCAGCGCTGCTTGTAAAACAAGCAGAAATCTCAAAAACAGGTTCAGCACAAGATCAGGGGCATATGCTATAACATTTGGAAAAAAACGCTGCAGGATCTCAGTAATAATGATGACAAATATGGAATTTAGAGGCATGCACACAGCCTGCATACCTACCAAAACCTAAATAACACTTCCATCTGTGCTTCCCAGTAGAAGCGTTTCTGCTCTGCTCCATACAAGAACTAACATTAGAAATTACCAAGTCAGATTCATGGCCCATCCACAGCCTAGTGAACTGTTTTGGACTATCTAGAGAGACTTGGCCACTTTCCTCTTCTACTCACCAGTGTCCACAGCTGTTGCATTTAGGATATGCCAGTGGTACACTCCTGGGTAGTTGACTTAGTACCTATTTCTGGACTTCTTGTCTATGAATTTGCCCATGCTGAATGTGTCTGGCCTCCACAACCTTCTGGAGTGACAAATTCCAGGATTTTTTTTTTCTTCTTTTCTTTTTTCCTCTGGTTTAAACCAATCTCCGAGTGGTGTCATTCCATTTCCCTATCTTTCGTACTGAAAGATTTCGACATTCAGCTTTATCAGTGTTGCTATGACTTTGTAAACCTTGATCATGCCTGTCCAAGTCTCCTCTTTGGAGAGAGAAATCCCATCCCTTTTAGTCTCTCCTCAAAAAACATCTGCTCCAGTACCTTTAATCATTTTACCTCCCCTTCTCTACTTCCGTAATTCCACCATGCACTTCTACAGCATGGAAGAACTGGGATCACTACGTTTTTATGTAGCAGAAAAAGAATGCTTTCTGTCTTGTTCGCAAGACCCTTCCTGATGATGTTAAATATTTTTTTGGGGTCTTTTTGGATGCCACTGCACACTGGCTCAATTATTTTATTTCTTTCTTTGAATCTACTTCAATAGTTTCTTTTCATCTTTAGTCTAGTGATTGGGAGATATAAACTAAGGCAAACTATACTTTAACTTCCTGTTGAAAAATATATAATAATGAATTACAAGTACTTAACTACAGGAATGAAGGACAATAAATTACCAAGTTTTTTCAAGCTTTTGTCTATATGCGGTTATATGGAAAGATTCTACATTAAGAGATTCTGCAACATTGCGGGGGAGTTGAGGCAGGTTTCTTCAAAGGCTCCTTTATATTGTGCTTTATAGAACAAAGAAAGTAAGCCCTTCTACTTTTCTTTAAAGAAATGAACACACTAGAAAAGAAGTATCACAGAGGAAATCCTAAAACAGAACCACTAACTGCTGAGATTTTCTTTGAAAAGGCTTTTGCCAGCTCTGGTTACAATCTTTTCAGATTCACTCAAGTACATATTTTTCAAATAACCAACAAAATTCCTTGTGGTTGAGTTCTATGGCAGACTCATATCACTGACTAGTAAATGTGATATTACTTTTAATGCAGTCTCTTAAAAAAGACCATTTTAATGAACTACTGCATTGTGAGCCAAGAAATCCTGATTCCTCTCGATATCCTAGCAAAGTCAGGTTATTTACACCTCTGCCTTTCTGTCTAGTAAACCATTAAGTGCTTCATCCATATTCTGATGGTACTTTTGAAAATGGTAGAAATGGTTTTACTGCTTATATATTGAAAGTAAGCAGAAGACCGAAGAGATGGAGCTGTAAAATTATCATGCTATATAATATTACGAAAATGCTGCCTGAAACGAACTAAACCCAGCAAATTTTAATTGCTTCATAGCTATCAGTATGATAAAAAGACTTTTAGGAAAGCATAATTTGTTTCGTTCTCCTCTGTGTAGCAGAAATCCATATGGCTGCCCAACACTACACTGACCACTAAATTATAACCTTCCAGAAAGAAAAGCATTGCATGAATATGATTGTGGGAGGGAGAAGAATACACTTCTAGTTTCTGAATGGATCTTCTCACATCTAAACAGATTTGAATCAAAGCCTACTTTTTTCTTTTGCCTCTTTTCATAATTATTTATTAAACATTCTGGTCAACATAAAGCACCTCAAGGAAGGGAAGAAAGTAGCTCTTCTTGCATTCCTATTCAGACTACAGTTTCTCTGTGAAGACTACTGTGAGAGTGCTAATTGGTCCCAACTGCTGAGTTTCCTGTTATGTGGACATTCAACTACAGAAACTTTTATGAGACCCCAAATCAATTCCCACAGGTCACCAAACAGCAGTCAGATGGTAACTTCTGCTCAGTACTAAGCAGCATTGGATGTGAACCTGTGCCCAAAAGGTGAAAGACACCATATCCTATTACAGTTTTCCATGCCACCCGGTTCCACAAAGAAAGTCTGACATGTGCTCTTACCACATATATTATAAAGGCTGGAACAAGCGAGTAATGATTTGCAAGACAGCCTTATGTAACAATGAGGTACAAAGTATAGGTGCAGAAGTATTGCTGGAACTTTTTGAATCAATTTCAGCTCAGTAAGCATCAAGCCTTTCAACCAAGTTTTTACAGTTAACCTGAAAATATGCCTACTAGTAAACTTGGGAATCATTTCGGTATTCCTCTAATGGGATAAGGATATGAGAGGGAATGACTCTCAGTATATCAACTCTTAAAAGATTCTTTGCTTTATTATGGAATAAATGGGCCAATATTTTAAAGATGTCAAGAACAGCAGATCAGCTTGCTGTTTGCAAATGTAACAGCAACATTTATCATTGGGATGCATTATATCAATTCCCTTACTCTTTACATAACCCATTTAAAACGAACAATAAAAGTTTTCTTTAATTAGCTACTGGTGTGCATTAACATGATCATGACTAAACCATAAAAACCAACTGTACATTACTCTGGTCCCCTATCCCATGTGTTTTAAATTATTTTAGTTGAAAATGTACTTTGAGTCCCTTTTAAAAGTTCGACCTTCTGCTTTCAGAGAATTAAATGCATATTACTGTAGTGGAGAAGATAATGTTTCAGACCTCCAGGCATATATTAAACACACTGGCAGCACATTAGACAAAATGCTTTACTTATTAGATACTTCCTATTCTAAACAGTGTCATCAAAGGCTAAAAACAAAATCCATATAAAAGCTGCACAATGCTTCCACACAGAACCTGTGCCAAAATCCCTGTACTTTCCAACTAATGAGGAAAGGATGTGTACTCTTAACATATGAATGTAAGATTTTCCAAGCATTCACTTTAGGAAACAGGACTATTGATTCCACATGGCTTATGTTAAATGAAACTGTATTGGTAAAATAACCTTTAAGATACTTGGCATGATAACTATAATTAAACAGTATTCAAAGGACTAAAACAAAAGGGAATTTGGTTCCACAATGGCTAATTAAAATAAAATGAAAAAACACAGCATGTCATCTATCAGGATAAATTGTTATTGTTTAAGAACTATTTAAATACTGTTAAAATATACTTTTAGATAAAATCTGAAAGGACTGGAAAAATATTTGTGGCTTAAAAATGGATGGTTTGGCAAAGAAAAAAAGTATAGGACGCTGAAATTTTATGCTGAGATAATAGCTTTAAAGCTTTGAGCATAACCAGATGGTACTTAAATCAGAGGAATTCTACAGTTTCACTGTCAGAATGAGTTGCAATATGGAAAGGTTTTCAATAGCTAGAAAAAACATGTCAAGATGATAGTTTACTTCTTAGATCACTTCAGTGCATTTTCTTGTCCTTTCACAGTTATATATCCTATCAATACTAGACACCATAGAGAAGGTGTTGAAAGCTCCACTGGTAGCTAGGGAACTGTGGCTAATTCTTCCTTTTCATGTCTTGAGATAGGTAACTTTACTAGCTTAACCCCTTGAGTTCAATAGGGCATATGACACATATCTATTTAGTGAAAGGGCATGGAAATAGCACATCCGGTAGAACACACAGAGAGAAGCACATCATCAAATCCAGGGTAAATATATTGATTTACTTTTCACAATTGGCAAGCAGTGCCATCTGAGCTCACTGCAATCTTAACAAGGTAACTCTTTATTTATTTTCATTCCCGATAGAAGTATCAAGAATGTACAAACATGTATTCACTTATGGAGAGAGGTAATAAAACCATCAAGGAAAACACAAAAGCTAATACTTTAAACTGATAATTAGCACATTTCCCAAAACAGTTAGAGGTGTTTACCATCAATTTGCAGCATTTTTTCCATTACATTTTCACCTTTTTTAATCAACAATAACAAATGTAAGCACGTACAAATTTTGCTACAAACTTCTATATCAGTTTTATTTTCTTTTACTAGTTAATTCTTTAATTATTATGTAAGCAATGAATTTATTATGTAAGCAACAATCTTTGGCAGTGCATCTGCTCTAGATTAAAAGTATCTACATCTGTATAATTTTTCCAGCTTCTCGTATTAATTATGGTTATATAATGACACTATTGAAGTAAAATTTCCACCCTTCTACATAGCTATTCCTAAACTCTAATCAAAACACTTTGGCCAATCATGAGGTCATTCTTCACATTACATAAATTACAGAAAGAGTCACAAGTGTGAAACCACAGAATGAAAGTGCCAATCACATCTGCTCCATCACTATGGTGTGTGACCTATTTTTATTTCTTTTCCTAAAAAGTAGTAATAATTTTCATGGAAATAACAATCTGGCCTACCACACAAGCTGAGCTATAGAAAAGCCATACACTCCACCTTTTTGTCTGTTGTGCTTAAACTACTGTTATGAAGAAAACAATGACCGTTAATAAAACTATTTGGCAAACTGACATACTTATCTCATAGAAAACATAACAAAAAGTACAAAAGCATATTAAACTGCTAATTTATGCCCTCCTTTCCAAAAGTGCTCCCATGTTAATTAAAACGTCAGTCCTACAATTTAATCTAGGGAGGCACTTCTACTTGTATCAGTCTAACTGTGTAACTTGAATTCAACGCTGTCCTCCAAAAAGGCAACTACTGAATCAAGAAAAAATAAGTCTACAAAAATATCAAAAAAGTACTAAACAGTTTATTTCACATAGAAATCAAATGAATTTTTTTTCACCGAGGATTTTTCTTTTTGACCAGAATTTACTGTAAAACACATTATGCTAGTTTGAAGTGTAATGGGGCATATAAGCTTCTGGGCCTACAGAGATACTCCTGACAGCAATTTAGTTGTAATTTACACAATACTGCAGGATTTATGTGAAAGATGTGATGGGAAGGAAAAATATAAATCCAGCCGACAAGTGCAATATATTTGTAGCTCTTCATAAGTAATGGTTAATGTTAAACTTCAATCCAAATATTCAAACATTAAAGCTGTGTTAAATGCTCCAGTTGTAACATGTGTATATGCAAATGTTAAAACCTTTCCAGTGCCAGAATAATTATTTTTAAAATCTTAAAACAAATAGTATATTTATTTTGCTACTATATGAAAGGTCAGTAAGAAACTTTAGTTTTATTTTTCCTTCTAAAGAAATGCTTTGAATTTAAAAAAACAAATCAAATGTCTGTCAGAGCACTTTGTTCAATAGTAATTTTTTATTTATATTTTTGCTAAAAGATTTAGTTTTGCGTTATTTTTCAAATTTCATTTCAGAATTTTAAGTTTATATCTTTGCTTTTCTTTGGAAAAAAATTCATTTCAGGAGGCTGAATTAACTCTCCTAAGTACATTGAGGTAAAAGAAAAATCAAACCAAAAAACATTCAAGGACTTGTAAGTTGTTCATGCTGTGATTTGCCAACAGAAGGCTTGCTCTCAATTACTAGAAAGAAACCAGCTACCTAGTTCAACCCCCAGTATGGCTGGATATACATACTGCAGTGGCAGTGTTTGAAGTAGTGCTGCCTATGACTGACTAGTCCTGGGAAAACACAGAGCTACTGGGTAGCACCTACCACAATACTGGGCTTAGGTGCAAAAAACCTCTTGGTCCTACATATTGCTATTTTTTTGACCCTGCTTTCAACCACAGATCAAAAACTTTCTCACATGATGAGCACACTTAAATTAAGAATTCACCGAACAATTCCTAGATCCGAGAATTTAAATAATTTAATAATGTTAAATAAGAAAGTACCAGATGGTTCACTGTTATGAAATGAGTAATTTAACAAAGTTATTTACTTCCATTGTATAAAATTGGAATATTCTCCTATTGACTAATATTTGGTGTTCTTAAATGAAATTATGGAGAACCAAATGCCTAGTACTTCATGCAGTGATTCAAAGCAGGATTCAACAGATTCATAATGGAAGTCTAGGCATAGTTTTTCTAGGACAGGGTGAAGAAACATGTGAAAAATGAAGAGTGACAATTGTATCACAGTAACTTGGTACTTCACTTTCCCGATACAGAATCTGCCTCCAGCTTCTTAACTGAGTAAGTGTGCAGATAAATAAACCATCCTCAAAATCAAATGCTACAATCTATTCCTTAATATATACAAGAGCTTTTATCTGTTTTGAGAATCTTAAAGGTAATTTAAAAAGGCAATTAAAATATTTAGATCCATAGCAGATAAGGACATGTCACAAACAAGTTTTGACCAGCTAAATTGACTTCCTTCCACATTAATTCCAGTAACGTTAAGTCCAGCTGAGTCAGACTAAATGCCACGAGGAGAGAAATTCCGAGTACCAGAGTATCCAGTGAAAGATGTCCACCGGCTGGCACGCTACTGCTCACTGAAATTCGTGCTGGGTTGGCTAGTGCCTCAAGTTTTAAAGCTTCCAGATGTCAGGAAAATTATCTTTCTTGACTTCCTGCCTTTTTTTTTTTTTCTTTTTAAGTTGTTGCAGCTCATCAAACCAAATAAGCTTGTACCCAGAATAATGATGTTTGACTAAATCATTTGTCAATTTGTCCTGAGTATCTCATAAAAAGACTACACGAGCAAAACAAATGCAGAGGCATGTGAACTGAAGACTAGATGTTAAGAAAAACAGTTTTTTGGTAACAGGGCCACCACAAAACAGTAAGTAAGGAAGTGCAAACTTCCATGTCAGACTGACTTTGGTCTCCTCATTTGTACCTTCTATAATTGTGTAAAACAGCCAGTTCACATTCTTGAAGTATCCAAAAAGTAATTCCCCAGAAAAAGAACCTCAATGCCAACAAAAACCCCCAAACTCCAAACCAAAACTCAACTCAAAACCTGGGGGAACACTGTCCATTTCTGAGAATAATGCAGTTGCTCATTTTAGTACTAAAGCAGAGAAATAAAACGACAGATTGTAGCTGCCCACCTTTGATTAGCTTAATGATGCTCAAAACAGCATTCTAAGTTTTGGCCTCTGAATTAATCTTAAAATAATTAAAATAAACAAAAGAACTGTGATATTGGAGCAGGAACGAAAGGTCAGAAACAGGACCTTTGCAAGCCCACGTCAGGAGCAGATGACATATGGAGTTGCGTCTTCAGGCTGCTCTGACTGATCAAGCCTGGCAGCCTTCCAGCTGCCTTATTATCCAAGTGCTAGGAGGCTTCTTCAAAGCATCCAGTATTCAAACCATGCTGAGATTTGACTTTATACCTTACTAGAAAATCAACAGAGAATGATTATGAAACACATCCTGCAGCAGCCTGTAGTTTTCAAAGCTTCTAACTTCAGTGCTAAAGTTTCACTGGAGCCATCTAATGTGGGCTAATAACTATATGAAAGACAATTAGAAGGCCTAGATTTACAGATAGTTATTTTTCTTAATGCAAAATGCTTTTTGCTTTCCCATGTTTCTAAGTGGCATTATTAAGGTGTATTTATATTAAATACCCTAAAAGATTGCAGATTGCTGTTCTTTTTCATAAAATTATTTTTTTCTAATTTTGAGCCATGAAGTTCCCATTAGTTCATTAACTATTGCTGATTTTTTCCTACTTTTTTTTCAGTTAATTGAATTTTATTAAATAAATATTATTCTAAGTATATTTTTTTAAAAAAATGCAACTGCTGCAATGGCCATGTGGACTATACACACTCTTTTAAGTGGAAATTCACACAGCATAAGAACAGCATGTCCATGGACCATATTTTCAAAAATATTTGTGAGTTGCTGCCTGGAAGGTAGTGTACTGAATAACTTCTAATTCAGCTGTATAGACTGTGCATAGTATACCATACTGCACCCTATTTTTGAATGATTCTCATTCGTAGAACTGACAAAAATAACCTTTGAAAACCCAGCTCTGGATGGTCCACTTTCTGGACTCTACAGAAAGCCCAAACAAGAGATGGACAGAAATGCCTTATCTATTTAATGCATGGCAAATAATGACATTTACAAATGTAATTTTCAATGCGTACCCTTTAGTGTACTGCTATAGAATGTCTTATCAAAAAACAGTCTTTGAAGATTTATCTTACATTTACCTGCAACACATGAAGTGGTATGACATAGCTATGAACTACTTTTAATCACAACTTTAATCTGTATCAAAACAAAAGTTAGGGAGAAGCATAAAATTAAGAAAAGAAAGAAACCCACATAAAAATGAGAAATGCATGAAGCCTTTTTCAAAGAGAAGGATGCACAACTTACAGCTTATTCTTTTGGTAGCTGGGACATAACAATACTGGGCATAAATCCATTTGTTAGTGAGCTTCATCACAGACAAATCCTGACTAAGATCCAAGCCAGACCAGTCTACTAAGAAGTTACTTTGTTACAAAGACCAAGAGCCTGATAGATGCATGGGTAAGGCCCTTCAGATAATTCAATGTGTGCTAACATTTATCTGTGAAAATTGCCCTGCTGTCACATACAATTAATGTTATGAAAAAAAGAGAGATTTTCAAGAGCATTGAGATCAGTTAGAAGTTTGGCGGACAATTTATTTGTGATTCTCCTACTTTATTTGGTCCCTGTTCTGAAAGGCAATGAATCATCAAAAATACCTGACTTATAGGAACAAAAATTTATAGACAAGAGCACATACATTAGTGGAAAAGCAAAAAAAAATCATACAAATTCCTGCAAGAACACAGATGAATTAATGCAAACACACCAATCTAATTACTCCTGTAGCTATACAAATTAAAAAATACCCAACTTCCTAAAATTCTGTCTTAACTCACTGTTCCCCATGTAACCTGTAGGCAAGAATCCTACTCAGTAAAATGAACAGATTTTCAGTTTTATTTATTCTCTATTTAAAACAATTTTCCAGTAACTTGAAACACTGTCCATTTCTGAGAATAATAAGTTATGGTGCTTAGATGGGGAAAGGTAAAATCAATGGAAATCTTTACCTAGAAGAAATCAAGAACGAAATTTTCAGTCTTGATCCATCTAATGAATCACAGGTAATTTGGAGTCAAGGTACAGTTTCAATGTAATTAAATGAGTAGGAGATACTGCCCAGAAAAATACGCTAAGGAAAACAATTGCTAATATACAAGGTTATTTAGCAAACCCACTAATCAGCACAGCAGAAACAAAGTTGCATACTATGTACAAACAAGTGAGAGCTTTATAATTTCTTCTCTCTACATAGGTACTGATGGCAAATTGTCTGCAGAAGTAAGTCCAGAATAATTGGAAATGGCTGCAAACCTGAATTTGATTCAGTAAATTTATTAGTATCATGTGCATGACTCATGCCAGTGTCTTATCACAATCATAATCTATGATTTCACCGTTTGATATAGCAACCAGTAATTCAATCAGAGTGAAGCTAGCTGTAAAAATGTACAAATGGAAGTGCTGTCCTGCCCTTTAATCTCCTCCATTCCCATTAGAAACACTCTGCCACGTTAAATCCGGGTGACAACTACCTCTACTATCTAAATGGGAATGCAAACAGTACTGGATTTTATCATACTTATCAAAGCCATGGAATCTACACAGGCACTCTGTGGGCCTTGTCACCAAAGGGTGACATTATAATTATTGTAACTTTACTATATTGGCTTTTATGATAGATGTCAGAATATACTCAAGATATTAGAAATAAATGAAATACAGCCAGGCTCCTTACATCTTTCCAGTCCAAATACTATGCATCCAAGAAGAAACACTATTGCATTCCCTGCTGCACTCAAACTCCCCGCACAACACTCAAATGTTTGAGGCAAATGGAGAATTATTATTGCTGTGACAACAGAACTTCCCTGCATGCAGGGCATATAACAAAAAAATTGTTTGGATTCAGAGGGGCTCAAATGTCCACATAATCCCAGAAATTAATGTTGCTGATCACAGTAAGAATATTAATATCAGAGAATTATAATCTACTTTTAGAAACCAAAACGGAAGTGTAGAGTTCAAACTACTTATTTTCATTCCAAATACCTAGTCTAAATTCAGCCATCTCAAAATTTTGATGGTATGACTGGATACAATGTGCAACATTGCAGGGGTAGCAATGAAACTCTCCAAATTAAAATACATTAAAACCCCCAATCTACTTAGATTTTAAAATCAAAAGTATATTGTGTATTTCCATGAATTCCATGTAGACACACAATCAAAAGTATCTGCCACAAGAGGCTATCACTGTATGAAACCTCTGTGCATGGATACACATCCACATGCACACATACATCCTTTTAAGTAATCCTGATGCATTTTGCCCTTATATCTGAAAAATGGAGCCTTTCTCCCATGGATGAACAGAACAGACCAATAGCAAAAATTATCAGAAGACAATGTAATTTAAATTTCAAAATATTTAGCCATTTAACAAATTTTAAGTACTGAAAGATTCCATAGAAATCAAAACAATGCCCAGACAAAACAAAAATTACATGTAGCCCATTCGTCCAAAATAATATAAATAGTCTATTTGTCTTCATCTGAACTACTAACATTTCAACATGCTAAAGAAATGAAGATAGCTTGACTCATGGAAAGTCACAAAGCAACAATCTAATGCAATCTAATCCCTTCTCATGAAAGGGACATGTCTTTATTTCCACGTCATCAGTCTCAGAAACTCGTCATGCAGTAAGACCATTTTTACAGAGTTTCAAGATTAGTTTCTATTTGGCCTGTGACTCTTAAAACACTATAAAAGTTCTTAAACATAGTATGGCTATAGCTAATCCTGCTTAGCATACAACTGGCTGTAAATAGCCCAAGGATACTACTGCAGTTCAGACTCATGCAAATTCATTCGAGAGGAAACAGTAAACACCACTTAACTCTGTCCAATAAAATAACCTTGACCTCTTGTATATGTTTGTACTCATTTGATTTTGTATATACAGAAGGATATTTTCTTGTTCTGTTTAAACTCACTACTGATAAAAAGAAAATTTATTCCCATGGGTGTTCTTGTCACTATTAAAACAGTCTGAAATGCTTGTGATTCTCCGTTAAAGCAGACAAATGAGTTTTTTTAAGAAAATACCCATATCAGTTTACTGCCAAAATCTCCAGCATGAGTTAGTGCCCATTCCATTAGGCAGTCCTAGATGATGCCACATTACCTGATTTTAAAAAAAGACTATTGCTGGGCAGAAAAACTGAAAATCTAGGAAGGCAGACAGTATGATTAACAGCAGTGCTTGCTGAAAAATTATGCCTCATTGCTTAAGAAACAATGTAGTACTAAAGTTAAATTCTGGACTTCAGAAAATCAACTATGCCCCCCAAGTGGCCAAAAAGTATGTACCACCAGCTGTTCAATAAAAGCTTTCCCTCAGTGGCAACACCTGTTCTGGTTTATCATTATCCATTTTCTGATTTGCACAAAACAGATAGATTAACATTGCTGAACACACAAATTGATTCATAGTATTTGAGAAAGACTGACATACAGAGAGAACTTAACAGCATCAATAGCTTCTAAAAACAGGTTAAAATACCTAAAATCCACTGTTTCTCATGCGGGAATGCCAGAAAACAAGAGAAGAAAATGGGGAAATTTAAAATCAAAACTCCTCACTGACTACAACTTCAATCCACTTGATTCGATTCTATTCAGCAATCTTTTCTGCTTTTATTCCTCAGCTTTCCCTTTAAGAAAAAACATATTATTTTGCTTTAAAATGAAGAGAATTACAGAATCCATGTGTTTACAATTACTGTCAAGAATCAGGTTTTCCACACGACCAAGCAGGTGATGTTTCATACAGGGAAGAAATTGTAACTGGTGCTGTCTCAAGGTAATGTTGTCACAGCATCAAACTGTATACAAGCGTTAGATGACTTAAAGGAGAAGATTAGTCAAGATCAAAGACTGCAGAACCCTCAGTCATACATCGTGTGACCTAAAACTCAAACTTTCGTCTCCTCATCAAGTGATTAAGCAAATCATCACTGTGACACATCCAATGTCCACAGTGTGAGAAAGTCCAAGCACATGTTCTCTCACACTTCTGTTTAGGCTGAGTTTGAGCCACTGTGTTGTATTTATTGATTTTGTCCAGTGGGCATTTCAACAACAAACTATATTTGCTATTTATGGCATAGCTATAATAGTTCTTACACTTTCTATTTTTCTTCTTTTTTTTCTTTATTGGCAAAATGAACCAATATGATTTCTTGCACTTGCTCTATAACTGAAAGAACAGTTTGAATTTGGGACCTACTTCAGGGCAATATTTATATTATCTCTATGAAGAATACCCCAGACTGTGTGGTTGATACATTAAGTGATCTGAATTGGCCAAGTTTTAAATTAACTTTACATATCATTAAGTTAGAAACAGTTTTGATGCAAAAGTGCAATAGTTTTAAAGTTACAGGTAATAAAAATCATCCACAGCTAATGCTCAAAATATTGCTAAGCAGAATATCTAATTAAAGTATTGTACAGAATTCTTGCGTGCTTAGAACTACATCTCTCTGCAATCATTCTCATCTGAGAAAATATTTCTCTGGAAATACTCCTTTATTTCCTAAGACATAAAATAAACACAGCAAGAATAACCAAAGCTATTTTTGAGCTAATCCTCTAAAGCTGCTTGAGAGCCTCCATCAGACTGCTTCAAATCTAAATAATCCAAATTTTTTTACTGTCTCTTTACCTTTTGTCTTAGGACTGTTATTTTAAACTCTACAGATGGTGTCCAAATTAGAAGTTTTACAAATACCTCATGTTTTTGAGCTTACAATCATGAAAATAAGAAAGGAAGCTACATTTACTGGCTATTTATGTAAAAAGGCAGTTCACACATCCCAGATAATGAACTTGCTGCTCACAATTTTATTAAACATATCAGCTAGCTGCAATAAATTTGTGATTTGCTCATCTGCAGTTCTCTGAAATGAAAATTTGAAGTTTTAAAACATGGTCCAAAACTGACCAAATATGCAAGACCTGACTGGTAACAAAATTCCCTGAGAAATATTTTTTCTGTTCATTGTTCAATACCTACTGTTAACAATGCACTAAGCTTGCTCTGTTTCTAGTCATTGCAACATATTTCAATTGTACAATGAAAAAAGTCTTTAAACCCTCAAGAAGACATCTTCACACAACACTAACTTTTTTATGTGCCAACACACTTTCTGATATCAAAACATACCTAAATTCCTCTGTTCTATATATAATACAGAAATCAAAACTGCTCTGGCACTCTAACACTGATTGCCTTAGATTTCAGGAATCAAAAGACTAAAGATAAACAGTTACTTCAAAAGAAACTTGTAAATGAAGATGCCAACTTCCCAAAGTTTCAACATACTAAAAATACTTCCGGTTACACAAGCCTTCCATAAGGATACTAACCAGTCAACACAACATCTGTGCAACATGTGCATCTGCCACTTCACACTTTGGCTGTCTGGCTTCTTAAGTAGTACTATCTGGAACTTGTTTTACCAGCTTTCTGATTGTTATTATTTTTTAACAAAACACAAATGGAAAACAAAATTAGGTTTATTTTTAATAAAAAATATGGAACTGTTTGATTTTTTTTTATTCTCCACAGAAGTCATACATTGATAACCTTGGCTAAAGCTGAATTAAATTGCTCTTCACTTAATAGCTTGCTCTGCTAAAATAACATAGGCAAGAGAGATTGCTATAAACTCTAGCTATCATTCCTTCAAATTTTATGTGCCATACCATTGTAGTAACACTTCTGTGCATACTCCCTGCTGATAATAGTCTTGAATTGACAGTGAAGTCATAGCAACAATAGAAAATTGGTGAGATTACCATAAGCAGAAATAAACTACCAGATTGACTGGTCTTGCTGAGTCCTTCTAGACATGGATGCTTGAGGGAAAAACAATAAATAAATCAAGCACAGAGAAACACTCTCATTTCTGAAAAACTCTAAACTTCCTAAGCCTTCATAATTACGGGGTATTAAAATTTACCAGAAAGGCTTCATTAAGCCTAATCTGCAATTACTTATGTATTCTGCAGGTGTTACTGCAATATCTCTGACATTATGAACAGATATACAGTTTGATTCAACCAGGTTAGAAAGGCATCAGCTGTTACAGATGAATTCTTTTCCCTTTTAGGGACCTCTCAGTTAACAACTAACTTGCTGTAATTCAACTAATTTGCTGCAATTAGTGTGTGGCCTCTTACTCATTGAAACATTTGCCAATTTTGTTTGTGCATCTGAGCAGAGAGGAGCTGTAGCTCCCCCAGCCTTCCCCATTATTGGAATGATAACAAGTAATAAGCTTACTATGAAATAACTGATCTTTATATTAGTCTCCAGAAATAATTTTTGTGATAAAAGAACAAAATGCCAAAGTTGAAACAGCTTTTCCTTCTTCCCCTTCCGTGTCCCAGCATCAGTACCATTTATTCTGGAGGCTGGTGGGTTGTCTATGCAATTTATCAGAATGCAGGGGTTAGCCTTCTGAACATGTCACATCTGCTGGCAGTGATTGGCCAAGAGCCAGGTCTACAAGCAAAATATCTGGCAGGCTGATGAACACTGGGGAGGCCAGTACTTGTGTAGAGTAGGTGGAGTACTCAGAAGTCCAATACCTAATAGAAGGTATTTACAAAAGCAGAGAACATTAGCCATCAGGTTGTGCCCTAAATTTCTGAACAAAGATGTGGCCACGCCAGGCTTCCCCCCTTTTTGCTCAATACTGCCCCAGCTGAATGACAGCTGCTGTCCACTGGCCATTGACTCTGACTACAAGTTCTGCCTGAAATATATATTAGTTGTGAATAAAAATTCCAATCGGATACTTCAATCCCAGGTAATTTTTTCACCAGCACAACTGAATCTATTCTTCACTGTTATTAAATATAGATTTCTCAACTTCAAGATGAAGACTTTCTTTCATGGATTCTAGGGGAAGAAATAATTTTTTAAGCATTAAATTTGTATTCTACTGCTTTCTGTTAGCAATATGTTGATACAATAACATCAAGTATGTTGAAAAATTCTGGAAGCTTTGTGAATTGCTCAGGCAGAAATAACAGTATGCAAGGAAATGGCAGGGGAGGACTGAATCAAGTAGGAACAATTCTCTGTTTTATATTTCTACTGTGAACAAATATTTCCATATTTGCAACAACCGATTGTTGAATGTTGCATTCATCACTGGAACCAAAAACTTGTGAATGGCAAAAGAACAATTGATGCAGAAGTTAATGAATTTGGTTATGATTCTTTCAAGAAATAGTTTATGAGGTTTGTATTACTATATTAACTACCTACCTAAATTTCAGATTGTATGGGACAGATACGGACTTACAGCCAATTGAAGCATACATTTGGGCTAACAAAAAATAAACAAGACTATATATAACCTGACAAACAGGGATGGAGGGGATAGAGAGAAGACAGAAACTGGGTGAAGGCTTTAGATGACAACCTCTGTAAAATACTTCAGATGTTTAACTTGTCTTGACTTTTTAAAATTGAGCATCTTGTATCCACTAGTCTGATTCGTCTCCTAGAGCCACAATCCTCACAGAGATTTTGTGAAGAAAAAGCATGCATATCTGAAAGAACCTTCAAATTCTTACTTCAGGGAAGATACAAAATAGCTGCACTTCGTATTAATACTTACCTCCAGTGTAGATAGTTATTAGATAGGAATGCTCTTTAGGGTAAATTTAAGTAAAATTATTATTTATTTAGAAATCAGTATCTTCCCAAAGTCTGCCCTTACCATGAAGCTTAAGGATGAGCAATTTGTACAAAAAATAGTTGGTAATAATCTGAATGCCCATTGAAGACTATAAGATTTACTGACTTGCAGTAAGAAATGTTATCCATGCATGCCTACATGGAAAGCAGCAGACCAAGATAAGTGTTGGTTTGTATTTAATTTCTTTTTCAATGAAGAGTTCTTGTATTTTCCACTTCCAAACACTAGCATGACAAATAGATACTCCTCTGCCAAAAATCTCCAGGTGGTAAGTGACAGACACCAGGAAATGGATCTGCCAGACTAAGAAATCAACTCCTGGAGGACTCACCTGCTCTATCACTGATCAGCAATAAAAACAGTTATCATTTATATTGGAAAGACTTTTACCAGAATATTAAAAATTCTTTCAAGAATGAGGAAATACAGTCCTTTTATTAATATAGTACCTATAATCTTAGGTGCATCACTGGACATGTAACTGCACTTTTATATTTATATTTCTTTTTCCTAGCATTTCCAGTCCTGTTTTCCATGTGCATGTATTACATCTTCTTTTAAGAATTTGGCATATATTAATTCTAGAAAAAGGGAATAATTATGAAAATGGCAGCAACATTCTTTGCCCCTCAGATAATTTGTCAAACACCACATATGTATCCATACTTTAAACCTGTCAAGCAGATCAAAGGAATACTCTTTGTAGTAATAGTCTATACTTCATGAAGAAGTCAGTACAATAGGTCTACTGTACTAAGATGAATTTGTAAAAGAGTATAAGCGAGGGCTTAGAATAAGTGAAAACCCAGCACAAGAGACCTGTCATGAAACTCTTCACGGAATATTAAAACAATTAAATAAAAAAAATTACCCATAAATTATCACTTCTTTGTTATTTTTGTCTACACCAAACTTCACAATGTTGTCCTATAAACCACCAACTACAGCCTATTTGGAAGTCACATCTTTAAAATTTAAACAAGGGGTTTTAACTTTTATGACTGTCTATATTTATGTAACCAAAGCATAAAATGGAGAACTGCAATGTATTCTATTTTTGAGGCAGGAGACAATTATTTAATCCTCCTACTTACCAAGAACTTCCAGTGGAATCAAGATTCTTAAGTAAGATTAATGATGTTTATAGTTGCTCAACAATCCTCAGGATTTGATCTAGTCAAATATTTGGATGAGAATTTTGTTCACATCTTCAATACTAGCTTTCTTTCCTCCCAAATTTCCCATTTTTTCAATACACATGAAAAACATTTTCCTAATAAGATTCAAACCCATATATATTCAGTATATTTTCACTTCCTTCTTTGAGCTTTAAATATAGTTGAGTATTTTAAATACAGTTTCCAGATAAAAGGTAAAAGAGGCAAGAGACTGGCAAATTTGACACCTGGACATTAAGAGAAATGTTTGAATTTTTAAAGTCATAGATTATCATTTGAAAACAAGAAGAGAGACGCACTATTACTTATTGTGCAACTTTATCAATTACTATTGTCTGAAAAAATATTTACAAAATATTTATAGGACACTCATTTAAAAGATGTCTCTTATTGAAAAGTTCTCATATAAAGATGAATTAATTAATTGAATGAAATCCTACAGTGTGGGATAATTCTAAACACAGTTATTTACATTGTCACCTTAAAAAGATGATTCTGTAAAACTCTGAATTCTCAAAAAAAACCCCTGATGATAGAAAAGCTCACAAACCTATCAGATTTGCTTCTAACTTTAGATGGTTTTCCAAAGGACATCGTCTGTATTTGCTTAAATCAGTCTTAATGCCACTTCTCTCAGCCTTAGCACTAATTACTTGTCTCATTTAGGCTAATCATAAGGCTTATTTGTCTAAATTTGCACTACTTTCTACTTTCCAATTAATCCTTTTCATTTCATTTTGTCAATTTGTCTGTTTTCATTAAAGTTTGCTTTGCAACCTTTTTCAAACTCATCAGATATCTTTGCAAAAGCATGTTATAAGCTGCTAAGCTTATAAGATGCACGTGTTCTATTTCTTTTTGGTGTTGGACTGAATGCTAATTGTATTATTGCCTTTCCAACACTTAAAACCTTAAGGCTACAGGAGGACAGGCAGTAATACAAACTTTCTGTTTGTTTAAAACTTTAAAAAACCCACTGCAGTTGCTTCCCTGATTCCAAAGGTCAAGCGTTTATGAACACATAAAAACAGGCAGCTGCAAACTCAGGGTATTTCCAGTCTTCATTACTTGATTGCTCAAAACCCTATTCATAAGTTTATTATAATCAATTATGGATTATCATCTTAATTACCTCTCCGCAAATTTTACGCTTCAAATTCATATATGTACTTAAAGTTCTGGCTAAGGTCAGAAAATTAAAACATGGTATTTGATCTAACTATGACATTTTGGGCAGATAAATTACTTTATCCCATTAGACTTTTTACTACTAATACATTTAATCAAAATTTTATTACTTGGTTTTAAGATTTTTCAATTTAACTCAGAATGCAGAAATTACTCTGTTTTTCAGTGCCATGTTCACTATAAAATGAATCCACACACTTGGAGAACCCTAAATTTCTCTATAAAATATTAATTATATAGGCTGGAAAACAGGGAAGAGTGCATATTTATGTAAAATTTATATAAGAGAATCTATTTTCAGTGTGTGAGACACATGTGTAATATTCACAGTAACTAATGCAAAACATCAAAAGAAAAAATGTTTTCCTTCCAGAGACTGGTGTCAAACAGGTCATACACCTTTATGGTACTAAACATCTGTTGGGTGTGAATTAATTTAAGTGGCATAGGTTTCCTTAATGAGTGATGTGCCAAAATTGTAATACAATGTGGAAAGTCACCTGCTTTTAATCTGCTTAAATCCAGTTCCTTGGAAAACATTCCAAATCTTTCCTCAGTATACCCTAATTTATGCATTAAAAAAGGGAATGAAGTATTAATTATAAAATAGCAAGAATTCTACTGAAATATTAATTATAAAATAGTGAGAATTCAACTTCAAATAATAGGAACAGGAATATTTAGGAACATAGAAAGAGTACCTTGTAAAATTGTGTTTTAGGTAATTAAGAAAAAAACAAGGTATGTTCTACAGATGAAAGATTCCTGTTTTTGATAAGCAACATGACAGATGGGAATAACGGCTCAACTCAGTGAGCGTGTTTAGTGAATTAAGTTTCCATCAAATAAGGAAGAATGTCCTCACCTAGACAAAGAACTGATCAGTAAGTCTAGATGAATAACAAAGAATAAGAGTACAAAGCAAAGTTAAAGATTTATGGTTATCAGTGACTTATGCTGGGACAGATATTAAATATATTCAGAAATGGATAAAGGAATGAAGAGCAAGGTGAGAAATTTTTCTAAGTATATAAACTTATTTCAGGGCCAACTGTAAAGAACTGAAGACTCTAGAAAGCTGAGTAACAGTGAAAGAAAATAGCAGATTAAATACAGAATGAATAAATGCAAAGTGATACAAGTAGGAAAAAACAAAAACACAGAAGATGGCTTTCAGGTCAACTGTCATCTAAAACCAAGTTCTTCACCTTACTACATACAGCTCTATTAAAAGGTCAGTATGTGGAAAAGATCAGTTGCAGACTTATCTTCCCTTATTGAGAATCACAAGAAAGGGAGATGGAACAAAAGGGAGAGCATCACTGTGCCATGTATAAATCCATTTGTGCCTGCCTATACTGGGTGAAATTCTGGTCCGGAGCAAGCACCAATTTTCCTTTAAAAATGAAAACTCTAAAACTGAAAAAGAGATCGAACAGCTTAACAAAAATAATTAAATAAATGGAACAGTTTTTAAAGAACAATCCTAGCTGAAGAAAACCCTTGGATTCTTTGATCTGGAAGAGGCACTGTAAAAGGGGTCCAAGCATGTCAAATGGAATGACCCAGAAATGGTGACTACAAATTTTATATTTTTTTAATTAAGTCTTGATGCAAAATAAGAAATTTTTCAAATAAAAGGGGATAGAGGGTTGGCATGATGTGTTGTTCACACTGCATATGGAACTGTAGAACTTCTTCCCATAGGTTATTTCAGACAAAAAATCAGACAAATTTTATTGGTAATGGGACATATTAATGAGAAAAAACCCAACCACTTACTCAGCACTCATGAGATCACATCTGGAATATTGCGTCCAGTTTTGGTCCTCACAGCACAAGAAAAATATGAACTGAGTTTGACAGAGAGCAACCAAGATGGTGGCAAAATTGAGACAGCAATATCAGAAGTCAAAAGGTTTAATCAGAAGGCTGCCACAGGCGTGTGACTGCAATCCACAGAGAAAGTGGTGCCAGATTCTTATCAGAAATGCCAAGTGATAGGATGAGAAGTGATGGATTTAATTGGGAATACAAAAAACTTCAATTAGATAATGGAATTTAATTTTTTTTAAACTATTTGGGTGATCAGTTAGGCTGCTGAGCCAGCTTGTATAATTTCTGTCTTTGTGGGTATTCAAGACTTGACTGATGCTCTAGAACAACCTGATCTAATGAGGCCTGCTTCTGTGAGCAGAGATCTGGATTATATGAACTTTGTAGGTCACTTACAACCCTATCTACCCTACCCTAATTTTTGTATATTAAAAAGATAAACCTACTGCAACTATAAACACATGCATAACTGTGTGCTATAACAGATGCTAACAGGAAACAACTACAATGAAATGAATATCCAGTTCATTGCTATTGACTTTTCCTTTAAATAAGGCCTCATACTGTAAAAACGCTTCCTGAAAACATGTTAAACACCACATCTTTAAATGTGGTTGAAGACCTTGCCCGCAGGAAAGATACACAACTGAGATTATCTTAACTAGTAATAATGGGAGTGTCTGAAGAAAAGTTAAGCAAACACACTCATTGCCTAAAGTCACTGTCATACAAAATTCCATACATAATTTAGTTCATATCTAACTCTCCTTTACCAACCCTGGTACTCAGAAGTCCCTTCAAAGCTTAAATTTTTTTAAACCATTTCACTAACTCCAAACAATGATCCTGTGTACTCTATATGATAGACTTTTTTTCTTTAAAAAACACTAAAACCCTATTATCTATAGACAATTTTCAAGCTGCACACCTTCAAAACCAGGAATTTTTGGAGGCATTCAGTAGTTCATAGTAAAAAAAAAAATTGAAATAATTTCTATGAGTTCATAGAATTGGAAGGGACCTTTCAAAGGTCATCTAGTCCAACCCCCCCTGCAGCCAGCAGGTATTTCAGGATTTTGTCTGCAGTACCTTAGAGAGGCACCAAAATATGAAAAAACATGCAGAATTTACCATTCTTGTTCTCTTCCTGCTTTTAGATAAATCTTGAATCCTACAGCTTTTGTTACAGTTAATTTTTCAGTACCGAAGAATGCTTTTTGACAGATATATTCTTGTCAAATTTTTTTTTTAGTATCTCAATATTTTTATTATTATATCAAAAAAAAGACAATCAGTAAAGCAGATTTCATTAATGGTCACAGATTTCATTAATGGTCAGATATCTCAACACATCTTTCCTATTCAGAGAATGCTTGCGTGTTTTACATACTTTTGATTGTTTTACATACAGTTGACAGTGTCTCTTGCTGTAACTTTCTCCCTAACACTTGCTCTTATCTGCAAGTATTACTCAATTAATCAAACCACCATTACAGAGGAATTAGTACCTTGTCACACATCAAATTCTACAGTCTTTAAAAGATGCTGAGTAGATTACTGGTTTTGGAAACATGAAATACAGAAAGTTTTCACTGTCTCTTCTCCTAACTTCTTAGTAAAAGTCCAGAAGTCTAACTATTAAACTTAAGTCTGTTACAGTCTGGACTTTAATGCAAATGGCAGAATCAAACTTCAGAAATAATGAAGAATGACAAATTCAAGTGATAGTCAAAAGCTGAACACTAAAATTCCATTCAAAAAGTAAAGATAAGTTGTTGTGAAGATGGACTTTTCATGATGTACCCATCATCATTATTACTGAAGAAGTATGTTTGAGAATAATCAAATGTGGACTGAATCTTAGGGACATGAGGGAAGATAGTGTGAGTAATGGTTACCAGGCACGCTGAAAATTTCAGAGTGTAATGAAGCACATAGTATGCAAACTCATAAAGATACCAAAGCTTCAATAAAAGTTAAAATTACAAGCCAAAAATCTCAAAATACTACTTCAAAATTTATTTTCTTCGCTGTTTACATAATTCTCCCTGAATGTAAAATGTGGCAGAATCTCCTTAGTCTAATCTACTGAGTAATACTCATGTTAAAACAACACATCCTATCATTAGAACAAAATTAAACTGCATTTTAAAGCTGATTAAAACCCATTAATAACATATGAATTTTATTTCCCGGCATAACTTTGTCTAGATTATGCAAACACCTGATCAGAATTATGCTACCCTAAAAACTACACCTGAAAACCTGGAAAAACCTACCTCAGTGGTATTGCTGGAAGGTTCCAGTCCAACCATATTGGCTTGTACTAATTGCTGAAGAAGTTGAACTTGAGCCACGCTGAGGAAGAAATCCAGGTTTGTTGTGACATTCACTTCCAAAGAATGACCACACACCAATATTTCCTGCAGAGAAATTAAAGGATAATAGTAGATAACATCTACTTGGGAAATAATTTTCCTCTTCTATTAAACTGGACTCAGATTCTCTGCTGTATGTACATGTATATATTAATACTGTATATGTATACAGTATTAATTAGGACTTTTTAAGAGAAAGCGGCATCTCAGCCTTCTAAAGAAGGATGTGGCTTGTTTGCTTTGCATTCAAGAGCATAATCATTAATGTAATTTCTTCAGAAAAGCAACCTTTGTGTAAGGTCTTTTTTCAATTTCTTGTTATTATCAAACAGCAGACTATCAGATTTTGCTTTTATGTCCTGGCAGTGTTTGTTTTGGTTTTTTTGGTGGGTTGTTTTTTTTTTTTTGGCTTAATTTATAACGAAATCATGTGTCGGAACTTACTGATACCCATCATAGTTGATTTCTCTTTGTGTGTAAACCATTGTCAGTACCTTAGCAAAGCTTGCTGGATAGACAGCGTTCTGCTGGTGTTATCTAAGGACAAAACCAGCTCTTCACCACTGTTGGCAAGCAATAAAGAAATGAGAATCAGAACCAGTGCAGAAGGATTGCTTGGTAAGCAGAAGTATTGCCCCTCCTGCACAATGTTGAAGCACTTCACAGTCTAAGCTAGACCTCTCCTTTCATCACCAAATGTCACACAGGGAATAAATAACAAAAATGTATGGACAGGAAACACTAAAAATCTTGAACATGAGCATTAGTAAAGCTCATGTACATATATTTTTTTTTTTGAGTAACTTCTATACATCCTAGCCACCTCTACTTCTTTCTTATATTAAATAATTTTAATCTGCCCTAGTGATGACACTTAACACAAAATATGAAGTTATCATGCTCTCTCCTGTATCCATCAGTACATCTATTGCTCATCGTAATACATAGCTAATGCCCTTTATGCTCCTGTACTAGTTTCCAGAAGGTAGCTTCTAGGACAAATATTCCTTGTGAGTTGATAAAAACTTTCTAATGTTTCCCCTTCACAAAATGTTTCAAATTCTTGAGCTACAAACTAATACCAAAAGGAGAGACAACACCCTATTCTTCACAGCTGATTCATAGATTGGTAGAAGTGATTGTTAAATCAGTAATACCTAGAAGTACATGCAACAAGAGATACAGAGTGGATGCTTTGAGGAAATGGGATTGAAAGTCTGACAAAAAAAATGAGGCTCAACTTTTTTCTTAAAGAAGACTGTGAATACAATGTTTTGTGATATTGTACTATGGCCCCTCTTCTCAACACATTTTCATCATAAATATTTTTAAATTATTGCTGGAAATCATTAAAGGATTCCTATTTTCTGAATTGCAGACAGGCTTATCTACCCCTGGACAGACTGCCTTTAATATTAAATACTACAAATAAATTTCTTCTCCACCAGAGACAGAGTATTTCAACTAGAGATAAAGTTTTGTTTATTTTGTTAAATGACTTCTGTATTTGAAAACACCTGGTCAGCTAAAAGAGTGGAATAGTAAAATACTGAAATTATCAACATATTAAAAGTTATACATCTTCAGTCCATATTGTACTAACCTCTGTATGTAAATTCTCTGCAGCATCAATTTTTGTAAAAATAATTGCAGGAGCTGCAGTTATCCGAACTGTGAAATCTGTTAAAATTGGAGTCAAAATTGCTCTCCTCTCCTGATGTCGTCTTATGCTTTAAAAAAGGAAAAAAAGGAAAACATTACATTGCATTGTAAAATGCTAAGTGGCAAAACCTCATGTTATTCTTTACATCCAGCATATAACATAAAAATGCTTCACTATCATTTTGGCATTTGACTGCTACCTAGGCATTTAATATCATCACTATCCATCATATTATTTCCAGTTCTAAAGGCAGATTTCTGTCATAATTTCACTGGAAAAGCAATCTCAATATTTGACCTCCAACCAATCTTCATGTCGACGAGTTCAACATATGTCATAGCTTCTACTGTTTAATGAACTGCAGAAAACCATTTGAACAAAGATACAAACTTTACCACCAGTATTTTTCAAACTTATGTGTAGATGCCCTTCATTTTATAGAAACTGTGCTGAAGTCTGAATAACATTTGAAGTTATACATTAACTTTGTGGTGAAAAACTTCTGCATGGAACAAAAAAACTGTCATAAAAATCAAAGACAAATTAAAATAGCAAAACCCTAGGGCTCACACATTAAATTTGTAATAACTACTGCTGAAGATGTTCAAAATGTCTTGAAAATGGGAGGGTGTCAGACGTCCTTCACTACTCCTGCCACTGGCTTCTTGTTGAGAATATTTGTGCCATGAAACTCAGAAATTACATTTGTTTTCCAGCTGAGTGTTTTTTGGTTTTTTTTTCCTTGAACCAAATACTAAGCCTAAAAGCACAACTCTGCTGTATTTGGAACATGAATAGTTTATGACAGCACATTCCAAACAGCCAGATTCTATTGGGTCAGGTCAAATAAGCTATTGCCACAAATGCCATCTGAAAGCCTCTGATCAGTGAAAGAAATGTAATGAGATCAAGATGGCACTTAGCTCCTAAAAGAGGATGAAGTTCAAATTCTTGAGAGAATCCTTCCATCAGGATAGTTTTTGATAATTCTTTTTACCTGTCATCATGTATAGAAATGCTGGATACCTGCATTTCACCAAGGGGGACTCAAAACAATTTTTAAAAATGTTGGGTCTAGGTAAGTCTTCCTTTACTTACAAAACAGAAAATTATCAACTGTGAAACAATGCAACTTAAAAGTATACACTAAGTTATGCAACTATCTATTATGCCATAAAAGAAAAGCTCTATACCGGACTTTTCAGATATTATTAAGTATCTGAAGGGAGTCTACAATAAAGATGGAGAGGGACTTTTTACAAGGTCATGTAAGACAAAGGATGATGGCTTCAGATTAGAAGAAGGTAGATTTAGATTGGCTATCACCAAAAAATACTTCACTACGAGGGTGTTGAAGCACTGGAACAGGTTGTCTATAGCAGGGAGGCTTGGAACCAGATAAGAAAATTACAATTTTACAGTACAAGATTTAATATTTTTGTCAGCTGCAGCTCTGCTGGTCTGTGAGGATGGTTTTTAAACTAAGATTAATCTAATTATATCTGCAAAATAGAATCAGACCTGTTGGTAGTTAGCATACACCTTCAACTGAGAAAATGGCCTTAGATTTTGCCAGATCTACAAGTGTTTCTCTCTGCCATCACCTTCATTTCAAATTTAAACCAGATGGCTTTCTGCCCATTCTCTATTTCCCTTTCACAGTAGGATGAGAAAGAAATGCTTTTGTTTTTGAGGAAAATGAAAGTGCTAAATAGCACAACATTCTACGAACAACATAGAGCTAATAATGAGAAAATTTTCTCTTGAAAGGGTACAAAACTGCTTGTAACTATGATTTTAAGATATAAAATAGCTATAAAGTTATTTCTTGAGGCCCAAACTCATAACTAGTTGCCTTCAATTATTGTTCAGATTATTTTTCAGCTAATACATGTTCCCATTTCTTAATTTTCAAATGTCATTAGAGTAAATACACAGCACACTACATCTTTAATGACTTTTTGGTCATATAGATAGCTGATTTTTAAATTTTACTTTTAAATCATCCTTATGTGATATCTAGTTACTAGTTCCTGCATTTCTAGTGAATTTGAACCTCAGCCAAATCAAGTATTAGGAAAATAATTGTAAGTACAAACAGAAGGCACAGTAAATAATGATGGGAGAGGATATGAGAAAGAGCACAAAAGGAATAAAGAAACAAATTCCACTTTGAATTATTAAGTCTTCCACACTGCACCTAAGTGCACTGTTAACACAGGTGTACACCACATGAGCTTATGAAAAAACTTGATTGTGAAGAGCATAATGATGGCTCTATGTCTGCAGCACATTCATTCCATGGTTCATTTATGCATCTGTTATATATTTGTCTTGGGGAAAAAAAAGGAAAAGCTAGTACTTTTAGAGATGTTAAAGCAGTTGATCATCTACACTTAAAAGTACAGCACATTTGAAAGACCATATGCTAACACAAAGCAATGAGGTAGCAAAGCATTAGTGACAAGGCCTAAAGTTAACTTTGGGCTGTATCTGCACATAACAAACTCTGGTCATGGACCACAGATCCACACTGTAAGAGCACTGGACAAAAATAGTCTCTGTTCTCAAAAGCTTATAATTAAGCATTAAAAAACCCAAACCCGCACACTAACAGGGAAGTAATAGGAAAAACTAAGCGTACTGTGGGCAATGATATCAAAAACACAGTGGCAACCTGGAAACCGTCTTATTAGTTTTTATATTACAGCATATGGAAGGAAATTTTTTGAAGAAATTGGAAAAAGACATTGCAATAACTCTGTGAATGTTCACAGGAAATACCTTTAGAACACACAGGTTAGCCTAGGAGTGAGAAAGTAAGCGCTTCTTCAAAAATTCAGTGCACCAGTCCTGGCAACTGCTCTTATGACTTCTGATGAGCAGTGAGTGTAGATGTGTCAAAGCAAATGAAAGAATAAAAACAAGAGGAAATGGGTAGACACAGAAGTATAGAAGTACCCTGAAAGCAAAGATGTATCTAATGATTGATATGACAAAAAATGTTGTGGGAAGAAAAGAACAAAAAGTGAAGAACACAATTTTGCAATCAAAGCAACAACATTTCATTACATCAATTCACCAGTATTTGATTACATCCACACAGAAGCAAGCCGAATTTATATGAGAAGGAATGACTGCCAAAGAGATGATGATGTACTAATCAAGAAGAGGAGACTGGATAAGCTGTGAAGATGCTTAAATAGGACTATAACTTGGACACTTTCTGTGGAAAGAACTAAGCAAAACACTGGCCAGTAAGAGCTAAAATGAGAAACTTGGAAATGTTTGCCTTACTGTAATTTTTTTTCTTAATAATAACTTACTGAATCTAGAGTTTGAGTCCTTATTTATTTTTTAATTCATATATATTCAAGGCATTACCAAGAGTTCATTTATGCTCTGTGAATTTATTATCTACAGAGAGATTAATCCTTGCAAGGAAGTAAAAAAATTAGTTTTACCATGGAATAACCACATAATTTAATAGTGCCCTCCAGTAGCATGAGGCATGCTAAACCAGAGATGTTATGTTTACTAGCAAGCTAACTTGGGATTTTCTTTAGCAGGCTTCCCATGTAGTTTTATAAATGAGTTAATACCTTATTCACAAATGTATAATCTATCTACTGACAATGTAATCATGCCTGAGATCTCCATCTCCTAGTGAGCAGAACAGCTCACATCCTGTCAACAATCTGCGGCATTAGAAACTACACGCCAATGAAGTAGTATAGCAATATTTTGAGGACTCTTTAATGATAAAAATTGGACTATGAACAAACACACACCATCTAGATGTAGAGAATGACTGTACTGTAATTATACCTCTGTAAAGCTAATTTTTATCTCATTTAGAATACCACATGATGTTTCATTGCTGTGGATTAATAAACAAAGTAACATGCTCCATGGCTTTAATTCCAATACACATGGCAACTGAAATACACAGCTGAATACAAAAATGTACTGCATTTATTCCAAAAGATTCACAGGGAATGTCCTTACTTCCTTACACATGGTCCCTTTTTTCTGGTATTCCTCGCTGGAATTTGGCAAGCTGCACTTCAACTTTCCAAAAGGCCATGAAAATGAAAACTATTCAAAGAAAAATCTGCAGGAAATCTGAGGATCCTTGCAAAGCAAGAGTGGTATTTTGTTCAGTTTTGTACAACTGATGTACTCATTAAGAGCTGCAGAGAGCTGTTCCAGATGGTGGTATGCCAAGGACAAAACTGTAATGCAGTATATTGCCACACTCAATTCATCACCACAAAGAGAAGCAACACTTTTAAGCTCAATTAGTATTTTTTGTTTTTTAAAACAGAGTTTATTCAGGCTGCAGGAAGCAGAAGATGCTGTTGGGAGCTGCAGAAGAATCGCACAGGGATGGGGGTGAGGCCTCAAGAGAGGATATATTTCTTTATTTCTTTCAGAGCTGTTGTTTTTTCCATTGAGATGAGGGAGAGGGAGGAGAAGATCTGCAAGCTGAAAAAGCAGTTTTCAATCAAGAAAACTTTTGCTTAAGTACTCCCAGTTCCCCTCATGCTGTTTGGTAAAGGGAATAAATGTGAACAGGTTCCATTTGTACATAACCTTATTAGAAGTGTCTGACTGTTTCCAGTATTATTTTTATATATTACACCATTAGGGAGCTTTTTATAACATCTACAGTGAAGTATAAACATTTCATAATGGGAAGAGTTATGATCCCTGATCCTCACTGCAACACAGCATTTGGATGGTTTTTTTTTTTCTGAGAGGGAGCATCCACCCTGCCAGAGTGCTCCAGTTCCTCTATTCTTGGAGTGATCTGCAGGGGCACACAAGACACAACACCAGCACTTCACTTAAGCTTCTCTGAAGAATTTACACTAAGCAATTTGAAATATTTGACACTTAGTCTCAAAGTAAGGCTGCTTGCTTTACAAATTACCATGTAGGAGTTCTCTAACAATTCAAATCCATAAGATACTAAGAACTAGTGATATAATATTGAACACCACAAAAAACAGTGGGAAAATGTGATGGATTAACTTCCTGTGCAAAGACTGATAGAGCATTTAAATGCTAAATAATGCCAAAAGCCTTCAGATATTTGTTTGTATATTCACAGGTCTTACATTTAGAGTGGGCTGGTTTTCAGGCTATTTTTAAAAAACAGACCAAATTTCAACCCATAGAATCATAGAATAGTTTGGGTTGGAAGGGACCTTTAAAGATCATAGAGTTCCAACCCCCCTGCCATAGGCAGGGACACCTCCCACTAGATCAGGCTGCCCAGTGCCTTGTTCAGCCTGGCCTTAAACACCTCCAGAGAGGGGGCATCCACAACCTCTCTGGGCAACCTCTTCCAGTGTTTCAGCACCCTCACTGTAAAGAATTTCTTTCTTATATCTTGCCTGAATCTACCCCCTTCCAATTTACATCCATTATTTCTAGTCCTCCCATCACATATCTTATTAAAAAGTCCTACCCCTGCCCTTCTGAAGGCCCCTCTCAGGTATTGATAAGTTACTACGAGGTCCCCCCTGATCCTTCTCCAGGCAGAACAACCTGTAGGTAGAACCTGTACGGCTGTCGGCTAAAGTAGGACTACACTACAGATCTTCTTAGGATCTATCTTTCTCCTCAGAACCTTAATTGTGGAGCATGAATGTGCAAAAAACTATTCACTTAGAGCTGCACTAGGCAAGGACCTATTTACAGATCCTGCTAGACATCTGTCAGAGGAGAGAGCTAAGTGATCCAACCTATTTCTTGTGAGTATGGAGAGAGCTAAGTTGTCCAACCTCTTTCTTGGGAGAATGGGGAGCTGAGCACATGACTCAATAGGCTAAACAGACTATACAAACCCAATAGACTAAATGCAGTTTACTCTATTTCAAAAATTTCCCAAGTATTTCTTTCTTAAAAAAGCTTTTAGAAACAGGAATGGAAAATGAATGGCTGGTATCTATGTTGAATTTTTCTACGAAGTAATTATATGAAATACTTGGATAAAGGTATCACACCGCATCACACAGCATTAGAGAACTAAAAAATGTATCTCAAAAAATAATCTTAAAACCCAGTGAAGCTAATAAGCCAGAACATTAGGTCTAAACAATATGTAAAAGCAAACAGAAGTATATTAAAAGCAAACAGAGAAATTAATCCTAAAACAACTCAGTAGAAGTAATTAATTATATTCCAGGTTAAACATTGTCTTCAAGAATCAAAAAAGAAAACAGTATTACAAACAGGTCAAAGAATAAGGTTTCTGTGGTAGTTGCAGGAAATCTTAAGATAAATTTCACCCTGAAAACACTAAGCACCATGTAAAGCACTATGCAGTCACCCTCCCTCTTGGTGATCTCAGGGGATGTCAGAGTTCAATGCAGGTTCTTCCAGTTCTCAGCACACCAATTCTATAGATCATAAAATAAACCCAGATGCAGCAAAACTGACTGCCAACTAAAAAGTGAAAATCTTGAAAAAGAACTGTTGTAAATCTGTAAAATTTTAAGCCAAAAGGACAAGAAAGGAATTAAAATACTGTATTGTCTAACAGAAATTTAATTACAGCTGATCTAAAATAAAATCCAAGAGAAGATTAATTCAGAAGCAATTTCAAAACAAACATACTTGATTGTCAAATATATTATAATATTTTTTTTTCAGAAGTCTGCTGAGGGAAAGAAGAATGTCCAAGAATTTACAATAAAATGAGAACTCAGTTAATCACTGATAGCTGTTCCTCCTATTCTTGCCTTGACTGTTTTTCAGGAATCTCAGTAGATTTCCTACTCAAATTATAACCATTAAAAAAGAGTGGTGGCAACAGGATTTCAGTCACCAACGGGAAAGAAAATGAAAGTCAATTCCTTGGGGGCTGGTTTTGCTGTTAGCTCAAATTTGCCAGATTCACGTCATCTTATCCTTCAAGAAATACCATTGGCTCTGCATTGTTTAGTGAGAATGAACTTCATGGACAACTTCTCCAACACCAAGGCTCAACTAGAAGGTCACACACTTTTTCAAGGCTAAGAATTTAAAAGAAATTGTAAAAGGAATTACATTTTAGAAAAATGGTAAAAGGTGGGAAACAATCAAGTGATCTGACAAGTAAAGAACAGATACTGTTACTGTGCTTTAATTTTTGTCTGTATTCCTGTCACTCATAGAATCATAGAATAGTTTGTGTTGGAAGGGACCTCAAAGATCATCGAGTTCCACCCCCCCTGCCATAGGGACACCTCCCACTAGATCAGGCCACTCAGTGCCTTGTCCAGCCTAGTCTTGAACACCTCCAGAGAGGGGGCATCCACAAACTCTCTGGGCAACCCGTTCCAGTGCCTCACCACCCTCACTGTAAAGAATTTCATTCTTATGTCAAGTCTAAATCTACCCCCCTCCAATTTACATCCATTTTTTCTAACTCCTTATGGTTCCATTATTAACTTTGGTTAGATCTGCCTTTTCTACTCTCTGTTTATTCTTGGTCACAACTTTTTCCTGCACACAGACATCCAATATGAGCTTACTTGCTCTCTTGGATTTCCATGAATTTATTACTTACAAATCTCAGTCTACATGTAACTTCTGCTTCATGTAACTTCTACTACAGTTTGCCACACTTTCAGAAAAATCTCTCAAAGTCCTCTTGTCACTCCTTGTTCGGAAAATCAAATTGTCAAAAGTTGAATTTTCTTATTTCCTCATGATTCTGCCTCTGTTCCAATATCTTTTTTAGGACATCATCATTTACTTCAGGGAGGAAACTTGGGAACTACAAAATTATGCAAGCATTTCATAAAATTGGGATTGTTCTGTCATAAATAGATAAAAAGGATTTTTAAATGAAATAATTAAATAAATGTGTGTGTAAACAGACATATTCTAACAGGGATGTGCATAAATCCACAAAATTACTTTTGAAAGCTTGCTTCTGGCCACAAGCCCTTATTCCTGTCATTCTGAGAAGAAAACTGACAGCTACACAGTCTATAAAAATTTAGCTTCAAACCATCTGTATGAATTTTTAAGTACAGAAAAGTACATTAAAACTAAAGTAGAATCTTCACAAATTACCAATTAAACCTCCTATTTCATATTTTAAAATTTTAAAACAGCATGCAAGGGTATGCACACATTATCTTTCAACTCTGCTTAACTAGAGGGTGGAGCTTTGTGTGCACATATCATACAATAAACAATAAGGGAGACTCAACTGAAATATCTCATTCTCAAAATTCATCTGGTTTTACTTACAGAAGTGCAAAAAACAATTCAGAACCAATAGGAAATGTTCTACTTTATCCTTCTCTAACTTAGAAATGTCTAAGCTGGTTTTGCTCAAGCTCTGTAAAAAGACTAACAAAAAGTTTTAAAAAAACAGAAAAAGAAATCCCAAACCTTCAATTGCTTGTAGACAAAGAAGCTGAAGTCTGTGCCCTGGAGTTATTTTTATGGACATACAGTAAGCCACTCAGAAAAGACTTTATAAAGGTACCAAAGGCACACAATAACTAGACAGTAACTAAAGCATAACAATATCAGTAATATGCATTCCAAATGTACAATCCAAAACTTGTCATAGAAAGCAAAACCAATACAGAATTCTGTATTCTAATATACTGTGAATATCTGCAGTGCTTGTGCTATAGAATTCTAGAAAATAATAAGTTAATAAGAACTTCCTACCTACTAGCCATGTTCCATTCGAGTGCTGGATTTTGAGAATTTCTTTCACTTTCTGTCAAAACGCCTCCTTTTCCATTTTCCTTCTCTGGTTTTAACTGATTCCAGTGAGCAGTGCCAATGTTTATAGATTGAAGATCTATTTGATATTGTCTGTCCTCAACCTCTGATCCAGGGTCTCGAAGTATTCCTAGATTCAGTGCTCTCCTGTAATGTCAAAGGGAAATGGAAAAGCAAAAAGTTAAAAAAAACCCAAACCAGTAACAAAGGTCAAAAACATACCAATAAGATACAAAATTAAGACAAATAAGATAGCATTTTTTTCCATTCTTGACTGCATTATTGTAAGTCCAGATCTCCAAAAGTATCCAGCTGTCTCTTTCCTATGGAATTCAACAGGTGATAGATATGGAAATATATTCCAAAATTTATCTGCATCCACTGAAGTTGTTACTAGATCATTCTATTGACTTCTATGCACTTCCAGTCAGCTCCACACAAGCAGCCATTCAGGGGAGCAGGACAAACATCTGAATAGACAAATGATATCACATTCAAGTCCTCAAAAAGAACAGCCATGCATCAGTATTATGAACAACTTGATTCTGAGATGATTGTTTCACAGTTCCACAGAAAGAATAAAAATTCAAAGGAATGTTCCAAGATGATGGAAAAACAATCTTTTTAGCAAGAAGACTCTTGAATAAATGTAATGAATAATATTTCATTGTTATAATAGTTCTGACGAGTGAAGAAAAATGAATGAATCACATTATCTGCAGATTCTGCTAAATTCTACTACACTATACTAAGTACTTCAGTCTTGAGCTGAGTATGAGAAAGTCAAAGCCTACTTCAACAGAATGTTCAAGAGCTACTGGATGAGTGAAGGCTGCTAAGACCATTTTTATTTTTACTAGTGAGCAGTATCAGAGAAGTCTCCTACTATCTTTTGCTAATACACAGTAGCAAATCTTTCAAAAAATTACCTGGCCTTTCAACATTAGGAACAATATAGTTTTATTTGCACTGCTCATTTGATATAATAATAAAAAGGCATGATTGATCTTATCACTCTTTTTCAAAACAAATCAATAAAGGGAACAAGAGGATCTAAAATACTTTGTTTTGAATCTATGTTAATTTCAATTTGTATTCTATTTGTATTTATTTCATACATCTGAACTGAAGCCTAAGTTTCCTATTAATATAAAACAACTGATCTGCTGTTCCATTCTAGTTTGTCTTACACTGGAGTTATTTAGTACATAACTGCTATCTCAACAGAGAAATTACTAATTCTGCAGTTTGTTCAATCATTAGTGCTAGAAATCTAAAATAAGAATTAAAGCAGTACATCTGAACCTTTAGTGCCTACAACCTACAGATATTCAACCAATCTCAAAGGGGAATCCCAATGCTGCCCAAATACATTTGCAAATACTAATATCATGGCTGCTGTTACCAGTACAGTATGTTAGCAACTAAGAAAATAAAGTATTTCATTTTATCTACCCCAAGAGGCATGTGAATGGCAGGATCAACTCACACGCAGTGAGGAAGAGCGATGGTATTGTTCAGTAGCCCTTTAAGTCTCTTAAATGCGCTGTAGAAATACACTGAAAATCTGTTATGTCAACAGTGGTATTTCAAAATCCAATGTGGTTTCTTAAAGCTCAGGAATGCATTTGTCAACTTTCCACTGAGAGAGATCTAACCACAACAATTGAGTCTCATTAGAATCACAGAAGAAGTCTGGGACAGAAGGGACCTTTAAAGGTCATCCCTTGCACTGAGCAGGGACACCAACCAGATCAAGATGCTCAGAGCCCTATCCACTCTGACCTTGAATATCTCCTGGGATAAGGCCTCCACCAACTCTCTGAGCAACCTGTTAAAGTGTTTCACCATACTCAGTGTAAAAAATGTCTTTTTTCTGCCTATTCTACGTCTTCTAAGCTACTAATATGTCTGTACTGTTGCCTTTATTCTGCTGCAGGGAATAGATACAGGATGCCCTTGATCTTATTTTTGCTGGTGGCTGAAAATGAAGCCTTTTCCCAAATAAATCATATATATTTTCATAAGCACTCATTTCTGGCTTTCCATATCAACTCTTTTCCTAAATATGCCTCCTGATTTATTAGATGTATACTTTGTAGAAGGATGAGAAGAAGTTAAACTGCATCAGACTTGGCCTAATCTTAATACATTGGCCTAATCTTCATACATGCTATGTATGAACCCTGCAGCTTCCTGATTCTGCAGATCTTAAAATCCTTATAACAAATAAAAGAAGGGAAAAAGTAAGCCAAACTCACTACTTCTCTATCCCTAGCATAAACACTGTTTCACCAGCTGATGAAATACAATGGAGGGATTATGATTTTAATAGCTCGTTCCTTCTGAAAACAACATCTGAACCTTTTGGCAAGTGGTACAGTGCAATAGTTGGTCAGTAACACAGTAAGATCATAAGCAACCAAAGAAAACCATAATCACGTAACAGGAATCATAGTTGTAACATTTTTCTTTTAAAAATTCATTTCTCTGGGTCAGGCTTTTTGTACCTTTATAAAAGAAACAGCTCATGTTGAACCAGTTACTACATGCAGCTGAATAGGCGCAATTCTGAGATCCACCCTAAAGAAGTCACATCTCTTCATTTCCAGCTCATCTGAGACATGCAAGAAGCTAAGTAGGCAAAGAAAATGGCATTTTAGGACTATACATTATGTCATGAATATGACTGATCACAGATTCTACTCATAACAGCTAATTTTTGTTAGCAATGTCTAGATCTGTGGACTGATTTTCACTTCCAAGTACAGCAATGACAACCCTATTTATCCAAATAGCAATTAAGAGAGTTGTGTCTCGTGGTAAGAGATTCTTCCTATTCTAACATAAAAATCAAAGTGTCAGTAAGCTTGCATCAATATATATCTGTTTATCTTATTGGGGTTGGACCTGGACATAGATGCTATGCAAAAGGAGTGCTTCTTCTGCTTAAGCTTGCGGAGTCCCAGCCTAATGCTCCTTTAGCTGCCCTTTTCCTCAGTTCATATGAATGAAGTTTCCTAACCTATTTTTTACTGAATGTCTATTTCCTTGGGAAGCAAAAGGGAAAGAAAGAAGATCCAGGAAACTACAGGCCAGTCAGTCTCACCTCTGTGCCCAGCAAAGTCATGGAGCAGATCCTCCTAAAGGTGTTGCAAAAACAAATGGAGGATGACACAGAGGTGATTGGAGGCAACCAACATGGCTTCACCAGGGGCAAATCATGCCTGACCAATTTGGTGGCCTTCTATGATGGAGTCACATCATTGGTGGACAAAGGAAGGGCAACTGACATCAACTATCTGGACTTGTGCAAGGCATTTGACACTGTCCCGCATGACATCCTGGTCACCAAACTGGAAAATGGGTTTGGGACCACTTGCTGGATAAGGAGCTGGTTGAATGGTTGCACTCAAAGAGTTGCAGTCAATGGCTCATTGCCCAAGTGGAAACCGGTGACAAGTGGTGTTCCTCAAGGATCAGTACTGGGACCAGTGCTATTTAACATCTTTGTAGGAGATATGGACAGTGGGATTGAGTGCACCCTCAGCAAGTTTGCAGATGACACCAAG
>VZTY01029611.1:434132-524067 GCA_013400935.1 Turnix velox
CCTCAACACAGGAAGGACATTGAGCTATTGGAGAGGGTCCAGAGGAGGGCCACGAAGATGGTCAAAGGACTGGAGCAACTGCCCTAAGAAGACAGGCTGAAGGAGTTGGGATTGTTCAGCGTGGAGAAGAGAAGGCTCAGGGGGGACCTTATAGTAACTTATCAGTACCTGAGGGGGTCCTACAGAAAGGCAGGGGAAGGACTTTTTAATATGATATCGGATGGGAAGACCAGAAACAACAGATGTAAATCGGAAGAGGGTAGATTTAGACTTGACATAAGAAAGAAATTCTTTACAGTGAGGGTGGTGAAACACTGGAACAGGTTTCCCAGAGAGGTTGTGGACGCCCCCTCTCTTGGAGGTGTTCAATACCAGGCTGGACATGGCACTGAGCAGCCTGATCTAGTGGGACACTTTCATTTGGAGTCAGATGCCATAGATCTTAAGGGCACAAATGAGAATGTGGTAAACCTAGAGCATCTATGACAACAATAATGGCTCTTGAAAGTATTAAACTTCTATCAATAGAACTCTAGACACACATCAGCTTTACAAAAAATGGGCATATATTTTCCTAATTTAATTTTTTTTAATTATAGCAAGTAGATGTCTCTGCCACTGGAAAGAAGCTAATGCTTGTGACACTGTGAGAGAAACAGAACTTCCCCAACATCACAGAACATACGTTGACATACGTAACTCCAGAACATGAATAAAAGAATTGACAGTTTATGACAGTAGACCTGGATTTGCCCAAGTTTGGAGAGATGAAAAAACATATATTGGTGAGGAAGACAAAAAGAAGAATAAGAAGGTAAGAACAAAAAAAAGAAGGCACAGAAGTGGGCAGGAGGGAAAAGAAACACATCATCAGGGCACTATTACTGAAGATTAAAAAAACACAGCAGGTAAGAAAGCTCTGTTCTTGCAAGAAAATGGAGAAGACATCCTCAGGCAAAAAGGAGATGTACTGACTAATTTCTAAAGTTTTGCACATGACCTCAGACACACATTCTGCCACAGTGAGTGCGCTTTGGACATCCCTAAAAGGGTAACCTTAGCCCTGCCAACTGTCCATAGGAAATAACTTAGTTATGTTTTAACAAACAGTGTTTTATTATTGCTGGGATTTCGGAAACCATTTATTTCAGTCTGTGAGTACAGCAGGCTGGCAAAGGCTGTCAGCAATAGCCTTCAATTCTCACTGTTTCTGCATCTTTTCCCTAGGAACTATGTTACATATGCCTGGCATTCTTGGCAGCTGCTCCCTTTCCCCTCTCCAGATCACCTTCAGAACAACTCAACTACAGCCCCATCTTCACACTTGCTGGCAGCATAAGCCGGATGGTATTCTAGCATATTTTGATTAAATTGGTTTTCACTGAGCTATCATAATGCAAGAGAAAAGAGATTTGGTTTTGAACTTATAGAAGAAGAAGTCTTGAGAACTGAATTCAATGGTTTGTGCCTCTTTTATGGCTGTCAGTGATATCAAAAGGAAGAGAAGATACTGTTAAAGTTAGGACTTGAGATGCCAGTCTACCAGGTCTTCACATGTTATACACAAGATCTAAGACTAGGGAGACTGCTTGGGCAGTCTTCCTGTGTGCTGCAGAACACATTACCTCCATGCAAGGCTAGAATGTGACAAAGGAAAACAGAAGAAGCAGATTTCACTCCTGTTCTCTCTAAACTTAATTTTTATTCTCTATAAACTTAATTATTATGTGACTCTAAGCAACAAAATTAACATCCTCAACAGTTTACTCACTTTTATTGTCAGCATAATGCCAAAACGATGCTGTGATCACATTTAATTGCACATAAAACATTTTGAGCTCATTTGATATGTTACAAGAATGCAAACATGTATAAAAATCAATACTGTTTTTTAAAATAAAAATGCTATTTATTATATTTCTTAAATATTTTAATTTTAAAACTGAAACAGGGAACTGAAACAGCTAGGCCATGAAAAGGGGGAAGGGGGAAACCCAGTTGACACATAACTCAGAGGAAAAACATAACACCAACCCCCTCATGCCTCTTAATTACAAGTGGGTGCTAACATAATTTCATTTGTGTTCCATTTAAGAAGGTCAGATTTTAGTGAACTGGATCACACCAAGGTTAGGACAGGTAGCACATTGATCACATAAAAACTACTAAACACATGAAAGGCATTACAGTAGATTACACTCAACCATTTTAGCCTTGTGCTTGCTTCCTTTGTTGCTACAGGGAGGAAATACTCTATGTATCCTGTGAGGTGACCAGACCTTCATAAGTAACCTTGGTTGCAAAGGCTATGGTACAGTAGTTAATTGCAGATAAAAAAGGCAAAGAACTGCAGTTCGGTTCTTAAAGTTGCATATGGAATGCAATACAAACAATCCCATGACAACAAGGTATGGTATATTGAACTATAAAAGCACTTTCAGTCTCTCTCTAAAAATAAATGCATAAAATAAAACAAAGCTAAAGCTTCCAGCTATGGATTTAGATGTCATCTGTTTAATTTCTTTTGTAATTTTATTGTTTAAATTCCTCTGCAAAAATAACAGCATGAGCAAGTCTGAACTTCTAAAGACCAGTTTTTCATTTTTATACTGTTCAATGTTTAGACAGTTTGAGGAACCTCGTTATGGTTTCAAAATATTCACTGAAATTCAGGGAGCATAGTACAAATATACAGTTGACAGACTGTATAAAAGATAAGTATGCACAATTCCAAAGGAAGGCCTGTATGATATTTTTGGATGCCAAATGTTTCTAGAAAAAACAAGTGGAATATAGTTTCCCTAAATAGAGTCAGTGAGGGGAGAACTTAAAGAGTTTAAGAGGATGAAGTGGACATCTGGGGTGGCAGTTAACAAAAATGCTAAAATACAATACAACCCAAATCCTTCAATGCTTTTGTTACATGGTACAAAACAAAATCCAATTGAAATAAATTACTGAGTTTGGCAGTAAAAGAGCAGTTGATTTTTCAACTATTTAATATGTACTTGGTTTAAAACATAGCTAAGGTACATAATCTTGCAACTTCCCCATTGCTTGAATCCTTAATTTTGCCTTGTTTTAGTTGATTCCCCTGTTTTAGGGGGAGCTGAAATGAAAAATACAATATGTACATTTTTTAGATTATTTTTAGGAAGCAACTTCCGCTACAGTTGCAACTACATACCAGGCATGGGGTTTTTATGTGAAGAATATGGAAAATTCACCGTTATAAATAAGATTTATCAGATGTATCCAAGAATAAGGTGTATCCAAACAATCTGAAACAACACCTACCAGAAAATTACACCCCTCTGAATTTTCCTTGTACCTGTACATACGTGTATACACACACATCCAACCTTACACTGGAAAAAAGAAAATTTTCCTATTTGCTTTGCAGCTGGCTTTGCTAATCCCCAAGTTTCTTCCTGCTTCTTGAAAAATTGTCACATGCAGATATTAAATAATAGTTTATATAACTATTTTTAACAATATTGGAACATGTTAAAATTTAGAATGTTCAACTCAATAGTGAAATAACTTCAGCAATCAGGAAAAGTCCAGATCTGTTCTGCTCTTATCCTACAAATACAGGATGTATCAATATAGAGATACTCCTATCACGTCCACACTTCTTAATTTTTCAGTGCTGAAGAACACACACTGTCATGCCAGAAAAATGGAGCATCTGTGATTTATGTTAATCACTGGCACTGAACTCAATGGAGATGCCTGATGCTATCTCTGTATTACATTATTCTCAACATGCACTTGTGTTAGCCATTAACATACCAGCGTTAGCCACTGCTTTCTAACAGACAAAACCCCATTCTAATATCAAAAGCATCAGAGGGCATGAAAAAATGTCTTGAAGGTATCTACATTTATCTTGTGCCTAACATACCCCATAAGAACATGAACTAGTCTTAGAAGTGGAAAAAAAAAGGGGAGAGGATGGGTGTGCCCTTTTAAAGATGGATATTTTTAAGGGGAAAAAAAAAAGTATAGCTTCTGAAAGGCCACAAAATTACTGTATATAGCTTTTCAATCTGTTGTGCCATAATCCGTTTTAATAGTTACAATGGAAGACAAAGTAGCGTGCACAAAGCAAAGTAGATCTTAAACGTAAGAAACATTAAGCATGACTTTTGACTATACTGAAGGTGGTTGAGTACAAAGCTTTCTTGGAAAACTGATAGGGGTGAGGAACAATACTCAAGCAATACACTCTGAGCTGTTGAGGATATGTGTAACAGGGATTTAATTTTACCATGGGATCTTTGGATAATATCCCAAAGAAAAATATGGCCAAATAACATGGAATGATTTTGTGTATCTCTGATAACTCTTTTTGTTAAAAAAACAAAATCCAAAGTAGGAATACTTAGAAATATTAATGGAAAAGAAAGACACTGGCAAACAGCTTTGCAAAATAAAAAAAATCTATCCAACAGCAGTTTAAGAACTGTGGTATGAATGTGTCATAGATAAAACTGTGTGAGGGACATCAGAGAACCCACAAATATTTATGGAATGAACTGCAATCTGTATACAGAAGTTAACAAATGTCTCATTATAAATGGGGTATATTTTTCTCAGTAGCAGAAGCACACAACTTGCATTATATTTAAATTGAGATCCTCTTATAATTAAAAATTCTACAAAGAAAAAGAGTCTGCTTTATATGCTTTATATGTTACTGGAAAATGCTTTTCAACAAACAAAACATTTGTTGAAACAAAATCTGATGGAAATTATATTTACTTGCAGACAGTCAGGAAGAAAACTGTATAGAATAAGTTTTTAAGAGCAACCCTGAAATATTTTACACTGAACTATTTATCAGTCAGGCAAGTCAGAAAAATAACCTTGCTATATGGATTCAATCATACATGTTGAGAAGGGAAAAAACTGCAGTAGGTTTGTGTGAAGTGGCTGAACTTGACTTAAATAACTTGCATGGAGAGACCTCTCCACCTCTTAAAATTACGTTAATTCTCAAGAACCAACTAATTATTTTCTCCCACGTTAACAAAAACCTGAACACTTATTCTCCTCAGGATTTTACAATAACTGAAAAAATATGAAGTGATTTGATTAAAGAGAAAGAAAGATCAAAGACAGGTAACTTGAAAGAAGAAATGTAAAAACTTCAATAATTTTACTTTATAACATAAAACACACAACACAACTTGCATAAAAAATACTCTAGCTTACGGATTTCCTTTTATTTTCCAGTGTTACAGCTTATCTGCAAAATTTTTCATTGCATTCAAGCTGCTGAGTATGTAAATTGTGAAAGGTATCCTGGGATATTTAACTGGCATTTAACAGCTTTTTTCTTTGTCTGTGCCTTTTTTTGTTTACCTTTTAAAATTGTTATAGTATGTTTAATAATGAATCTGAGTATTTTATTGAAATTCTTAGTTCACTGTGTCAGATTCTGTGTTGTGTTTCAAAAGCCTGAAACTTGAGGGCAGATTAAGGCGATCCAAGCCCAGGCTGCTGCAATACTCACTCCTTGCTAGAGCTAATCCTGGTGTGACCATACACGAGATAGGCTCAGGGCATTGACTTAACTAAAATACCTAATACCTCCCACATTTTTTGCGCTACTTCAGCTACCTCACACAGCTTGCTGTGCACAAGTACAATCAATCAGAAGCACCACAGAGTTGCAAAAGGAAGCAGGTCTTAGAACAGCTTGACTTTAGATTAGAAACCTAGGTGGGCACTAAGTCACTTGCCCAAAGACTACTGTGGTGTGGATGAAGTAACGTTAGAAATCAACATTATATCCTCCTCACTTTGGGCTGCCCAAAGGAAGCCCATGGTCAGACTTCACTACTTTAGCCCCTTCACTGGGCTAATCTGCACATCACTTCCTTCATGGGAGGTTGAGAGAATTCTCTACTCAAAAACCTCTTAAACATCTGACAAGTTTTTTCTCCTCTGTAATAACTCAAGAATTAATCTGAAGAAGAATTACAAGTTTGAAAAATATTTTCAGATGGGTGGAAAGGTCATTGATAGAGTTAAGGTGTGCTGGTTGCAAAGAGATTTCTAGATGAGACTTCTAAGGAGAGAGAAAAAAAGATGATGAAACAAAAGGAGAAGAAATTAATCTCTTTAAGGGAAAACACAACAGGAACTGCAATAATGTTAAGATTTCAATAAAAAACCCCAACTTATTAGCAATAATTTCACAGTATTTCTCATCTGAAGATTAGGAAATAGCAAATTCAAAATGTCGAGCATTTCAATATATAAACTGGTAATAGAATATAATAAGTTTAAAAGAACTAAACCTATGCAAAATTCAAACCATATCTGTTGATTTATTTAATTTTTATTGGCTTCACTGTAATAGGCGTCACCACAGCAGAACTGTAGTTTTTTTGGAAAAAAGGAAATGGCAAAAACCTGTTAAACAGCACCTCAAAGTTGTACAAACAAAGGAAATCCTCATCTCTCCTCCACTCAGTCACCATAAACAGATTACAGATTCCAAAGCTGAAGATGTATCAACTTCACATATCAAACTCCCTACATACCACACAGCAAACACTAATTGTGTTAAAGCAGCACTCAAGACAGCAAGAAATATCAGAAGACCAAGGAGTTTTAATTTAACCTTGACTATGTAGAACACACAGTAGTAAAGATCACCCACAGCTGAGCAATCTTTTTATAGAACAAAATGTAGTACACTAGCAGAACAGAGATAGCATTGCCCTCATGAAAGTTTTACTTTACAAGTGTTACTTACTATGACCTTAAGCTGTTAAAACAATGGCATCTTGATTAAACAGTCAAAAAAAATTGAGTAGAAGCTACAATAAAAAATTCAAAATCTGTTATTGAACACTTTGTAAGCTACCTTTTTGAAGGGATGCTTCTCTCATGCCCGTCTCCCACTTCGCAGCTAAACTGTCTGCCCTGAGAATTTCACAGCTTGAACCCCTGGGACAGTTTAAAGAGAGTCTGAAAATCTATTCCCAATTCAGTTCTAGATCACAAACAGGTGTTTGTGAGAATGAGGTACACCTGAACAATGAAATAATTAGAACCAAACTGTAAAGTCAAAAGCTGTACCAGAAAAATCTAAATGTGGTTGCCCAATGCATTAAAACCAAGATCTTTACTAAACTGCAACTGATTCACAGCTTAACAAATGAACTAGAGTGAGGTCAGCAAACAAAGTGAGGCTTGAACAAGGAGCATGAGGTCTGAGACTGTAAGCTGGATGCACAGCAGGGCCTCCAGCCACCAGCAACCATCCCAGAGCCTTTCTTCCCTGTCTGTGCCTGCCAAATAAAATCATGGCAGAGAGGTTACTGGTCCCCTTGTCCCCTCCCACTGAAGTGTGTGTGCACAAAACAGTCATAGGTAACCTGGCACTGATCTGGAATGGATGCACAAGGCCAAGGAAGACCACTGGTCTGCCCTGTACTGCTAAAGTACAAGCAGCTCCACGAGGTGCCCAAGGTCAGCATGGTTTTCCTTCCCATACCAAAACACTCAAGCAAGTCCCCAGGATAGTCCATGTCAAAAATGGGAAATCAGAAAGGCCTATGAAGATGAGCTCTGAAATCTCTTCCTGGTCCACAGTGGGACTATTAGGTACATATAAACTCATCTCTGTGAATCTCAAATCTCAGTCTTCTCTCTGATTCTCCCTGATGGGCAGGATGTTGCTAGAGTGAAAACAGGAATGTGTAAATGGCACTGCACTCAACTCCCTGCACAAAACTTTGCAGACAAAATGCATATTAAGTTCTCAAACCAAAACTGAAAGTAAGTATCTCTAATATGAAAATATTTTTTAATAAATGCATTGCTCGAGAGTTATTAGGAGACTTCAAACGAGACTTTTTACAGATCACACATTTGCTCCATATGAATGCATTGGTTACTCTTTGAATTCAACTTCTATTGACATTTACTTCAGAGTTTTCTTTCTTCCCTGACATATTTAAATAGGTTCCCAAAAAAGCTGAGGTTTAAATAGGTTCCCAAAAAAGCTGGTTGCTTAATGACATAATTGTGGCAGTATTCTTTAGTAGAAATGTTTTTTAAAGTATATTTGAATTTGCTTTTTACTTTTTTTGTGCACAGACATTGAAAATTATTCTAACAATCAGATAAAATCAGAGCAATGAAGTGACAGAGAACATATAAAGTATATTGAGCACATAGTAATTTAAATAATCAAGTTGAAAAAAGTAAACATGGAGATTTTTTTTCTTATATTTATTTTGACTGTCACATTATTAGGAAATACATTTTAAAATACACATATTTAGGCAAATTAGTAATGTATTATCACAGATTCCAGTAAAACAGATAAAGATTAAGAACATTTTAAAAGTTGAATTCCAAATATAAATTAAGCTTTAAAAAGCTTTTGGTATTAGATAATTAATAAGCTACATTTGTGAAACTAAATGGGCAGTTACAGCTGTTATTTTAGAATTAGTTTCCACTGAGGTTTTAAAATTAATAACTGCTGCAACAGCCTCAAGCATGCCAATGTTAATTAGGAGTGGTGTTTCCATGTAATCCTATCCATATATATGAATATTTTACTGGGTGAAAGGTCTAAACAGACCATTTTAAATTTTTTTTCCTTCTCTACTAAAGACAGAAAAAGGAAATGTAAAGCAGAAAGAGACTTCACTTCCAAACCTTATGCCAGAGAAAGGTATAGGACACTTAAGCATGATAAATATGACTTTCCTAAGGTCCTTATGCTAAAAAAAGCATGGGTTCAAGCACAAAAGCAGAGGACAATATTTAGAAGTTGCTATTAAACATTAATATTTTGATTTTAACCTCAGTAAAACAAATAACAAAGCTAAAAATTATTAAATTAAAAAAAATAGTGGAGAGAATTTTGTTAAGAAAAAACCAATCCTGATCTGCAATTAGAAAAATCAGAAAATAAATTACAGGAACAAGTTTATATTTACAATTAAATTTGGTTTTGTCTTGACATGGGAAGAAAAGAATTGAAAATGGTGGTAGTGTAACCCTGTTTCACAACCTTCATGCAATAAATACTTCTGATTGAAATACTATGATTTTTTCTCCCTAGAAGTTATTTTCCTAAATAACACCACCTCTGCCATTTTAAACTTCTTAAAATTAAAGACAAATTGCAATAAATATCTTATTATGTTCTATAAAACTTAAAGATTTTTGCATTTCCCATGGTTGGTAAGCATATTTTAATAAACTCATTTCCATCAAAAAACTATGTATGCATACATGTTTTTCACTATTTTATTCTAATAAAGGAATTCATAACAGCATTAGCTAATTCCTTATTCCTAATAAATAAGCATCAAGGAGGTATTAAAAAAACTTAAATGGAAATTAATTTTTATTAGAGCCTTTATAAAATACTCTATTCTTAAAAGGAAATTATTCATATTAAGTGCATACCCTGGGAAGTGTTTTGTTATCTGAATAATAAATAATAATTTTTCCATGCAAAAATTATTATATTTTAACTGCTAATTGGTTTGAAAAGGATAATGTCTCTGCTGCAATTATCAAAAATCCAGGCTTTTTGTGACAATAATTAGAAGGTGCAGCATTTGGAATACAAATATGTCCCTCAGCCATTTAATACTGAACAAAGAAATATTTCTGAAGAGAAGATGCTTATAGATGTGGGTACTGTTGAAAAGTTTTGAAAGGATTTGATTCTCCAAACCACATTTAAAAGAAAAAGCAGATTTCCAAACAGACTGCTGGCTATAAATATGCTTTTTTCATACGCATCATTTTTTCCTATCCCTCACTCCAGTTCTATCAGCATGGCCACAGAAAACAGTTTATTAATATTTTTTTAATACTAAAAAAAGTTTTGTTAACTAATTATTCTTATTACATGATTATAGAAAGCATGTTCTACATAAAGGTCCTTGAAATACATTTTGTAAGTATATTATTATAGACTATAGAAGTTCTATAAGAAAAACAACATTCTTATGTTATTTTTAAACGTTTGAACATTAAATATTAGTAGAAAACTGTAAACTACAAAGATTAAAACCATGGTAGTTTAGATGAATTAGATGAAAAGTTTTAAGAAAAAACATTATTAAAATGTTTCATGATTGAACTCTTTACATGTAATTTTTTGAGGGGAGAAAGTGGGAAGGGTGAGGGTCTAAAGAATTTCCATGTACCTTCACAAATTGAAAACAGTCTAAGGACAGCTTTATGCTTTGATCTGTGAAAGATCTACATGTGAAAATGACCACAGAACATTCAGTCCTGGACTATTAAGCTTTGATGTATGACATGAATGAAATCCTTGGATCTCAAAAATGATAAATCCAGAGTTTTGGCCAAGTTAAAAGCAAGCTTGTGATTATGTTCACCTAAACTTCCAGAACATGATAGTTTAGTAATATTTATTCTAGACTTGATAAGTAAGGCCTTTTCAGAACAGTCAACAACCTGTCTGTTCTCCGTGATCTGTTCATGGATACTCCCTAAAATTCTATTAATTAATGTTTCCTAAATACAACCACATAGGGAAGGACAGAAACTTATCTGTTGCAATCTAAAAAAGTAGCAAATTTATCTCTCAAAATATGAGATAATTTGGCAGAAAACTGGCTAAGACAACTACAGACACATTTGATTAGTTCCACTTGTTCAGATATTACAATTTTTTAATGCTGATATTCTACATTGGCCACTTTCATTAAATGAGAAAGAACCGATGAAACAAAGGGAAAACATATGAAGAAACACAAAGAAGGAAATACTGCTCTTTGAGCTACCCCAGGAGATGCTGCAGCCATCTCCAAACAAAGAAAAGGATCATCTATCCTGATGCCTTCAGAATTCTTTATATCCATTCAAAGTCTGTTCTTTTGACAAGTAATTATCAAGCAGATCTAAATAATCTGTGAATTTACTGTCTGGAGAAAGACTTGAAAACTTGATCTAGATCGCTTTGAGCATAAGGCTGGACTAGATGAACTAGAGAAGTCCCTTCCAACTGAAATTATTCCATGATTCTATGGTTTCCTTGGATTTTACAGTCACGTGATCAGCCACATAATTTCTTTTTCCTTTCTCCATGTGAAAACATATATTTAATTGTTCAGGGAAGTGCTCACTGCTAGTAAGAAATCTTAACTGACATCCTCCAGAGTAAGGTACACTACAAACACCACGACTGCTAAAAGTCTCTGTGTGGCAGGCATGCAGTTAAGTTCTAAATTTAATCATGCTAACAGTGTAGCAGAAGCATATCTTTGATGCTAAGCACCAAAGAATCCAAAAATGAGAGATATTTATGAAGATCTTGAGGAAAAAAAAATTATCGTACTGGGTACCAGAGAGCCAAACAAGAGTGAAGCCAAGACTGATAAATGCAATTTTTCTCTTCAAAGATAAAAGTCTGCTTGTTTCTTGAGATCATAGCATTTATGAGAATTTTCTCCAATATAAATTTCTCTGATACTAAATAACTGTCTGACTTTCACTCCACCAGGGAATTAACATGATTTCTCTATCTCAACACACTTCCTCCCTAAAAGTGCTAGACCTTTCTCTGTTTTGTCAAATGTATTTCATCGTTCATTTGGCTGCTTCAAAAGCTATAACACACAACATGATCATACAAGCCAAGAAACAATCACATCGTCTTGTATTGTTGCAGCATGCTGAATCATCTCCAAGCAGCAGTCCACTCTTTCCCAAGTTTAATATGATCAGGTAATTAAAATCAGTAAAACATGGTTCTCCTTCACTGCTTAATTGAAACTTCATTTACTCTGACTATCTGATACCTCCACAGTTTTAATTTACAGCTGTTGCCTTCCTTAAGCCAGGCTACGTTGCTACCTCTCTTGAATTCTTAACCAAAATCTAGCTTATTCTGTTTCCAGGCCAAGACTCAAGAACTTCTACTATCTGCAAGATTCTGCTCCACTGAATGGGCAGTTTCTTGATGGAAACATGAAAATGTGGTCATATTTAAGACCAACACACCTTAGATAAGGGATTAAGATTCAGACATAGATGAGAAATCATTAAAATAAGTGAAAAAACTCTTAGAATTTAGTAGAAGAAATTAATTTGGAAAGGATAAATAATCTCTTACTGTCAATAGCTACAAATGTGCCATTGTTCTTTTTTCAACAGGTCTGCATTTGCCATACATGCATCCTTGTTTATTGTGTGTATTAGTCCACTTTTTACTGGAGAAAACAGTTACTTTAAAATAAATTTTATATGCTAAAAGAAAACTGAAGTTACTGTGTCAACACATTTCTTTACAACTTCCAATGATCACCTGTAAAAATACGTGTGCCTAAAATTTTGGGGCGCGTAATTTTCACAATTTTCAATTTAGTTCTTGCACTAAGTTAAGCAAGTACAGCATTTTTTATAATACTCAGGAATGTCAGAAGGACATTGATCAGGTTCAGAGGAGGGCCACAAAGATGATCAAATGGCTAGAGCAACTCCCCTGTGAGCACAGCCTGAAGGAGTTGGGGTTGTTCAGCCTGTTGAAGAGAGGGCTCGGGGGGACCTCATAGTAGCTTCTCAATATCTGAAGGGGGCCTACAGAAAGGCAGGGATAGGACTGTTTAATAGGAGATGTGATAGAAGGACTAAGAATAACAGATGTAAATTGGAAGAGGGGAGATTCAGGCTGGATAGAAGAAAGAAATTCTTTATGGTGAGGGTGGTGAGACACTATAAGAGATTGTGGATGCCCCGTCTCGGGAGGTGTTTAAGGCCAGGCCGGATGAGGCACTGTGCAACCTGATCTAGTGGAAGGTGTCCCTGCCTATGGGATGGGGGTTGGAACTAGGTGATCATTAAGGTCCCTTTCAACCAAAACTAGCCTATGATTCAGTGATTCAGCTCACAGGTCAGAAATTTTCTGGTTTTAGTATGACCTGCAGCAAAACCACACTTACCCTTCATGCATTGTAATTCTGTTGACGATAAATGGCCACATTCATTTTTTCATGTACCAATTTATGGGATAATTCAAAAGATATTTTGACATTCTATTCAGCCTTTAGCCATGAAAAAGTTTCTCAGCCTTTTCTAAAAGAACACTTTCTAAATTCTTGTTTCTCATGAAACTCTACAAAAGTGACATTAATTGCATTTGGTTGAAGTTCAGACCTAAACAGAAGACTGTTTAAACCAAAGTGACACCACAAATTCAGTCTGTATCCCCACTCCAGAAACACTGTAAAGACAGTGGTTCAGACAATGATTTATTTTCTTTTATTCTATTAAAAGCAGCAGCCGTGAATTAGAGAAGAGAGGTCAGGAAAAAAAAAGAAAAAGACATGTTGGGATTATTAGAATACTGCAGCAGTTATTTCTTCAGTAATCAACAGGCTGCTGTAATTCTAGTCTTTTTTTAGACTGCCTTAAGCTAGATGTTGTACTACTTGTACCTCTGTTGATATTTAGTAAGAAATCTTCCACTAAGATCGATTGCAAATACAGTGTACCTGAAGAAATCTCATAGTATCAACATCAGGTCAATTTGTTAAAAATATCCCACTCTTTGTTGGTTTTTTTTTGGTTTTTTTATCCTTGATTACAGGCTGTGTGGCCTGTCTCAACAAAACAAAACCCTTATAATTGCCTTATTTTCCAAAGAAAAACTGACAAGTGGTGAAATTCACTTACAACTCCACTGGTCTAACAGCCACGACTGTCATGTAAGAAAATTAACAGCTATCTTCAATGATGATTCTGTAACTACAGTATGTTCTGGATCAAAGAATATGTAAATTAAAAAATGCACCAACTTTGACTCCAAACTGGAATTTTAATATTTTTAATTGAAAAGTATTAATTCATGCTGCTTAGAAGTGTTAACGCTTGTTCAAACAGACGAAAATAGTAACTCTTCCCAAAAACAGAAGACCACCCACTACCAACTTCAATATTGTCTCATAAAACTCTGCAAAGTAACTTGACACTCTGCCCCAATATATTTTAAAAACACTAAAGCTAGTATAATTAGATGATTAAAGGAACAAAGATAAGACTGAGTCATTTGACAGCTGCTGAGAAATGAGAACAGTCACAGAAGCAGTTAGAGGAAACAACTGAAAATGACTAACATTGCTCAGAAAAAGAGACAAATGGGAAGTGTCTGTGGCCCAGTCCTAATTTCTACCTTGTCTGTTTTGTGCCTCAACTGCCAAGGAAGGACTAGAGCATAATGTAACTACAGAACTATAAAAGCCCAATGTATACCACACAACATGGTACAGAAGCAGAGAACCAGAATGCAAAAGACCAACTTGGTTACTTATGGTTTGAAGAGTAAGGAATTTCTGCTTTTCAGGTAAAACCAAAGAGGCAAAGATCAAACTAAAAAAATTAAATTGATTTTAATTCCATCTAAATTGATTTTAGATGGAAAACACATCCCTCATGTTGCTCATTCACTGATTTGTAACAACCATAAGAGGGAACATTCAACAGTTCCCCAGGAGAAAGGAATTACTTTAGAGAAGCTGGGGCTTGAAGATTCTGCTTTATGGTTGTGTATTTTTCTGATGAATTTTTGGTTGCTGTGAGAACAGTGTAACCTGTATTTGGTTCTGTAACTCTGAAAGCAGCTATCAAATGGGAGTCTTCTAAGACAGAGAGGGCAGAAACAGGTAGTGCCTGTACAGATGTCAAGAAGTTCCCTTCTAACTATGGGCACATTAAGAGTTGGGTCACGCCCCAACACCCAAAGCCATTGCCACAGCCAGACTGTAAGATTTCTTCCATGAAAACTCAGTAATACAACTGATACAATGCTGATTAAAAAACCCAAAATGGGACAGATGAAATAAATCCTACTAGAAAGCTAAACATACAAGTAGAGAACACTAATTTAAATATTTCCACATGGAAATATGAAGGAAAAGACTCTTACAAGAGTGATCAGAAGAGAAACTGGAGATATTTCATAGTCTCCTAGAAATCCTATTCTTGAAAAAAAGTAAAACTTGCTGTCATTTTCTAGGCAGTAAATGTTTTGCTGCGGGGAAAAGATTTTGATGTTTGTAATTTCTGTTGAAGAGCACTATGAAGTAGTTAAAAATATTGCCACATCTGAGAAACAGACCAACGGGAAGTATAAGACACTTGTTCATCTGTATTTCTGTGACTTTTCTCACTTGGTATTATTTGCAGCCATACTTTCATGTCTGGCAACAGTGCCAACTCTACTAAGGATCATATATTACTTTTATCATGTTGATTACATATGTTCACCAGTTTTGCTGCCTATATATGATTAGTGTGGTTTGCACATACTTAGTGATACAATCCAGAGCATGACTTTTTCACAGAAAATGTGTTTACTGGGAAAGAACTCCTTAGAAGTTTGCATTCCTTTCAGCTTTGATCTACATGACATGAAGAATCCTACATTTTGAATGTACATTTACCATTTATATTATTAAGATCTACCTCCTTCACACTGTATGGCTACTGGGCACTTTGGTAGTCAAAAAAATTTTTTTTTCTCTTAGGTGAACTTGGTAGTAGCTGAATAAAAGAGTCACTTAAAACATCTCCTCTGTGAGCTTAAGCTTTGTAATAACTTGACATTTAAATTCTGTTATTCATCAGCACTTCACAGAAGAACTTGATTTGTCTAACTGGATTTGAAAGCCCACAAGTGAAGAAAATCAGAAAAACCTGGTTTTGAATATCAAACGATTGTACGCGAAAAGTATTTTCACAGGCTGCACGTACCCATTTTATTGATCAATTAACTTCTCTCAAAATGAGTATTTCTGAGACTGTATATGAAACCCCAAGCCATTCCCCCAGCACTTACTGATAAATATCTTTTCTGAGCACAGCCCTGCTAAGAGGGTTGTCAGCCTGAGGAGCCATAGAGACAGATCCAACCTTGAGAACCAAAGTGTCTTCTTTAATTGCTGGATTAGCTGTAATTAGGAGAAGAGAAAATATGTTTTTGATTGAAACTCAAACACACATAGCAGAAATACTGAAAAATATTTCTTTAAAAAAAAAAAGTCTACTAAGGGGTTCAGTTCTGCTTAGAAGCAACAACTAATGCAAAATTACCCCCATAAAAATTGTTGTGATACTAAAAGACAAAACTATTGTACTTTAATTTCCTCACAGTTTTATGACACAACTAAATCCTGGCCTGTGGCATTTCTTTTTTACTGATGCTTTTTTACTTTGGGGTTTTTCTTTTTTTTGTCCAGGATGGTGTTGATCCTACAGACTTCTTAGTGATCTGTTTTTCCAATAATTATCTGCTGAAATATCTGAATCAGGCCCTTTTAAATATGGGCCTAATTCCACTGCAGAATATTACAATTAAGTAGTATTTGGCATGTGTTGCAACACATATGAAAAGTTCAAACACAAGGACCAAAACAGGAGAATTTGAAATCTGACACACAAAGAACACGATGTAGTACTGGACAGTAAATTCTCCAAGAAGAAAAAATCTCTGCTTCCCACTTCATCTCTATCATATCCAAATTTTGGCCTTATGAAACAAATTCTCAGTTTTAAAAGCAGTGGTCACATTAGATAGAAAATCAAAGTCCTAGCCAGAAAGAAAATACATTTCTTGTAGTAAACAAACTCTGTGAAGATTCCTTACAGAAAAATTACTTAGCCTTTAGATATTTCAGTCTGTTTTCTACAAGTAGTGATGTAAGTACAGTGATCCAGATGCATGGTCCATAGAGTCTCAACATTATTTTCCTCAGTAAATTCTTCGCAACACTGATGCAAGCAGCAATGGTTTTATAACTACTTTCAGATTATTAAATACCAATTTCACTTGGTATTCCAAACTAATGGGTTTTTCTTACTACTTCTAAGTAGTCATTTTTAATTCATTAAACATTTTCACAGATATCATTTGGAAATATATTTAAATTAAAATACCATGAGATACAACATCAAACTCCTTATGCAAGTCTAAGCATATGTTTGCAATATTTTATCAACTAAGAGTTATAACTGTAATCAAGAAATCATATGTGTTTAACAAGACTTATTTTCTATAAGAGTTGTATTTATTATCACGTAACTCATTATTAACTGAATCCTGTAATAGGGTATTTTTTCCCTTTTACATTCTCTGAGGGAGAGCAATAAAACTGTCTTAATTTTATTTGAACATCATCCTTTTCATTTTACTAGATACACCTTCAGCTGTCTAAAACCTACTCTTCCAAGACATGTTAAAAATTAGCCTCAGAAGATGAGGATCCCTGAGCACTAGTTTTTCAGACTGACTGATTTGAAACTCTTTAATATTAAGCAAAGAGGATGTTACAGACCATATGTTATGACAGACTTCAAAGTAGGGAGTCATGCTCATGTGACAAGTATATATCACTTCTACAAATGCAGGACATACGTTTATTCAGCATGCTGCCTTTACTTTTTCACGATAAACATATTTGTCACGTTCTTGCTTCTTGATATTTTGGTCCTAGTATCTATTTTAAGAGTTCCTACTGTCTTCAAACTAGCCAGATGTGGATTTTCCACTGTCTTTACCACTATCAGTTATCAGCTTTTAGCAATTTACAATTTTTTCTTATAGTGCAATGCTGTGCAGTATGTCTTGATTAATTTTTTAATATATATATTTGTCACTCATTCAGTACTAAGTAAGTGTGGGCTGCTGGCCAGAGCTTGAAACACCGCCTGATATATTAACAAATCAAATTGAGGGAAAGCAGCATTGCTTATTGCCTTGGATAGAATGCTGCCCTCAAGATCACCACAAAATGAAAAGTTAATCTAGTGCTGCTGCAAACCCCATGAAACTGAAGCATTACAAAATTGCGTGGGTGTATTCATGCATGAGAGTATTTAAATTCCTCAGGAGAAAAATCACGATTTGGATTATTTCATAGTATTTGTCTACCACAGTTCATGGTGCAATTTTGGTTGTGGACTGCACGAATAAAGAACAGATTTTCCTCTTAAAAAAGCAACTCTATACATAAAGTTACAGTTGCAATATGTTTTCCAGGGGAGAACAGTTTTGGTAGCTATCACTAGGTACAAGGTGTGAACAGCAAACCACTGGCTAGAAGAGAAACTATTTATTTTTTTCCAACTTTTAATGCAGTGATCACAACTTAAAATGTACAAATCTTATTGGATTAAAAATCTCTCAGTCAATAAATGATGAAGTCTTAATGGTGTCTGTTCACAATACACAGCAATTTCCAAATCTAGCATACCAGTAACATGGTTCATATTCAACTCTTACGCCTTATTATTGTTTCCAATTTGTATCATGAAGACAACAGGCAGTAGAAAAGAGAAACAATATATTTCATATTCAGAAACAGATGAGAGTTTGGGAAAATCCAGAGTGAAATAAGAAATGAAAATATTTTCTCAGTAATGATAATTTAGAATTTTCTGGTGGAAGAAGGTAGTTGATTTCCCTATTAATTTAGTAAAGCTGATCTTTAACATTCTCTAAAAGCATACATGTTTTTTCTTCCAAGGCAATTCTACTCTTCTACTCCATTTTCAAGTAAGGGATATCAATAAGACAAATATTTCATAATTTCTTTTTAATTATGTATACAGCAACATGAGTTACAAAAACACTTTCAAAAAAGATTTCCTTGACAGCATGCCCTAGAACTCCCTTCCAGACAGAATCATAACTGTCCCTTGCCAAAACAGCCAGCCTAATTTTATCTTCCTGTGTTTTCTGCATTCCCAGTTGGAAAATTGTAGAGGATGCTGGCAAAAAAACGATTGATATAAATTCTCACTGTCTGCACTTCTTACAAAAGGGTTATGAGAAAAATCTAAAGACTATACTCCATACCTAAAGGAGTTATGAAAACATCAAGCAATATGTGTAAATGTAAAAAAGTGTAAAATGTTATTTTCATTGTGTTATTTTTTTTAACATGTAGAAGAATTGTTGATAATGAAAGTAATCACATTCCCTGTGACAATGAGTAAATTTAATGCCAGCACTTCTTTACTTATGAAGTTGTAACAGAGTTGTAAATATATTTTATGTATAAGGAGAAAGAAATTTCTTCTGAAAAGTAGTATCATTCATAGAGCAGTGGCAACTTACAGTTGCTTGAAAGAAAACTTTATGCTATCCATGCCTCTGCAAAACCTCTGAAAATTTCTTAGATAAAAGAAGTTGAACAGCTTCAGCTAAGACTCACCAAATTACAAACTGCATCAGCTGATTGGAATCAATCATAAGCCACATTTTAATAACTTCCTCCAAACTGAACTACAATATCTGCTGCACTACTACATAGTTTTCTTGGTGCCAATTTCCACAAGAGCTATTATTTGATGCTCACACTCCATTGTTTAAATAGGTGTCTATGGAAGACTGAACTGGTATCAGCTGACACAAAAATCACCACTGCAGAGTTTGGTTACTTTCTCTTAAACTCTACAGGTACTGGGGAAACAAAGCTCAAATAAATACCAAAAAAAACCCCTAAATTTTCAGCAATTCTGTAGTGAAGTACCACGAATGCTAGATTTTCCTAACTGACTTAAAACTGAAGGACTTATCAATGGTCAGTAGCTTCTGAATTCTTGCCTACACTACTGAACAGCAAAACAAGTCAAACATATAATACTGTACCTTCTGCAGAAAGACGATCTTCTTCATTTTTAGGAAAAAAGACTCTTATTACACCAGTGTTGATATAAATAAGAGGCAAATTGCGGGAAGTTAGAGCATGAGTCCTCATAGGTTGGCCTGGTGACTTTCTTTTATCCTTTTGACTCCTTGGCAACCTGGCTTGAAAAATGCTTGCAATTGCATTAAGCAAGGGAAAACTGAGGACCACATCAAAGGCCTGAGCAGAGAGAAGAATCTCATGAAGAAAGTGAGGAGAACTGTCAGTGTGACCTTCTGATAGTTTGTAGAATGTTCTGCGCTCATTTCTTGATATCAGTTTGTGCCGGACATTTTTTGTCACAGCTTTGGTATAAGTGAGAGAAAGAAATCCATGTTGTTGGTGTGATCCATCTAAAAGTTTTGCAGTAGTCTATTACAAGGGAAAAAAAATTATTAAAAAAATCCTGTATGCTGCGAAAACATATACACGTAACATCCATCAACTTCCATATTCTGTTACTTAGGATGTTGAGAGTTCTACATTTTCAAGTGACTTTTTCCTGAATAGTAGAAAAACTTTTTTTTCTTTTGAACGAGCAATGTGTCCATAGCATGCCCCCATTTCAATGCTTTGTTTTTACTAAAACCATGAATTGCTGAATATTTTTTTCTATTCTGATTGTTCATGTTGTATGAAACTCAAACCAAATCAGCCAAAAATACTCGATATATTTAAAAGTCTAAATTTACCAAACATGTTCAGATATTTTTCAACTAGTTAAATATTTTGATTTCTTCTTCACTTTAGGCACTTTAGAAGTAGGCTGTTGCATTGTTCTTTGTATTGATCCTTCTGTATGTGAAAATACTATAGGTGCTAAAAAGTGCTTGAGTGCTGAGATAGCTTTGCTCCATCTAAGCACTGGTGCATAAAACTCCCATAGTCAACTGAATAGTTTAAGAATTGAACTGTTTTTTCCCTCATCACCAATAACTATTCAAAGAAAACAACTGCACCATATGACAAAGCACGTGACAATATATATTGCATTGTACTCTAGGCATAGCAGGTGCCTTCACTTAGATTTCCTAGATAATGATAATTCAGTATGTATTCCTAGATGTATATTATCTTTCATAGTCTTTTAGTCATAAGTTGCTAGAAAGTGAAAAATGCAAAAATAACTTCAAAATACATTATTTTACCAGTTTTGCAAACATTTTTATAGAATTCCATGATTGTTTAAATATAAGCTTTAATCACATGAGCACAAATGAAAGCAAACGCATTCTTTAAATACTTCTTTCAGCATCTTAAAATTGACTTAAAGCAATCTAACATTATTTAAAGTCTGTTAAAAGGAGAACAACATCTCTCTCTTAAATTAAGATACATAGCTTAAATGCTGAAAAAATGGAAGCTTTTATGATTAAGTGAATTTTAAAAATTGATAAGCTAATTTACTGTAAGAACTGAAAGAAACAGAATAAGAAAAAGCATTACCAATCAATATTCACACTGAAAATAAACCATACCACACAGAACTTCCACTAACGTAAAAATACTATATAAAGTTACTTATTTGTGTAGCGTCCAATGTCATAAGACAGAGTCTTTCAAGGGAAGAAAAAGGGCAAGAAAAAAGACATTATATTTCTCACACTGAAAACTTCTGAATCAACAAATAATGTTTCAAGCATTCAAAAGAAAGACTCAACTATGGCAGGGGGGTTGGAACTAGATGATCAATCCAAACCATTCTATGAAATTTTCAGTTGTTGCACTATAATCACAAAAAGCAATTTTTAAAGGTTGCATAAAGGCATACTATATGATAAAAAGTACTTGAATTCTTCCGTAGCTACCAGAACTACCTGAACAAAATGGAACAGGCTGCCCAGAGAGGTGGTGGAGGCACCACCCCTGGCGGCATTCAAGGCCAGGCTTGATGAGGATCTGAGCAACCTGATCTAGTGCAAGGTGTTCTTGCTCACTGTAGAGGGGGGTTGGAGTAGAAGACCTTTGAATATCCTTCTAACTCAATACATTCTACAATTCTATGAAAATACATTATCCAATACTGGCTTTTAGATATTTGTCTGTACATGCTCATTTTTAATGTAAATTAGTCCCCTTGACTTTAGTGGGCTGCTGTTATGTACCAGTTTGTGAACCACCAACATCCCCCTTCCCCTACCTATTAAAAAGGACTAATGACTATTACTAAAGTTTGAGATTTTTTTTTTTTAACTGCAACTGGTATTTATTAGTGGAAGTTCTGCAATTAAAAAAGTGGGAGAAAAAAAAAAAGATATAGATTCTTACAGAGGGAAAGAAGGCAGAGAAATTACTGAAAGGGTCCTGCTTGCTGATGGGTCGAACCAACAAGGTACGTCTGTTCAGCTTGTCAGTACAGGAAAGAAACACACCTCCATATTGCCCCAGAGACCAAGAATCTTCCCCAAGGCTTGAGGTAATGAACATGGCATGGAAGGGGAGAAGACAAAAAGCAAATAATAATAATAATTCATATAAGCAAAAAATAATTACATTAAACTTCAGCAATTCTTTGCAAGATAAAGCCTATCCAATAACTTTTCTTAAAAAGATGAAATTCAATCAGGTCAAAGCAAAAAATAAAAACCCCTACTTTGTATAACTTTATGCACAAAGACAACCAACAGCAAGAGGACAAGACACATGGAAACAAAAGTATGGTAAAATCCTGCATATGCAAAAGGGACTTACCCCTGAATTTTCAGCAGACAGCTTTATTGGAATGAGGAGAATGATTAAAAGAACCAAGAAACTGAATGGAAAACTGTAATCATAAGTTATAAAGTCATATTTTTATTTAGAAAAAAATGAGTTATCAAGTATTTCAATGTGCTTTGTACTACGGTTCTTGTAATCATTCCTTCTGACATATATAAGAACAAAGAAAAATCTGTTGCTTAAGAAGAGTGATTCAGGTAATCACTTTAGTTTACTAAAGAAATCTCACCAAAATTTTTTCTCTGCATTGTAGAAATATTCCTTCAAAATTTCCTGACTGCCAGTCTTCCCCTGGCCTGGAAGACAGAATAGTCACCTTTTCTCTTTTGGTTTTAGATTACAGAGATTTAATGACAGAGAAAAGTACTCAGTAGAGCATACGGAATATGGAATATGAAATGTAACTTTTCCAAATATTACAGACATCCTGAAGTATCAATTGTAATGTAATGCTAGGAACCTGGGAATGGAGTACTTTCTCTCAAGCTTTCCACAGAATCAGTGGACAAAGAAGCTTGTTAAGAGCTCTAGCTACTGGGATTCAAAAGCATTTTAAAGCATGATGACTGGATTTTTTGATTGACAAATACTACAATAAGTACAAACAAGAACTGTATTTGTAACTTTGTCAAAATAACAGGAATTCAGTTTGGTTTATTAGACTGGTCCAAAAAATAAGTAACAGAAATTACGGCAATTTCACTGAGCTGATACTAGATCTCCTTCCTGTTGTACAGAGAACAGGAAGTGTCCAGTAAGTCCTTGCAGGCATTGGCTCCTTTATCAAAATGATGTGTGCCTCTAAATATTTTAGTCGTAGTTGTTTTCAGTGCCAAAAATGTTCTGAAGTTTTAAACTAACTTTTTTTCCCCTCTGAGAATAACACAACTATTTTCTCTTAATTTCTGTCTCCCATCACAGCATCTGTTGTATTTTAATGAGAAACATTAACCCAGTTGACCAATGACTATATAGGGTATCTTACATTGTCAAAACTAGTGGGTTTCTGGCCAATACAAGCAAGAAGGTGGCAAATAGAATTACTCAGTATCCCGGTGCCAAATAAACAGTCACATTGGTGTAGCAAACCAGCTATGTTTATTAGAGCCGTTTTAATATCTACAAGGATTAAATACTGGCACTTACTTTTACATGGTGAAACAGTATTTAAGGGATTTCTCATTCAAAAGTTCAGCTAAAATGAATTATTTCTGTCTAATGGACCAACAGATCAGTAAGTGTGAAAAAGATATATAATGTATTTCTTTGAAATCAAATAAAATTCTGATAAAATGCCATCTTCTTTCAGCCTGAAATAAAAGAAGAATATCTTGCATGGTAGGGGGGTTGGAACTAGATGATCTTTATATCCTCCTCCAACCCAAACCATTCTATGATTCTAATTACCTGTTTCTGTAATGGTCAATATTGAAGCTCTCTATTTTACATTTGATTTTGGTATAGACATCCTGCATATCCACTGAAGCACTCAGATCTTCTAATTCACTGACAACACAAACTTCTACAAATGTCAAAGAAAATACAAATTATTAGTTATGAATCTTAAAGTAACAAATTTTAAAGCAAGAAACATCCAAGACACTACATTTTGGAAACCGGTGGAGCTATTTCCACTGAGTTTTTTCCTAAAGTAGTTTGATTCAAATCCTAGAATCCAAACTTTTTTATATGACCATTTAGAGAGGTTTAAGTTCAAATGTACGTTATAATTCCTGAAAAATGTTCAAAAAATTTTGCAAAGATATTATTTAAATAGCAATTGAGATTTATTTCCCATATGCAATTCTTTTCTTTTAAAATTAAAGATTCCAGTACATCTCCTTGAAAATTAGCTTTAATTATTAGTCTCATTTTTTCACATTTCTATGAGTAACAATATTAGCAGTCAAGCAGCAGCATTTGCTAATAAAAAAGTTATTTCATGTCCTTCAGTACATTTATCATTGCTTCTAAGGCAATAAATGCACTACTCCATTAAATCAACTAATCAACTTAGTTCCAATTTAATACAACAACATATAATACTACTACAATCTTTCCACATTGAAAGGGAAGTTCATGCCAAAAAAATGGTGAATTCTGATTATATGCACCAACCTAATACTCCCTTATCTCTCTAATTTCAAATATAGATTCAATCCATTACTTCACCATTGAAGTCTTTACCGTTGTCAATAAATGCTCTGAATAGAGCATTTTACATTGCGCTGTAAAATGACGTATGGTATTTAAAACAGTATGTGAGGTGAAAAAATGCAGAATACCTGTGCCATTATTTCTAGGATCAGGAGCAAATAATTTAACAGTAATTTTTGGCAACATCCACTGCATCCATAGGCTGACACGTCCACTTGAGACTCCAATATTACTTGTTGTTTGTTCCAATGTAATTGAGTCTGAGAATGGAGAATCATCACCACCCTGAAGAGAGTCACCCTATCACACAGATATAACAGTTGAGAAAAGCAGCACTTCTTTTCACAACCTCTCTCTTTTCTTATGTCTAGACTACATCCATATAAATACAGACTCACTGATAGCATATTTGAATCAATCTATCTAATAACAGGAAAAAAATAGAAATATGTTTCACTTTTGTCAGGTAGAGATGAAAGGCTTTGGCAAAAATTACATGATAAATCTCTCAGGTTCCATGACATAGATCCTGTTGGCAGAGAAAGTTTTCTTATTAACTCTACACTAAAGAAATACTGTCATCAATGAAAAAAAATGTAGAATTGCTAAAATATTAGTTGCCACTTTAAAAATATTTTCATTATTTAAAATATATGATTGTTTGACAAATAGGATCCTATGCCATTAATAACCTCTGCTCTTTTGTGAAACATTAAGGGCTCAACAAAGAAGACAGATATTCTTTTTAGGAAAAGAATATGACAGATGAAAGCTATACTGAAAATCCTGTTACTAGGGCTTATCAGTGTCCTTCAGCCACATTCCAATATTTCTTGATTGTACTACAGAAATATTTACCAGCCATAGTAACCATCCTGCTCCTCTGCTGAAACTTACTGTGTCCAAATAGAAAAAGAAAGATATAAATGTGTAATTCCTCATCAGCCTATTGAACTGAATACAATGGACACAGAAATCACTTCATGTCAATCAGAATCCACCAGAATCTTCACTTGCAACTCCACTGTTGCATGTGTTCCAAGTTTCCTTCGTTATTTTCTAAGTCCTCCAGACCAGTAAACACCTGAAATCTTAACTTCCATTTAAAGTCTCAGGATTCAGAATTGCAAATTGTGATGAACAACATATTTGGGAATTTTGAGATTTATTTAATGACTATTACCCACTGCTTACCCTCCAAACTGTTGGAAGAGAAACAGCATCTTACAAAACCAGGAAAATAAAATTCAGATTCTTGGCAAAGATGCTCTTTGTCATTCTGCTTCTGAGTAACTTCCAACACCTTCATAATTTGCCTTTGAACAATGCCCCTAAAAGATGAGCAGGAGTTTCATTGTTTCTGGGATGACTGTTCACATCAAGCCTCACATACTCCAGATATGCTGATGTTTTATAATGGTGGAAAGAGCAGCTCAGAAGGAAAGAGCCAGTCAGAGACAATTTCCCATAGATGAATGAGCTCCTCGAATGGATTTTACAGGGTATCAGGAAATGGAAGCCAATTAGATTAAGGAAAGAGAGAAAAAAAATTACTAATTTAAACCTTGTAATATTCTGATTATAGAGTTCAAGACAAAGTTCAAGCCAATGTTGATATTCTGTGGGCCAATTTGCTGCTCTCTATTAACTTCATTCTCTTTTCTAGAGCTGGAGCATTTGAAAAGTTCTTTTTGTACTACAGACACACTTAATTTGCCCAACTGTAACTTAGGAACTATGAGGGAAGGGGTGGGAATGAGAGATCATCTCCTGCCCTCCCTCAATACACATCTCATTCTCCTACAGGACATGTTCCAAAATGCTTTTTGTATGAAAACCAATTTTGTTCTAAAATTTTGGCAGGTCTCTACTGAACTTATAGTTAAAGAAGTAAACAATAGTAAATTAAACTGAAAAGGGTACAATTAACAGCAAATATATACTGCCAGCATGGCAAGTTTTGAATTTTATAACTGGGTTCCTTTATCTTCAAAATTTAATGTGTTGAGATATTTCATGCATTTTGTCAGCTTCTTTTTCCCAGAGAGCTGTTTTTGTTTAGTGGTTTGAGTATATAGATAACTGTGTTCTGTAGAAAACTGAGGTTATTATTTTCTCATACTTTTCCTTAACCTTATTTTTTTGTAGATTTAAATGTTGTACTATGGCTCTCAGAGAAACAGCCAATTGATAATTTTGGCATAAAGCTACTTATAGTAGTATCTGTGAGATACTGGATGAACCTCAGGCATTTACAAAAAGAAATTTAACTCAGAAACGTGCACCCAAATTTAAAAGCAGCAAACCCTGATTTTTGGAGAGTTTGGCCTCTACCAAGTTCCAAGCCTATTATATATTTATGAAATATAGAAAAAAACCCCAAACCCTGCACCCTCTTACAGATACAAGCCCATATGCATTATTCAAAACTGCTTCCCATTTTTAAAAAAACCGATAATGGCATTGATCATACATCTAATATGATAAAACCCAAAATTACACAGCTGAGGGGAAGAGGCCAAAGAACGCACAGTTTCTGTTACTGTCACAGGAGCTAAGCTTTAACTGGCACCTTTCTAATGCTGTTTGTGCTTATGTTTCTCTGATTTGACGATGTATCACACCAAAATTTCAGTTGCATGTGAAGAGTTTTTAGTAAGCCCTATTCAAATTGTGCAGCACACAACTGCATAGCTATAGAGAAAAAACCTGATTTAGTCAATACACAAGCAAGGCCTGCACATGCACAGATTTCTGAAGTGAACTTGAAAAATAAAACCAGTCCTTGAATTTTTGGGAGTCAAACAGAAGTTGCTGATGGAGAACACTCATCAGAAATAAAGCAACTGTAACCCTTGGGACACAGAGTAAGCTGGGAGTCAGACACTTGGCAGAATAGGGGCCTGCAAGTCCTAACCAGTTGAGTAACTCAGCTCACTCATGCTTAGTTTAACACAGCAACTCTGTACTTGGGTTACTGCCTTGCTATCCAATATTCCAGTTCACTCATGGATATTATGGCGTGGACTAGCTAGCTTCATGGAACAGCTGAAACCCAAATTGTATTAAACCAAGGTCCTCATGGGTAATTTCTTCTGTCTGAAGCTGTGCTGGCTGCAGGGCTTATCAGTAGACCTCCCTGTCAGAGGTGACCGAGTTACAGGCTCCAATCATCTCCCACTTCAGCAGTTCAATGTGAACAGGCTACCTGAATTTTTTCTGCCATTTACACTGAAGTAAACTGTTGAATTGGCCCATTCTCCTTCTCAGCAGCAGAAGCACTACAGATGCTTCAGTGAAGATGCCATATGGCTATCCTTCAAGGCGTGAAAAATGAAGAGGCTGCATCTCTTCTTAGCCTGCTGTTAATGGGAACGTAACTGGAACCACCAGGCAGTCACAAGGCCTGAAAAACTAATAGTCTTCAGTAGCTGATGCGTTGGAATGTTTTTTAATAAGTTCAAATTCTTAGAAATTTTTTGCAGTGAAAACTAAGAATCTGAAGTGAGGAGAATGTGCTCTTGTTTCTCATGCAGTTTCAATTTTCATTTTGTATTTTCAGCACCCAGCATGGTATTGTTAAATACATTTATGCATTAATTTTCTGCACTGTTTCCAAATCTACAAAAAATCCATCCAGAGTCAGAAATCCTGAACTATTTTCCCACAACTTTATGTGCCAAGTCCTAAAATACACAGTTTAATTCTTTCACCAATTGTTGCAAATTGACCAATATACTGGGTTTATTTTCTTAGCAGAATTTATCTTTGTTCATCAGAAAGATCCAAACATGTGAGGCCTTCATCCTTGGCCTTCCTAAAGCTCAGGGATGATCACAGTTTGGCCGCACTACTGCTATGCCTTATCAAAATAACTTCTGCATTCTTGCTCAATCACTGAGTTTCCCCAAGGACTAAACACTTCTACCACTGTTTGTACTTAAGTAAACAGTAACAAGTGGCCTGTTGTAGTCTATACTACCTTTGCTTTTGCTTTTCCAAAGGAGGGATGGTAAAAATGATTAACTGTTTCCAGACCTTCAGTACTTAAAGCCTCTCAGTCATGTTTCCCTCTCTTACCATTACCCACACTAAAATTCAGTAAGCTAGGTAGCTTTATCCACATCCGTCTGTGGTGCTCACTATCAACTTGTCAGCATGTAAAGAATTACATGCAGCTCAAAATATAAGTCATCCACAGATCACATAAACAAATTACTTCTTTTACTGTTTAATATAAACAGTTGTGAGAGTTTGCTTTCTTCCAACTCATTTATAGCAAGCCTTCTGAAGCTGAAAGAAGCTTTAAAAATAATCATGTCTCCCACAAAACAAAATAACACTAACTGTAAATTCTCCAAAGTTGAAAAAACCTGTACTTATTAAAGTATTTTTGTTTGACAAATTTGTGGTTTTCAAGATTTAAAAATACAGGCACACATAAACAAAATAAAGACTGATAAAACACAAACTTCTGGAAAACATCCCTAATCAAATCTGTAGAAACACATATTAATTCTTAATTAATTTACATACTACATTGCTGCTTATCAGTAATAGCCACTATAAAATACACAACTGCAAAGTGAAATTGCGGCTGACACACTCCATTTCCTTCACTGAAAGCAAGTTACAATGTACAAACGCAGGGCAGTGTTTACCAAATGCTTAGATTTACTCCCTCTGACTTCTTTGCCAGTAACAGTAGGCCAATATCAAATACCTTCAAATTTCTGAAGACCCAAACATGCATATATAAGTAATCAATACCAGCATTTTAGCAAACATAAAGTAAAAGAATATGCACACAGTAGAGATTAAATTGAAACTATTTTTCTACTTCTCATAGTATTTGGAAGTTGTTTTCTGACTCGCCAGTAACAAGATAGCAATCAAGCATGATTGTGTTGGTATTTGGTCTCCTGGCCAGTGAGTGCCTGCACTATATCTGCCTCATCTACTTTTATTGCTCCCTTGATGGAATTCAAACTTTGTGGGAAGAAAGAAGAGTGGTCCAGTTCCATCCAGAAGCTAAACCACTGACAGGGATAAACCTCAGCCAAGAAAACTGTGAAACGCAGCATCAGCTTCCTCAGATGCCTCCGTCCTCTCTCTCTCCTCTACTGTTCACTGAAAGCATGTCTTTGTCTGTCATCTTCCACTTCCATGCAGTATCACCTAATTCTCAGTATTCTCTAACTACTCTGACATCCCAGGTTGCTATAATCACCATTTCTGCGAGGAATTAAAGCTAACTTTTGCTTTGGTATCTCCAAATGCAGCCATGGCTCACATTTTCTGTACTAGTCTCTGACGAGTACTTGAAGAATACCACAACATATGAAGCTACACCCCCTGCACTTTTCTGATTTTTTTAAAAATAAAAGTTACTTCAGAAGGTATCTGGAAAATTATTCAACTCAAGAGAACTTGGTGCAAGGAAATGCAGTTGGGTTTTATATTAGTTTGGATTTCACAAGTTAAACTCTTGTGAACATACAATGCATACAGATAAAAAGTTCTATGTCTAAGATATTACACTTGGATAGATTGTGGAGAACTACATCTTCACATAGAAGAAAAACTAAGCCTCGCTGAAAATAGTATAATATAACAGACTGACATCTGCAGACCATTAGGCAATTTGACAGGTAGAACTAGTTGCTCTACTTCACAGGAGACAAAACAATTTGAGAAAAAAAAATCCCAAACCTGTTTAGATTTCTTGTCTACAAGGCCTGTTGACCTTGCCTACTTTTGGCATCTGTACAGATGCCACTAAGATGCACCCCTGCATCTATAATGGAGTTCTTATGCATATAACTTCCAAGTGGAAAAGACTGAATGTAAATTCCAACATTGGCCTTTTTTGGTTAGTCTACCAAACTTCATTTAGTTCAGGAGAAAATTTACTTATTGAGAACAGGAAGAAAAGAAAATAAACAATATTTCTGAAAAGCGTGGTATATGGCCCTGAGCTTGGACTCATATTACCAAAGTAACTTCGGTAACATATGGAATTAGAACAATTACTGAATCAGTTTCAAATAATGCTTCAGCATGTACTCCAAATACTGCTGCCTACATAGAGAGTCAGAACCAAATTGTTATTTATGAAGCTGGTGGTTTCTGATTTCAATAAGAAAATTCTTTGATGTGAATAGGTTAAAGCAAGTACCATTGTTATGACCATATTGTTTTCTTACTATTATTACTTACCTTCAATATTATACCCCTAGCAAATTTTTTCAAAACAGACATCACACATACAGAGAAATATACTGCAACACGATATTCAAACTAAAACATTACAGTGAAACAATTGAAGAGCTGAAATTTTAACTCAAAACACAGTTACCTCTGTGTATATAATGCATATAAAATATAAGCGTTTGCAACCACCATTTAATTTTCTCCAAACCGTATCAGAAATTAATATAAACCATAAACATAAAAGTAATCCTGTATAAATTTGTGGAATATGCAATTGCACTTAGTGTTCAAACTGCTGTTGAACTGCCTGCGCTCCTGAACCATTCTTAGAAGTTCTCCCAAAATTTCTTTATGCTAAGAATGAAATTCAGTCTCTCAGAACAGTTTCCCCATAGTCTAACAGCTTCATGTTAAGAATGAAGCGCTGATACACAATCAGTACGCCTTCAGCTTATGTATGGTTTGGCTTTCTCCTGGATCACAAACAAGGCCAACTGATTATTTAATAAGCTTGACAGGGGCACTAATAAAATCACAATTACTAGGCCTGCACAGTCACATTGCTTCCCATGATCAGCCATCCCACTGCATCGCTACCTCATGACTAATGGCAGCTAATGATACATCTATGAGTTTAACACCATATTCACATTGATAAAACAATTAACCTTTTTTCCTCAGCAAGGTGCATATTTTGCAGCCTTAGGTACATATAGAGATTAAGATAAAGTACCAGATTGCTCCAGGTAGTTAAATAGTTCTGTAGGTACACACACAGATTAAGATAAAGTATCAGATTGTAGGTAGTTACACAGTGTTGTACATTAATGAAGCACAAATAGATAAAAACAAGTGACCAACCTTTCTTATATTTGAAGCTGTATACCCAACTCTTCACATGAGTGAGTTACATGGGACAGCTGGGAGAGAGGAAGGAACTGAGCTCTGGTTCAGAGATGGAGGGTAACAATGGCTGGATAAATCCAACTGAGTAATGATGAACTATTATCCTTCCTTAGTTTATCAGGGCAAAGTTACTTTCCACAGAGACACAGTCACTTTTTCTGATCCTTCTGATTCTTACTGGACTACACAACATATCTCTTAAGTCAGAACTCACACTAGCACTGTTTTTAAGAAAGCCTACCTCTGTAGTCGTCCCAATGTCAGCAGATGGGCTGTACGTGCTGGTATCTGGTGGAGCAGTACCAACACTACTTTTAATTGGAGAACTGGGAGGAATAGGCCCTGATAAAGTTTCAGTGCAGACAGAAGACTGATATAGAACTCCTTTCCTTTGAATTTTATTCCAAACTTTACTTGTGATCTCAGCCAGTTCATACAGAAGCTGCACCTAAAGAAAAAAAAAAGGCCATTTTTAAAGAGAAGCTTTCCTTAATGAGGTGAAAGTCATAGAAGTCTTCCAACAAGATGCAGAATGTAGTAAAACTGAACTTCTCACCATTTGTAGTGTTCTGATAAGAAACTGCATCGTAATTAATATAATTAATATCAGTGACAGTATAGTGATTTTGATTAAAATTATCTGTGCTTTGTCTAAACATAAGGTACCATAGTTCATAAAAACAATCAAAAACACTGCCTTGTGAAACTTTTACTAATATAGGTCTGAACAGTTAAATAAAAGTAATTTGTTTTATATTTCATATGTAAAGATATTGCCTCTAGAAAAAGGCAAAATGATTAATTTTAACGAAATATTAACAATGCAAAAATACTTTATTTAAATAGTATTAAAATACTGATCCTACACAGTGTATAAAACTGGTTTATGTTTTAGGAAAAATATCTGCTATTAAACACAATAGCTTCCTGGCATATGTCATTCCAATATCCAGAAACACACTGTTCAACTTGCACATTGTTTGACTTGGTTCTAAGATATTTACACAAGTTTTTGTAAATAAGCATTAATCACAGCAGTTGTATGACAACATACTGCAATATACTGTATAAAACACGCTCAGAGAAAACTGCAAACAATATATAAGCAGATGCACAGCTGGATACCATACCCAACTTGCCATTATAAAAAATGGAAATTCTCATATTTGTAAGAACTTTAAGCCTCGGGACACATCTACTCTATGAAGCTGCCTTCTTATGTGGGCAGAAAAGATGCAGAAAAACACTGCTGTCAATCTAGGTTTGATACAAAACAGTACTTGATTTTTTTGCGTGAGAGAGTGTGATGAAGTCTCAAAGACCATGCTACAGTAAAGTGCTGGAATTTTATAAAAACCTTCTTAATTCATCTTGGGTTTTCTTTTGAAGTTTCAAGGCTTACACTGAGCAGGTCACATACTCTTTTGACAGAATTTTTTCTTAAAAGGAGATAAACTCAGTACATTTTTCTGCTTGCACATACAGAACAACTTACAGACAATAGAAATATTGAAAACATTTAGTGTCTGTAATACTTTGATTTGGCAGCCTTTGAATTACTAATTACAAATTTCCAGGTTTTCCCAGGAAAACTCAGGATGATCAACTAATAATAGGTGATGACACTTTATCTAGAAAATTAATAGGGTACAGGTATATGTGCAAATCATACATGCTTAAGAACTTCCCTCCTTAAAATTATTTTTGGTCAAGAAACTTAATGATAATTTAATTTACACTTGTCTTAGTGCAGGAACCCCTCCAGAAATGTAATTATGCTACAGCTCATAAATTAACAACATGACCCAATAGAAGCCATGATGCAACTTCTGTGTTTACATACACACTCATACACAAAGAGGCTTGTCATCAGCTAATTCAACACTGAAGAATTTATTAAAGCTAATAATTACTTATTTTGTCTGTGAATTTTTTTTTAAATCGCTCAGGCTACAATCTTTGCAGTGACTCTGAAACAGTGGTTATTTCAGACAGCAGCAGTCATTTATCTGGACATTGCCAGCAACCAGCCAGCCAAGTACTCCAATACTCTCCCCTGCTCTGAAACCAGAAACAACTGAGAAATGAGGCACATTCTGATTAGAGACAGATGATTTTCACGGAGATTTGCTGAAAGTGTAGAAAATATGAAAAAAGCTCACATCAGCATTAGAACAAAGAAGGCGGCACATGTCTATAGATAAATAAAAATTTTAAACTTTAAATAAAGAGCCAATTTTTAATACACTTGATTTAATTCAATGGCATATACTCATTGAAAAGGAAAGGTTTATATGTCTCACTGGTCGCACTTTTTTCAAGTGACTAGTCTTAACAATTTGTGTGCTCATTATGGCTGGGATAGAGTTAATTTTCTCCATAATAGCTAGTACAGGGATGCAATTTGAATTGCTGCTGAGAACAGTGTTGATAACATGGGAATGCTAGCATTTTTGCTGAGCAGGGCTCACATAGCATCAAGGACTTCTCTGCTCCTCACACAATCCTGCCAGTGAGCAGACTGAGAGGGCACACAAAGTTGGGAGGGGACACAGCTGGGACAGCTGACCCCAACAGACCAAAGTACTCTCTGTATCATATAACATCATGCTCAGTATATACCTCTTTATCAAGGAGGAGGAAGTTGGGCATGGGACTTCTGGAGTTCACTTCTGGGTAAACCACTGTCTGGCCATGGGAAGCAGCGGAAAATTCCTTGTTTTCCTTTGCTAGCATGAATGGCTTTTATTTTACTTATTAATCTATCTTTATCTCAACACACAAGTTTCTCACTCCTCCACTTTTGTTTCTCTTCCCCATCCTACTGGGGTGGCAGCAGTGAGAGGCACAACTGTGTGTTGAACTGTGTGGTACTTAGTTGCCAACTTGGATTAAATCATGACATTTTGAAAATATATTTCTGAATCTAGTAGGTAAGCTAATATAAGTCCTCTTTATAACTATTTTTGAGCAAAACAGCTTAATATAGAATAATTATTTGTAGTGCATTCTATTGAAGAGAGGAAAACTTGTATTAGCTTATCAATATCTCAAGGGGGCCTACAGAAAGGTTGGTGTAAGGACGTTTTCATAGGATATGTGACGGAAGGACTAGAAATAATATATGTAAATTGGAAGAGGAGAGATTCAGAGTAGATAGAAGAAACAAGTTCTTTACAGTGAGTATACTGTAAAGACTCACTATAACTGAGTATACTGTAACTCACTGTAAACACTGGAAGAGGTTGCCCAGAGAGGTTGTGAATGCCCCCTCTCTGGAGGTGTTTAAGGCCAGGCTGGACAAGGCACTGAGCAACCTGATCTAGTGGGAGGTGTCCCTGCCTATGGCAGGGGGGTTGAAACTAGATGATCTTCAAGGTCCCTTCCAACCCAACTACTCTATGATTCTATGGTATGATAGGAATAGAAATAACTCTGGCAGTATCTGTTAAGAAATGTTTCTCTTCTCTCATTTCTTCCAAGCCATGCCCAACCAAACTACACATAACTCAACAGGACCTCACTGACGACTTGGCAAAATTTGTAAAGTTCAATATATTGTAATATTTTATACTTAAGAAATAGCATATTACTACCAATTACTACAAAAGTCAATATCCTGGCAAATTTGCAAGCTGTAAGTATCTCGTGACTTTAAAGGGATCTGATCATGGTTTCATATTAAATCTTAACAGTGATATGGGTAAATATGTCACCTTTGCTATCATTTAACAAATTTGCTAAGTATCACCTACTTTAAGGCTGTCATCTACAGAAAAAAATTAGGCTGTCTTGTATTTTAAAGAATCAAACTGCATAGTTAATCTACTGTGAATTTACATCTATCAAATGCTGTTTATATAATTGCATCTTCTATCTTCTGTTTCTCAACAGCTCATAAGCGAAGACCGATCATTACAATACTCCAGTAAATAAATAACTTCTCAGAGCAGAAGGACATCCTTTAAGACAACAATATTTGGTCTGATATTCAACTGTACAACATTTTAAACATTTCACTATATTCACAATATCATTTACTTGAAGTTTATAATTTACATTTTTTAAGTGCAAATATTTTCTTGCAGTTGAAGGAAGTGCAGCAAGCATGATCCAGGTCAGTAAACTAAGAGTTTGCTTTCTGCAAACCTAGTAACATCTTCATCTTTGGTTTACACACACTCAATCTGAGTTTTTTCCTTCACTAAAGGATATCATTGCCTAAAAAAAATCTCATGTTTGCAGAAATGTCAGTTCTGTGAAAATATGGTAAAAAATTACATTAAACCACTTCAATATATGAAGCCATGGTGACAGCAGAATAGCACTATAGATTTAATGGTACATCTGCAATTCATTTCACTCCATCAGCTAGAAGTCGCATTTATACTGTAGCTATTACATTTGAGAAGAGTTTAAATTACAAAACTTGAGAGAGCTTCAAAGGAAATCTTAATCTAGCCACCTTGATCTAGATGTCCCAGTTAAAAAAAATTAAGATAGAAGAGACCCTCTTCAACAACATTCAGAACAACTGTACTTAAATCCAGTTATTTTTTATTTCCTTTCATAAATCAATTAAATGTACCAACCTGGGGGTTGGAGCATTTTATTTCAAGGGACTCAAGGTCAACATGCAGGCAGACAACAAATGAGTGGCTGGATTCTGGCCCTGAAGCAAGGAGTTTCTGTGAAGTAACAGCTAAAGTAGAAGTACAACCCATTGGTTCCACTAAATTAAGTGTCATCTGTTGTCCAAGGAGAGTATATATACTGAAGTGATGGAGACTAATAGTCCATGGAAAAGCATCACCTGAAAAGAAGGGAAAACAGTTAAATAATAGCATAATAAAATCTAGGCAATTATTTTCTCAAAATTCAGTAAAGGCCTTATCCTAAACCCCTTTACAAGTCAGTAAGTACAACCAACCACAAATGAAGCTCAACCATCAATTGCGTTCTACACAACAAAATTTAAACAACAGCAGGTTTTTACAACACAGTACATCTTCAGAGACTGTACAACATGGTCTTTAAAGAACATCTATTATGCTTTATATGATTTTTCTCTAACTGAGGAGTATCCTGAAACCACTGACCCCTCATTTCAGCATATGAATGGCAGTAGCAGTTCCTTAAATTACATACTTACATGAGCTTACAAGTCTTAATACTAAAAAGAATTATCTCTCTTCCAAACATTTACAGCTTGCATCTTAGCAGACTAGTGTCACAGAGTAATGCCTATTACAATGCAGTGCTCAGGTGAGACCTTGATCACAGCGCAGCTCATTCCACTGCCTCCACTTAACTTCCAAGGAACAGAAAGGTAATAAATTTCCTAAAAATAAATTGCTGAAGACATACACTGAGTAGTTCTTATTTTCAGGAGGGAGCCTATCCAGAAAAATGCCTGGCAGCCTACCATGATTCATTATCAAGAATAATCAGTGAGGGAACTTGGCAGCATCCAACTGAACAACAAAATGGCTGCAACTTCAGTACAGTCTATTTTCTTTAGATTGCAAATAGTTGGAAAATAAAAGGGAATGCTTCCAAAGCAGGACCACAAAAAGAATTAGTTTGGTAGGTCTTTGAAAGGCAAACATGAACTGCTTTTAGTGAGACAAAATCTTCAACAGCTCTAGAGTTGAAATAAACTGAGAACACAGACTATGGAAACCAAAGTCTGGCTACCAGGTTCCCATCAATGCTGTTCTGACTCCCCTCTTCAGCTGGTCACAGGAGAGAAAATACATCAAAAGGCTCATGGGTCAAGACAAGAATAAATCGTACAGCACCTTCCCCCTACCCTTTCCTTCTCAGAGTCAACCTTACTGCCAAATTCTCTGTCTCCTCTGCCTGAGTGGTCTAGGGTGACAGGGAATGTGAACTGTGGTCAGCTCATCACATGTCTCTGCCTCTCAACTCCAGCCTGGGATCCCACACAAGGAGGCACTACCAGCATTACTGATGGGCTTGGTCTTGGCTAGCAACAGGTCTCTCTTGGAGCCAGCTGGAAGTGGGTCTGCCAGAGGAAGCTCCTCGCATCTTCTCACAGAAGCCACCCCGGGTGCTCCTCCCCACTATCAAAACTGCCACATAAACATAATACAATCCCACAAATGTTAACTAGGTCCCAAAGAAAAAACAACGCAAGAGACACTAAACAAAACAGAAGAGGAAAAAACAGACATGAGAAAAATGAAACAATGTGAGTAACTCTCATTTTACCTTCAACAGATACAGGGTTTAGCCCTGTAGAAATACAAAAGCATAATGATTATTTTGCTGGGGTTTTGGTTTGTTTTTTTTTTTTCACTGAAGAAATTCCTCCTCATTGCATAAATCAGAACTTCTGCTGAGGAAATAGAGCCCTTTTGTCCCTACTCAAATGATGGAGAATCTGTGCCCAGCACATGAACTTTCAGTCAAGAATTTTCACTAAGAGAAACTACCTGCCCCAATTGCAAGTAACATGAAAATGGCTGGATGCAGTCTCAGACCCAAACAAAGCAGGGTGGTTGGTGACTATCCACAGACAAACAGTATTTGTCTTCATTCTTTTTCAGTATTCATTCACATGGAGGAAGAGAAGCTCTTATTCCTGTATCAAAATTTAGAACATTATTTGGTATAAGGGTTAATTTTCAAGATATGAGCCTGAAGTCATAAATAAGAAGATTCCAAATTAATCTATTACCCAAGAAGCATGGGATCCAGCTTGAGAAGTAGAACAGAAGATGACAGACAAATACATGTTTACATTGAGATGGACTCTTCGAGTCCCAAAAAGAAATAAAAAATTCAAAAATTCACACTAGCACATTTAAATAATCCAAGGAAGAAGTATGTTTGCTGTCTGTTTCAGCATACAGGCAATACTGTTCTGCAGACAAACTGCATCCCTAAGAAACAGCACAAATTAAGTGTTGATTGTAATTATTTAAAAGAAACTCCAGGAAACTTTTGAAATAAAAATAAAGCTGTATCTGAATATCTTTTTATCATTTAATTTTGATAAGAGTTCCTTCCACAGATGACATCAGCAATAAAGAGTATATGTATTAGGGGAATCTGTGTCTCATCTATAGGGAGAACTAAAAACTTCAATAGTTTATTTTGAAGCTACTGCCTACTGAACAATTAAACTCTAAGTAATTTTAAAATATTTTGGAAAGGTTTCAGATTAGAAATTTACAAGTAGTTACCAATCTGTATATTGTCCAAGTTCTGCAAGCCAAGAAACACAGAATATTAATTGTAATATATGGAAAAAATTCAAATACAAAGTTAATTCTAATGACATGTTTCCAATTACTACACATGAGCTTTGTTTTCCTCCATGACCATCACAGTAAATTAACATATTCTACATCTCATGGGTCAGAAAGGAAGAATTTCTAAAGAAAATACTGAATATTAATTCTACTGTACTGTATACATTATCTACCTTAAAAATAAAATAGGAATTAAATGTTATCATTGTACAGAAACCACAATACGCTGAACAAATGCCATAGTAAAGACATGGCAAATTTACAACTATGAAATTCCACCCAATATCATAGTTTATACTTTTTCAGCTCCACAGACAGTATGTGACCATTCTAACATTTTAATGGAACTGCCCAGTTGATAAATTGTTATGCTTTTGTACCTAATGTTAGCTTCATCATTTTGGGGGATATTTTTGTGGATTTTTATTTGGTTGGTTGGTTAGTTTTGTTTGTTTATTTAAAAAAAAAAAAACAAAACAACAACACAACTTTACCTGCATTTATTTGCAGATTCATTTTATAAAACTACTTCATTATTTCAAAATGTTGAAGCAACGAAAGCAACATAGATTATAGGATTTATTACACAAATGACTTATCAGTACAAAAGACAGGAAAGTTAGTGCTACACTCAGCAGGCACTTTCTTTAAGTCTAAACTTCTCATTGATGTATACTATCGCTTTGCCACCTAACTGCTGAGATTCTTTTACATTGAAATATTATAAATAAGCCTTCAGTGGAATTAGAGAACATCCCACATCTCTTATAGGCAACATTATAAAAGATATACCTGAAAAACTCCTAACATGGATAAAGCTTCTGGATAAAATCCTGATCTACTGCTCTCTAAATTCCTCTTTGTAACTTCTTCAGACATCATTACTAATTATAAAAATTTGCAAATCCATCCATTAAAATATTTCAGTTGTTTTGGTTATTTCTCAAATTCATAAATCTTTGGTAGTTGACTAACCTAAGCACAAGAAAATTTTCAAATAACTGAAATTTAGAATTATCTCCTATTTGCAATAGTTTAGGAAGACTCCTTTCCTACAGTGTTTGAGGTTTTTTTCTGCTATATATATAAAATCAGAAATTTTTGTCACGTGCAAACACTTTCTCTGGTAGTTAATTGATGCACTTTGTTTCTAACCTACAGTTAATGCTGATCGTAAGACTTCCCATATGCACGGTATACAATACTGATAAATGTACTTAACTACTAATAATTGCTCTATGTTTGCTCTCACTTTTATACGCTTCCCTTTATTTTAAAAATCAGAGTACAGAAGTGGCAGTTGTGGGAAATGTTGTGTACACAATGTTGACAGTTGTATAAAAGAGAAATCCTCTTTGTTTAAAATTAGTAATGGTAGGAGGGAGATCATGAAAGCTTTATAATGTAAAATGGTTTGGGATTTATTCCTAGGCTTGCTAAAGGTATCCTTTGTGATCTTCAGAAAGCATCCTGATGACTCTGTCTCCTACATCCACACTGCAGGGTATTTATATGTATTCCCAATGCGCTTACATTCTTTTGTGACACTCAATATTTCAAAGAGATTGCACCCATGCCAAGTTAGACACTTCCTCCCAGTCATGCAACAGGAAAGCAGTTGCATTGCTGTACATCCCAGAGACCTAAAAAGCTCTGCCCAAGTCCAGTGTTCCCTTCGAGTAGGTAAGATTTAGTTCTGTAGACTTCATATGCAAACACTAACATGCAAGCTTTTTAAACTTAGATCCCACTCCTAGAGAGTTCTAAGAGCTAAGTATGACATTTAAAATTTGCTTAAGCAAATCTTTATTGCTACGCAGATAGTAAAGAATATCACTAAAATGTGAGAACTAATTTTACAGTTGATAATGTAACAGATGAATACAATACTTACCATGTTTAACAGAGGGTGATATTGCATATAAACTTCAACAGCATTCTATTTGAATTTCAGATATTCACATTAAAATTTACAGAAAATATTTTTCCATTGTTATACTGAAGTTGAGTATTTATTTCTTTTCAGTCAAATGCAAGATAACTTCTAAAGACAGGAAACATCACTGCTCCATTTTAATTGCCTTTTTTTCAGGTTGAGAGACGTTTACTACATTGCAACAGTTTATGACCAACACATTTCATTACAGTTAATTCCCACATTAGTATTACAAACGGTTATTTTCTATTTCCCTACCACTCACTTAACTTACTGTATTTAAACATACACAAGAAAAAAAAAGCTGTGAGGTTATGTTGTCTTTCTGAAATACAAACCATCTCTCAGATTTAAATGTTTGGAATGCAGTGACTTAAATGACTGCCAGTATGCTGCTACCTGTATGAGAATGTGAACATATCTAGCAAGATCACCAATTTTAAGTTATAATGAAGCCTGGTTTCTAAAATGTATTTTACTCTCAGCTAGATAACTGTATCTTACTCTGTGTCCTAACCATAAAATCATGAAAATCACTGGATTGAACTCAAAGAGGAACATTTGATATGTAAATTCCTAAATGCAGGATAATTTCAAAGATGACAAAAATATCCTAATAATGACTCAAAAACTTGGTGGGTTTGGTTCCCTTAATATCTTGAATTTATTGTACTAATCCAATACCTTAAATTTTTGGAAGCCACTTACTGGTCCAGAAGTCCTGATCATAAAGAAATTATGTTTCCCAACTCCAAATTTATCACATTTTATCCTTCATTGTACACTGGGACTTAAGAGAGTATACAATGAACTGTTCTATAGTTGAAGCTGGATGAACAAGCTGCAAGGAAAGCCTGAACTCATCCTCAGCAGTTCTCCAGTTCTGATCAAAACTAATTTCTAATTACTTATTTTCTTCGGGAACAGGTTACCCAGAGAGGCTGTGGATGCCCCCTCTCTGGAGGTGTTTAAGGCCAGGCTGGACAAGGCACTGAGCAACCTGATCTAGTGGGAGGTGTTCTTGCCTATGGCAGGGCAGTTGGAACTCAATGCTCTTTAAGAACCCTTCCAACCCAAACAATTCTATGATTCTTTTACTTAAAGGGCAGCTACAAACAGGGCAGAGAGCTCCCTCTTTACAAGGGGCCAAAATGGAGAAGACAGAAGACAATGAGTTGAAGCTGCTTGGGGAGAAGTTTCATCTTGATATAAAAATGAAATCTTTTTACTCTAAGAGGAATCATTCTGGGGAACAACCTTCCTAGGGATGTGGAGGTTTTCATGATGCAATTTGCAAAGACACTGAATAAACTCATCTAGCCTCGCTTCCCCACAAAAATTTGGACTAAATGATCACTTAAAACCTTGTTCCAACCCAAGGTGATCTATGATTCTGTTTGTTGATTTAACTGTAACTATAATGTTTAGTATAATTTAATACATTGTTATGAACTGAGGTAGTTGCATTTGTTATTCAATGTCAAATCAGCAGGATGTCTGCTTCACATAGACAAATCTTTTTCCATTCATAAGTTACTGATTATGACACAGCTAAATTACAATTCTGAATTGAAATACTGTACTTGAAACAGTCTTCTAAGTATTTGTACAAACTACAATTACATCAGAAAATAAATTTATCAGAACTCCACAAATACAAACAAATAGAAAGACCCAATTTTAAAAAGATATTTTTAGTATGTTGATATGTTGAGGTCAATAAGGTTCTGTGAGTAGGCTGTAGTATCCCCAAATGACATTATGACAGTGCTCCCTTTTCCTCCTCTTTTAGGTTTTCATGGAATAAGAAAAATACAACCAAGCACGCGGCTTTCTTACAAAAGAAGAAATGATAGAAAAAAACAAACCAGTTTATAGGAAAAGTAATGTTGAATAAATGTCACTTCAGAGAGATGGTAACACATCTTAAGAATGGTGGTACGTCCCTCAAGTCTTGTTTAAAGACAGAATGGAAATCAAGAGAGTCTCACAATAAATGTCCATAAAAAATATTTGCCTCTATATGGAAAAAAAAAGTGACTTAAAAGCTTTGAAAAAAAACTTTTTAATAGTCTGTTTATAGGGGTCTTTTGGCAAGGGAGAAAGCAACAGTTCCATTAGAGAACCAAGAACATAAAGACTGTGAGAACTTCTGTTTGGCATTATTCCCAGTGCACAAAGACACACAGAGATAAATTCCTTACCATAAGCTTTATCCCAACCAAGGGGATTCCTTTCTTATATTAGGACCTTACCTTCAAATCTGAGTTTGACTAAATTGAAATGATTTTATAATTTCATAAATTACTTAAAATATATAATTTATTTAAAAGAGAATTTTGTTAGATTTACCTTTTATCTATCACCATGATTAGCAAATAAACATAATTCTACTTAAAGTTATAAGGAAAAACACATATGTTTTCCTCTCTTTTTACATTTGTTTTTTTTCTTTTCATTTAGCAAGAGCTATAATATGACTCTCCTTATTAAAAACTGCAATTTTGTGGTTATTATTCCAAGTTAAGGTAAAATACAGAAAGGAGGAAAAGTATCCTATATAAGTGGCATAACAAAGGGAGAACAAAAACACAAATACAAATGAATTTCAGATGGCAGGAGCAGGACAACTTCTTAAACATGTTTTTGACTTAATTTTTCAAAGCATAGCCTTTATAGTTTTTTATGCTTCAATAATAACTATGCAGAAAACGGAATTAGTTTTCCAATAAAACATTGTCACATAAGCAATGGATCAGTTGCTGCATCTCACAGAAACCAGCAACAATTCTTGAAATATACTTTGAGGAGAAAATACTGAATTTATTGTATACCAATGTATTGATTTTGGCTAAGATTGACATAATTTTCTTCACGGTAGCTGGTATGGGGGTACATTTTGGATTTGTGATGAGAACAATGTCAATAACACAGGGATGCCTAACTTATTGTTGACCAGTGCTTGCATGATGTTAGGATGTTTCAAAAAGCTGTCTGAGTGCACAAAAAATCAGGAAGGGACACAACCAGGACAACTGACCTTAACTGACCAAAGAGATATTGTATACCATATCACATCAAGCTCATCAAAATAAAAGTGGGGGAAGCAGGAAGCAAGTCAGTAGTTACTTGGGGAAAACAAATGCCCTATTTGCAACAAATCCCTGCTTTCATGGAGATAGATCAACACCTTCCTGCCAATGGGAAAAAGCAAATCAATGTCATGTTTTGCTTTACTTGCACATGTAGCTTTTGCAAAAAATTATGCTTAAAATTGCACTTGTGAATTCTTTCTGCTTCAAACACATAGAAAACATATCACAGAAGTAGTTCTAGACAATGAGTCTCTCCCTGATCCCTGTAGGTCAAACCTTGTCATTCTTATATCCAGCCATCAATACATAGTTTTCTCCTGATAAAGCAGCACAACATCAGTGCACAAAGCTCAAATGTGCAGTCAACACACCAGAGGAACAGGACTTCAAATCAGAAGAACCTGTACAGGCTGAAAACCTCATGAAGATCAACAAGGATGAGTGTAGGGTGATACACTTGCATTGGGCCAATCCCAATTGGAGGTAATGTGATAGAGAGCAGCAATATGGAAGAAGACTTGAGGGTACTGGTGGATCAAAAGCTGGACATAACAATGTATGCTCACTGCCTAGAAGGCCAACTGTATCCTGGGTTGCATCAAATGAGCCATGGTCAGCAGGTCAAGAGATGATTCTGCCCCTTTACTCTGCTCTCGTGAGAACAAACCTGGAGTACTGCATCCAGATCTGGAGCCCTGAGCACCAGCATGACATGGAGCAGAGAAGGACCACAAGAGGGTTGGGGTTGCTCATCCTGAAGAGAATGTTCCAGGGAGACCTCATAGTGGCCTACCAGTACCTGAAGAGGGAAGGGAGGGGCTGGAGACGGACTGTTTGCCAGGGCATGTAGTAATTGGATGAGGTGAAACGGTTTTAAACTCGAGCAGGGTAGGTTCAAACTAGACAGATTAGTCATTGGGAAGTTCTTCACAATGAAGGTGATGAGATACTGGTGGTGGAGGCCCCATCACTGGAGACATTCAAGGCCACTCTTGATGAGGCTATGCGCAACCTGATGTAGTGGAAGATCTCTCTGCAGGGGGATTGAACTACATGACCTCTGCAGGTCCCTTCCAACTCAACATATTCTATGATTCTAATCTATGAAGTCTTAAAAATCAAATTAAGATAATTTCCCTAGGAGTTAAAAATGGAAATAAAAAAGATTTTTTTGAGTTTATCACATTACCTTCTTCCAGGATAGGTCTCAGCACAACAAAGGGGATTTCCTGCAATGGTTCCATTTGTTTGTGTCCAGCACTCATAATCTTTATCTGGGGCAAGCAGACAACAAGTGTGCCAGGCATGCTGGCCTGCCCATGGTACCAGCTTCTCACAGTTCCAGGAATGTCACCTGACACGATGGTACTTGGGGAAGGCAGGCTGTCATTTGGAAGGAATACACAACAAGATTGCACTTCAAGCTGAAAAAACAAAGTGAAAAAAGATTTCTCAGAAACAGATTATAATTTTTTCCCCTTTGTGGAATACTCATCTTGGTACAAAATCTCAAGTTACTCATACATCACAGTTTGTTGAAAATTATCTTTCTTAGCTTTTAGATTAACTCAGCAGAAAGATGAGCATAAAATTTTGGAAAATAATATATTCTAACAAATTATTACTATGGGAGGAAAGAAAAAGCACAATTTTAGTCTGTAAATTTGATCAGAAAGGTGTTGTCATACGAACTGAACATACATCTACCTACATTTCAACAACTTTTTACAAGAACTGTAATTGAGTCAGAGAATGTTCTCTCAATAAAGCTGAGAAAGTCCTTCTTGAGGTTCATTAGCTTTTGTTAGCTATTCCTTCTAGAACTTATCAACATTTTATATAGTGTTATGTTTTTTAAGGACTTCTATAAAGACTTATTTCATGGAAAAGTCTGTCTTTGTTTTTTCATTAACAGTAACAAGCACATACAAAAACACCAGTCATCAGATAAACTTGGAAAAGTATAAAATTTAGTGAAAAAGTGACTTCGAAACAAATGGACAGCTGCATGCACACACAAAGAGAAATAAAATCTAGTTTCTGTCCTGTTTTAATTGCAAATCAAAAGTACTGCATATGGTTTCCTTTGAAATAAAACTCTCTTCTTTATTTTCAAGCACTGCTGTTACCCTGGAACATTTCTGATCATTCTGACATCTCTTTCTAATTTTCCAGCAAATCTGAGTGAGTCCAAACCAAGAAGTGAACTAATCATGACTTTTCAACTCAGAGGTGGTACAAGCTGTCTTCCTTGGCTCTTACAAGTAAGATTCTGCACCTGGATATCAAATGGCCCTAATAGCCTGCACACTTGAACAAGTGTTATGCAAGTACATGCTATTATTCAGTTCATTTCCTCACAACAGTTTGGAAAAGTCTAACATACATAACGTTGGACACAAGATGTTACTTGTAGTCATGATAAAAGAACATTTGTTCACTGTAAACTTCTATAATAGTCTTTCCATTTGGCACCATTAGAGGCATCCCAGCTTAAAATTGATAAGCAATGTTTGTGCCCCTTACTCTCCCTTGAAGGCTAACAGTCCCTCGAGGCTGCAACAGTGATTTGCAATTGAGCTAGAATTTCTCAACACCGTAAGTACTTTGCCAGCTTAGTGAGAAAACCGATATTCATCTTTATTCCATCATTTTGTGCCCTGTTGCTCAAACAAACTGACAAGAATTCACTGCAGAAAAATAAAAGTAGAATTTTGGAAAAATAAATACATTTTTACATGAAGTCTGTGTTTGTTTCAAGTTTTAGAACTGTTTGAGTTGTAAAATGAAGTTAATTACATCTTTGATAAGTAGTTTATTGATCCAAGGTTGCAGAGTGTACTTTATTTATACTGGATGAAAATCAACAGTGTATTGTTACACATGTAATAGATACAGAATTTTTTTTAGCTGATAAATTAGTCGTGTCAATTTGCAAAGATTTTTACAGTGACACATGAGTTCGTTTTCTGGTCTATTAGTAATAGGTTGCAGGTTAAGCCATTGTGGGATAATGATAAATAGATGACAAAAGAACTTATGGTCAGTGTAAATTCTGCAGTGCATTTATCAGCGCATTTGCTGAGTAAACAGTTTATAACAAATCATTCATTCTTCATATATGTAACCATGATGATTAACATCAAATACTGGCTGGATATACAAACCATGTGGTAATAATAATACAAAAATTCCACCAACATGGGGAGATACTACATCACAATACCAGCAGCAGGATCTACAGGAGATATTTTACAACATCCTTTTGAGAAAAAATTTCAATACTCGGTTGAGTTTTTAAACTTAGTTTACAGTTCAGTACAGCTTTGTATTGGAAGACAAGTTCTTCAGATCATTTATCTTTCATTTTAATTTGTCATGTTAAGAATACTGAAGTGGAATCACAACAGCTTCACTCCTTCGAATGCCCAAGGGAAACAACTGAATGGGAGCTGTTGGCGTGATAACATCCATCCCTCCATATGAAATATTACACATTTGCTTACTTATGTTTCATTTGAAGCTTTATATGAATAAATGAATTTTGAAAAACATTATTGCAAGATTTCAAAGGCCAACAGAATGAATACACATCAGAATTCCACATTTTCAGGGAAATCACAGTTTCACAATAACTATGGAAGAAATTTCCAACTTAGATGCACTAGGGCCCAATTAATACAAAATTGAATTGCTCCTGTTGAATTTCTCAGAGGCAGTTACTATTTATACACAACTATCAACTTCAAAAGAATCTGTGTATCTGACAGAATTTGGAGATCTGTCTAATAAGTTCCTGTGGAGGAATGGAAGATTGTGCCTAAAATTATGGCATTCTATGTTGGACAAAAGTGAGAACACGTGCCACAGACTACTTCACCAATCAAAAAATGCTTTAAAGTATGTGTAATCCAAATATCTTAAAATTAAACTACATCAATAGCATATATTAAAGCTATCATATAAATCTTTTTACACTTTTAAAATAACTGTTAAACTCTGTGTCTAAAATTGTGAATTCAATGTAAAATGTGAATGATTTATGTAACTGAATATAAATCTGCAGCAGTAAATCTTGCATTAATGTAAGGATCTGACAATCCAAGGGAAAGAAAATGAAGTAATCTGCCAGTAAGAAGTCCTCAAGCTGGGGGTCAGATCCTGTTCATGGAAACCATCTGGTTGGGACCCTCCAAGCCACACCAAACACAAATGATCTTTAAAAAAAATATCCTATTCATTAATGCTTCGCAGCTGCACTGAGTGTTACTTCATTTTTCCATGGCAACATCCTTTCTGTTTCAAGGATCTTATTTCAGTTTTGGTAGCAACGTGTTCTTTTGCCAATACTGAACACATTCATGTGTTAAAGAGAAAGAATTATTACAAATTCTTGAAATGGAATCACCTCCTATTTTCATTTCTGTTATGTCAAGGCCTATATATGCTCAGTAACACACACTAACAAACCAATGCACTAAGCCGTATTTTCCCTTCTACTGCTAAAAAGTTATGCAAAACATTTCTCTAAGCTTTTACTGATATATAAGCCTAAAAAAGTGCAATGACTTAGATCTTGGTTGTATAAAAAGGAAAGTATTAAGTCACTAGAATAAATTAAACGGTTTTATTTAATATTCTATTAAAAGAGAAAGTTGCTCAATAAAATAACAGTGCAATAATAAATACTGGAGAAGAATCAGGTATTCCTACCTAGCGAGGGTGGGCAGGAGAGAGAGACACAAAACAAGTGACACCCCACAGCTATCCTGAGCAAGCACAACAAAGAACGACAGGCTGTTCAGGAGGTTTCACAGCCCTTCATGATAGCAACACTATAATTGCTATCTTAATCCACACTTTGCAGTTTTGGAAGTCATGGTAAGATTATATTTTAAATTGGTTCTTTGCAACTACAAAGAACCATCATTACACATCTCATCCAGAGATTCTAGTGCAGTCACTATTATAAAACCTTAGCATCTGGATTCACTATATCCAATCAGATCATTTGCAGTTGACCCACACACATACTTCATTAGAATGTAAAAAGACAAGCCAGAAATCTGTACTTTTAAGTTAGTCAAAAAGTAAAAATTATCTGAATGGAAAGCAGAGCACATGAGTAAACACTACCTGCACAGACAAGTAAGCATCAGCTACATTTTTTCTGACTACTTACAACACAATGTCTTGGTACTAAATAGTATTCCTTTTCTTTTCTTAATTGAAAAAAACCAAAAAACCCAAACTATTAATTATGGAAAGTTTAATTGTTTGTGGTAAGTAACCAATGTAAGAAATCAGCACAACTCATAACTGCTGATAGTTCTAACTATTAAGTTACAAATAACAGAAACTCTTCCTGATCCATGAATAAAGACCACTGTTCAAAGAGCAGGAACTCCAGTCAATCTCATCCTTATGTTTCTGTTCTTTCAATCAATGTTTTGCTTTGACTAAAAATAAAATATAAAAATATTTTCAATAATTTCAGGGACCAGACTAATTTTAAAAAATAATTTCAGGAATTTGGAATATATAGCCAGGTTATAAATGTAATAATTACACTCTTATTTAGTTGGAACTCTTTGCAACATCACTCATTAATTCATTTATTTTTAATACAGATCCTTCATTATTCTCACTGGAATTCAGCATTAACAAGCAATTAAAAATAATTGTGTTTGTACTGCTCCACTATTTTAGCAGCTATTATTATGGAGAACACATAAAAACCAAGTATTGCCATTCTACATGGTATTACTGCCAGAAGACTTCAAGGCTGCATATAAAATCATACAACAACTAAAAAATTAAAGCAACTTTTTATAGTTAAGTATTAAAATCTTTCCACTTAAATACTAATAGCTCATCACAACACCAACACAGAAAACCTTCATGCAATATTCTATCACAAGCAAGCCAGGTCTAAGGCTAAGCAAGTACCAGCTTTGATCCAAAATAAACATCCCTGTCACTTTGGTTCCAAACGCATTTACTTACTCAAACTTCCACTAAAAGAGTAATCCTACAATGATTTTAAGTTATGAAGTTCTGCTTTCACAATTTCATAATCACCAAGGTTGGAAGGGACCTTTCAGATCATTGAGTCTAACCATCAACCCAGCTCTGATGACAGCTACAGATTTCTCTATTCTACAATCATGTTAATAAAGGATCCAGTAATATTAAGCTTGGAGACAAAGTGCTTCAGCAGTTAATCAGACAAAATATTCCAGAAATTAGCCTTTTCTTGCCAAATTACAATAAATTAGTTAAGAATTTAACATAGTAATATATTTGTCTTTAATAAAGTGCATACTATGTTTAATTAAAAAAATATACTGTACTTGAATTGAAAAACAGAATTATAACCCTCATGATCTTGTCCTCCACACATTGCCTTGCACAAATTTCAGCATTCTCATTTCAGTTGCTATTAAGGGAAAAGAGCTATACATAGGCCTTTTTGTATCTTGACAATTTATTAAAATAAAATAGACATAGGGACTAATAGCAGTAATAAAAAGAACAGCACGCATATGTATAAACCCTTTAAGTTTCATTAAGAAACTTAATTTGTAAGAAGAGTTTTTGTATAGAAGCACTTTCTTGGACTTTTTGTGTGGTGTTTCCTTGAAGTTTGTTGAAACTTTTCACTTATATCTTGTCCTTCTAGCACATATTTTATCAGGTATAAAGATGAAATATATAAGAAAAGTGCCATCTGTTGTATTAACTCATATGGCCACTTAGTATTAACATAGTTAAAATCTAAAACTATAATTTCACATTCATAATGACAAAAACTGAGCGCATGAGTACTTTACCAAAAACTCCTGTAAGGAGCAAACAGATCTAGAACCTCAAATACCAGAAAGAGTATCTAAAGACAAAGTCATATCAGTATTATCTCTAATCTGTGACTGTATTAGAGCAGTGACACACTTAAAATTTACTAAAAAAAATGTGCCAATTTTTGTTATGAGTTTTCATCTTCACAAAAATATCAACAAATTTTTTTTAGGTTTTTTTGTTCTTTTTGGTAACAGGCAAACATTATTTTTAGTTGGTCAACATCTTAATCTTTCTTTGAAATAAACTCACTTTATTGCTTGTTCTCATAACAGAGCGTACCTTGAAAAATGGACAAACACAATTTCTTAGTCCTGATCCAGTTTTTTCCATTTGTAAAGGATCAAGCTCTTCATCATTCTAATTATTATTATTTTTATGACTCAAACTGTAAGCCTCATTTATATATAGAGTCTCATTGTGCTACGTACCACCCAGACACATAACGATAACACATGGCTTCCTTCAAATAGCTTACAAATTATCTCCTACCTCCCCTTATCTAGCCATTTTAATCTTCAGCAGTGGTGGTGACAACATTAAAAGAGAAAGGAAAACAAACAAAATACTCATGAAACTCCAGGAGGAATCTCATGAGAATGGAATAGGGGGGCAGAATCCCCTCCCTTGACCTCTTCGTCATGCTTCTTTTGATGCAGCCTAGGATTCTGTAGGCTGCCTGAGCTGTGAGCACACATTGCTCGTGCATGTTGAGATTCTCATGCACCAGCACCCCCTTAGTCCTTTTCCTCAGGGCTGCTTTCCATCCATTCTCCACTCAGCCTGTATTTTTGCATGGTTAATTAAGAGTTATATAGGTAACCAGAATTCATAGAAAGCAAGTTGCCAACTTCAGTATGATGTGCAATCAAATCACAAGTCTTAAGTTCTTGCTGAGAATAATCTTGATGTTTCAGACTATCCAATATGTTAAACCCGAAGTATATTCTGTATGAATGGGGAGTAAAGCAGACACAGGTTCTGGGATTATTCTCTAGATAAAGAAATATGTTTCTTTGTAGGAAGAAGGAACAGATATTCAAAGACTACCTTCTGCCAGAAACAGGGTAGTTGAGTATTTCATGGTACACTAATGTATAGTAGCAAAACTTGCTTAATGTTATAATAAAATTTTAAAAATACAATCTCTTGGAATGTTCTATTCAAAAGGCATAGATTATGATGATTCTAAATTAGGGTAATTTCTGGGCAGGCACTACATACGTACTTTTCAAGAACAGAATCCCAGTTTCAGCATTTCTAAGCCATTTATTATTTGGCCATGTAATCTTAACACTAGATTTTAAAATTCTGCACTTAAATTCTGCTTTTGCTCACCAGCAATAACAATCCAGAGAAGTATCGGATGAGACAGTTTTATCTCAATGGTCCTTTATGAAAAACGCAAACAAGAAAGCAGCTGAAACCGAACTGTATAACATCTTATTGTATCACAGATCCCAAGAAACTATTTTTCATACACGCTTTCCTTAAAGAAAGGAAAAAAACCCAACATACTTTGCCAATTTTTGCAAGAATCTGTGTTTTATTTTTTCATTTTCTAAGACTTTGAAACTACTGAAATAAGACAATAAAACTTGGAAGCTCCTCTGAAAATTGTCTAATAAAAAAGCACTAAGAAGCATAAAACGTATCATAAAGTTTGGAAAGACACAGGGGGTTTTTTCACTTCTTTTTCATCTTACCTGAAGTGTAAGGCATTTAACTGCATTCCACACTATTCCAATAAATTCCTTCATTCTTTCTTCAGGACTTCTGCAGCTTTCAGATGAGTTCAGCATGGTTTTCACAGGAAGTGACAAAGGACGAGATTCTGATGCAAACAACAAAAATCAGTTACACAATGAACGCAAAGTAATATACTCAGCACAGAAAAGCAAAACTTATTTTCGATTTTAAAAGATTGTTTCTCTCACTAGGGATGCAATAATGTTGTGTCTATTATTAGTTTTAAATTTAGAAAATCATATGTATCAGCTAAGCTTGGTGAGAAATGCAATGAAATTAAGTTTTTAAAACTTTTAAAATGTGAACTGTTAGGAAAGTATTGTGGTGAACACATGACCCAGGCAAATTATGGCATTTTTCAAAGTGTCATAACCTATTCAGTGACAGAAGAGCAACTAATGAGTTTTTCACATCCATTGCTCCATGTTTCTGTTTTCTAAACTCATTATAAGAAATGAAATACAGTCTATGTTAAATTAGAGCCCTTAACTTATTTTATTTGAAAAATTTAGTGAGCTAAAATTTGCACAAATTTGCTTCCCCAAAATAAAAGCATAAAAACTGAACAACTTTCTTATTTTGTCAAGCTTAAAGGTAACACATCAGGATAAATTCAATATATTCTAGTAAAAGATAAATACCAGAAGATTTTAATTGATTATGAACACAGCAGAAGTTCAAAACAGTTCCAGTGTGGACATTAAGTAGTAAATACAAATTCATTAAAGGCTGTATGAGTCATTCCTCCTGCCATCTATTACAAAATATCCTATGTCTTATGTTCTGGGATACCCACCAAATCGTTATAGTTCCATTTTTGCCCTGCATATTGTTGAGAAAAAACAACTGCAGGAATAAATAATAAAGTCTTCATGACTGCATTTTAAACCAAACTGAAATCAACACAAGTGTGATAATTTGTGTCTCTCAATTCTACATCTAGGAGAAATCTGTGGCACTGAAAAATTCTTATGAAGAATTATGCTGTCAAGTGAACTCAGGTAAGCAAAAATATATGCCTCTTGATAGGTATCACTATGGCTTCAGACAATTTTGATTGTGCAAGGAAATATGCAAGGAATTAAAAATGAAACATCTGAAAGATGAACATTTGCCAAGCATATGCAATGTTAATGCCTCTTGAGGATTTAATTTGGGACAGTTTTCCCTATCATGGCTAGAAAGTACCAGCATTGATTAAGCAATGTAGCAAGTAGTCAATTTAGCAAGTAGTCAATTATCTGACAAGAGACAGAAGCCTTAACTTCATTAAACAGAATCAAAAGATTCAAAATGAGAGGTGGTCAAAAATGTGGAAGAAAATGTTTACAGCTGCAGTATAATGAGTCCTCTCAGATATTCCTCATCCTAGTTATAGACCTAATAGAATGATAATGAAAATTGGACCATGAGAATGTAAAAAGAGTGGCATTTCAGGATTGTTCAGTCAGCTGTACTAGAGAGACAAATAAATTATTCAAAAGGAGAAGTGACATGGAGCAGCTCTTTCCTAATGTTTTTACACGTAGTCACTTTTACACCACGCAGTAAGTATTCAATCCACTTTTGGAATGGATTAAGTTAAAACAAAGACATTCAGTGAGGAATATCTGTTCTGCTTTAGCTTCTTACCCTACTTGAATTCACATCATCATCTCTGTGTAGTCAGGCCCTACGCTATACATATTACAAGGTAAGAACTGGGAACAGCTTCAAGAAGTTAAGAAACACTTGAACAAAAGAGTTACTGGAGCATAGAACACCAGGACACTAGTGTGGATTAAGATGAGAATAGTATACAAAGTCACTGGAAGACTCTGTAAATCTTGAAACCTAACAAATAGATAAGGAAACATTCAACCAGAAATCAGAGAAACCAGAGAAAGCAAAAATAAAAACAGAAGTCTCTTCCTGAGTGAATGTGTTAGTCTGTGGCTATTGTGTGTGTTTGGCTAGTCCTCTGTAGTAGATACGTAGATGGATCAGCCCCATCTGTCTCAGCATGAAGGTTAATCTAAAATAATTACACTACTCAGCTGCTACTGTACTTGTAACCTAGGAACATTTCCTGGCACAGTGATTAGCCTTGTGCTGAAGCCAGGACCCAGTCAGCAATAGCTAGAAATTATGATTTGTATGAAACAACCTGATGAGAAAAAAAAACAGACAGAAAGAAGTTGGTTCAGGTCATAAAATATATACATGAATGTCAAAGAAATAAATCATATTCCCAATATAATGTATTTCCACATTAAAATCCTGTTTCATTACTGGATAGTAGGAAAAAATTTTACACTGAAAGGGCAATCAAGCATTGGAACAGGATGCCCAGGGAAGTAGCTGAGGCACCATCCCTGCAAGTTTTCAAAAGATGGATAGACATACCAGTTAAAGATATGGTGTAGCAATGGTTCAGTGTTAGGTTGATGGTTGGATTAGATGAACTGAAAGGTCACTTCCAACCTAGTCAATTACATGAAATTAAAACACTATACATATATAAGAAATTGTACAAACACGAAGGAATAGCTTGTTAAAAATATCTTCAAATATTGTTTTTACCCACACAATCCAATTTAAAAATTTAAAGTTAATCCAAGTAGCAGGCTCAGTGAAATCATTACATGAAGACAAAGCTGTATCTACCCATATTTTCTTAACAATTAGTGTTCATCTGAAATGTTTCAGAAATACATTTTTTCAGTATTTTAAATGAAGTTTAAATCTACGACTGCATTCCTGTACAACCAACATTAGAATTATTCATGTAACAGACTTTTTTTTCTCCTAAGGATAAACTATGATGACATCTATGTAAAAACCAATGCAGTTCATCAGGATACTTGAGGGAAAAAAAAAACAACCTTAAAAAACAGCAGAAAGTCCTTTTATGCTTATTAAAATATCTAACATATTTGCCCACAAACTGAAAGATCTTTGCATAACCCATTTCTACACTGGGCTTTAAATGTTTAGGCATTCAGCTTTACTAAAACACTCCTTTTCTCAATCAAGATGATTATCAAGTCACACAGACCTTGACTATTAGCCAGAACAAGACCTTTACATCCAAGGAAAGAGCAGTGGAGAAGTGCAGTGACTAAAGTGAAATTATCATTCAATGAATTAGTAGCAAAATCCAGAGACTTCAGAATTTTTAACTAACGCGCCTTTTGCTAAAATGAACATACGTCAATAAACAAAGGCTAATGTGATAATATTGTGCAAGCACAAAGGATCTTTCTGTGTGAAAGTTGGAGATGGCCAGGGTTGGGGTTGGCTATGGTCAGCATTTTCTCATACCAAATTCTTAGTGATTGAAGCACTGCTTCTGGCAAAAAAATACCTATTTAGTTCTGGAAACAACAATAAAAAGGACTGACACTTTTGTACAAATCAGTAACAGCCTTTCAGAGGCAAAATTCAGCTACTATATTAGTAATTACAAAAAATGTCTTGTATGTGTGTTCATATCTAAATTTATCTTAACCTCACTTAACATTCCAAATAAATTTTGTACTATGAAGTAAGAATTTCGGCCTTTGAATTTGCAAGAATTTTTCTAGTAACTGCAGGAGGAATTAACAAATACATTAAATGTTCTTTAGTATTTTAAATAGAAACTAAAAATAAACACCTATTCTCTTTCTCAAATGGAAATGTCTCCATATTGAAAGCAGATTTGATATACCACGCTGCATTGTGTTACTAATGCTTTTTAAATCCACACGTTGAACTGAAGAAATCCCATAATCATAAAACAAAAGTCAAGCATTTTTACTAGTTATGAAAAAAATCACAATCTATTTTCCATATAGGTATGGGACCATCTAGCCACTTAAAAGTTACTGTAAGTCATCTGTGCCTACAGACATTCCTTTTAAATAATCCTCCTAAGAACTAAATACCATTTATGAAAACATAAAAATCCTAGTATTTTCAGAAACCCTTGGTAAAAGAGCATCAGATTTAAATTCCTACATTTTACTTTCCATGTTTAGCATCTATTTAATTTCATTCATCTTCCCAAGTAAATCATCAAGACATAAATTTCATAGCAGGCATGAATAAACAATAATCATTCAGTTCATTGAGCAGAAATAGTGATCTACTAATTCAAATACTTCAGATAATCCATTGATTTCTCACCAGCCAGACTTCCCTCAGATTTGCCAGTTTTCTACATTCCAACAGCTTATTTTAGCAATAATCTAGTTCAGCATTCAAGTTGTACTTTGGGAAAAAAAAGTCAGTAATTGCTAAGCACAGTTGATACTCTGTTACATTATACTCAGCAGAAAGTTCACTAATTTAAAATGAAACTTCAAATAAAAACATAAGGACAATATCAGTTGTGCTGCACTAAATAAAACAGACATATCTACAGTTAGAACTTCCTCTTTTCTCCACTTATGGAAAAGTACTTAATAGCGGTATAGAAGTATCTCGTGTATATTTCGAAGGAATTGAAAGAACTACTTCAGTAAAGTTTTGAAAATCAAATTACCAACAAAAGGTGAAGAACAAAGCTCCAGTTATAGTGAGTATTTTAAAACCACTATCAAATGTTAGGAAGTGACTGAAAGGAAAGGTGAAGATCTTTCTTTTACTGTTTTCCCTCTGGAAAGGCAACTTACACAATCCTGTACTCCATCCAAATGCATGCAACTCATTTGCTAGTCCTCCAATTCCTTTTGCATTTGCTGGTCAATACAAATCAAATTTGATGGGATGCAAAGCTAATTATGTTTCTACAGGCTTTGTGAAATGTAGCAACGCAGGGTAAAGAAGGTAGAAATTGGCAACAGGAGCTTTGTCATCATTAAAAAATAGATCTTACAAAGGATAGAGAACATGAAGGTCATCTAAGAGTTATGAACTCTCTTGTTAGGATACCATTTTCCATCTGCTTGAAAGACAAATCAGTAGCAGAATAGGTGTAACTTAGCACTTGTGAAAATTTAAATCTCATAAATTATTTCTCTGTAAACAACAGTTTCACAGAACAAAGCATGTATTCCAGAAACACATGCAAGATTTTTCCAAGCTAAAATGATTTCATGTCCCATCTTCCTCCACGTATGCACATACAATTAAGTACCATATATACTCTCCCAGTAGAATGAAACAACGCCATATTATATTCTTGGCTTTGCATTTGAGACTGATGCTCCATGGCAATAGAGAAATTACAGCAGAATTACATGACCAGTGCAACTCTCATCTGTGGACCTGACCAGCCTGACTCATGGAACAAAGCTGTCCAACCCTCAGTATTGTTTCATTTGCCTTTTCCAAATGCCCTCACAATCTGGCCACATGTGACAGACCTAGTGATGAAAACAACTTGCATCCTGTCCTATGCTCGAATGTACATGGATGACACGGCTGAAATGTAGTCATTGCCTGTACTGGGACCAAATATTTGGTTCTTGCATTACAGGGATCAGCAGAATTTTTAGATTATGTGTATTTTCAGTCATGGGACAGGGCATTTCGTTTTCTGTGCCTTGTAAGAGATTATAGATCCTACCTCAGCTGACAGTTTTGTGACTTCCATGTAACACATTAAGTTCTACCCACCTATCATGTAGCTATAAGAAAAGTCAACTTCCAGAATTCTGAGTGAGGAAAAAAAATAATAACATTTTCAGCCTCTATAGAGCAGCTTCTTTCATTAAAAGTGTTCTTCGTGAAAAGCATGCATGAGATTACTTTCTACTGTTACTGAAAACCATATACCACAGTCAACGAATTATACCTCACAAGACACTATTAAATTTGTGTCTGGGATATCACAGTTGCTTCCAGACTCTGCTAAATGTTTGATGCCACAATAGACATTGGTGAAATTAAATGTCAGTGCAGTGATCACAGAAAAGACCACACTAAGACACAGTACTGAAAACCCAAATAATTTAATCTGTATACATGGAAAAATTATTTTCACTTTGAAGTGAAAAGAACTATAATAATTTAATAGCTTAATACAAATGAAAGCTACAAGTTATTTTAATGTTGATAAGCACCCATCCCAAATGTGTGAAATCAGATGCTTAGGCTTTAATCATTATTCAGCACTGGACACACGACAGCTTATCCTTCTACTTCAGCCTACAGTATCTTCCTACATAGATATGCTACACATGAATTTATATGACATATTTATATACATAGATTGCAATAAATTTTGCCATATCAAAACATAAAAGGTGTATGTCTGTGTAAAGCTATGACTACGGATCACTTTGCACCAGAGAAGGAAATCTCAATTACTGACAATGGGAGAAATGGGCAGGATGAGGGAATTTAGGTAAACGTGTTTTTTGCTACTTTCTTTTTATCACCTTACATGTTGTGTAACATCATGCAAATTTTAAAACACATATTCTACTATTGAAGCTCCTGTGGTTAAAAAGACTTATAAATAACTACAAATTGAGAGTTAAGAACAGAAACCTCAGATTTTCAGACAGATACCATATAAATAGCAGTTTCGTTCTTTTCCCATGCTTCATTTTTGGCAAGGTCTCAGCAGCCATTAACTAATAAACTGAACTCAAGATCAATGTTTTAAATCATTTTACAGCTGTGATTACAAACTGCTCTCATTTAATACATAGGGTTGGTTTCCAGTGGTTCTCAAGGGAGCAACTGCCAAGAACATGCTACACTTGAAAAGTATAAATTCAAAATCACCACCTCAATAGCATGATTTTAAGATCCAGACTTTTTCAATCTGCAAAGACTATGTATATGTGCATTGCTATGTGACAGATTCTGTTTTATCAATGCAGGAATCTTTTCTTACAACTTAAGGCATCTGTAGCTAAAGCCTTGATAATTTAGAATTACGAGGCTTACAAGGATCATCACCCTTTTTACCTAGAATGATTTAGGCATTATACACCCTAGACCTATAAAGATGGTAATATTCCTGGTTTAAAAAGGTCAGGCAAATAATGAAAGAAAAATCAGACAGAAAGTAGGTGAAATCAAAAGAAAGGGAATAAACCTAAAAACAGCAGGAGCAAGGGATACAGAAAAATTAGACAGGGGAAGAACCACATGCATTCTGGTTTTAGTTCAATAAACTAATCACTCATTCACCATATTCCAGTAAACTATATACCTGTAAAATAACACACTGTAAAAGGATAAATCCACAAAAACTTCCAAGAATGGTATCTCGCCTTCCTCAATTTCCAGCCTTTTCTAACCACTGCAACTCATAGCTTTGCCATCAAAACAGAGACAGGTTTTTTGTGACATCATCTCTGTGTTTGGCTTTACAGTTCCCTGGAACTTCCTGTGCAAAGCCAGCTCTGTCAAACAGGGCACAGTGTGATCTCTACAAGAAAAGCTTCTAGCACAGTATGAAGTTTCAGGAGGCTACACAGAACAAGACTGCGTAACACTGCAGAGTCACATGGATCTCCTTTCTTTAAGGGCAGATAGTGTGGTCCAATGAAGCAGACAGCATCCCTTTAAATCATGCCATTACTATACAATGTATTTGCTATTTAGCATTCATATTTTAATTTTTCTTTTTTTGCACAAAAATCTCAAATACTCCAAGTATTTTAGACCTAGTATTTCCTCTCCAGAGTATACCAAATACGCAGACATTTTATAATACAGATTAGCCATCTAACCAAGCACACTGCATCTTACAAAGTAGACCCTCTGCTATATGTGTGTAGTTGCACTTTAAGAACCAGTAAGATTTTTCAACAAACTTTAAACCATTAAGAGTTAAAAAACCCAAATTTAGTAACCTCTTCTTCAAATGACTGGCTCTCATTCAAAAACAAAACACTTAGTCAATGTTATCCTTTTAAAAATTTAGAACCATCCACCTTTTGTTTATTAGTATCAAGTCTATGTCATGAAATGGTTTTACAGCGAAGCAAACATCTGCTTAGTCACAAACTCTGCTGGCACTTAGGCTAAACTTCAGTAAAGTGAATGGTAGCTAACACAAATAAAACTTTAAAACTTCTAATTTTTGCAGCAGTATTCATTGTACTAATGAAAACGAACCTTGATATTGACTTCAAATTAAAAAGGGAAAGAAACTGAGATGCATAGAAATTGTTTTGCTTTTAGGATGTTATTTATAATTTATCGTTTTGCCAGTTCTACTCACACACAAACCCTGAAACAAAACCAAACATGACATTCATGGTATTTCTAAATTTTGAACACCAACATTTTATTTTGGTAGACTATTCTGGAGTGATAGCTACTGCAGAAAAGATCATACTCAAGAAGAATAATAATAAAGGCAGAAGATAAAACCGGGCCACCTATCTGATTATGTATCTGTGACATACTCAGGTACAAAGCTACTTCTTCAAACTACATACGTAATTAACACAAACCAAGATAGAACTTGTTCATGCAACTACTGGGTTCAAATGTCAAATATTCAATATTACTTAATGATTACATAATTCTAATGAATTACGCCTTGGTGTTTTGTTGACAGGCACTGGCAGAACTAAGCTCAAGAAGAAACAAAGCATCATTTATGATGTTGATACAGCAGAACAGGTGAATAATATGGTTAAAGAAGAATATACTTAGTAGAAGAATATATTTAGTACAGCAAATTCATTACAGGCAAAATAAAGGAAATTCATAAGTGAATGGTAAATAAAAAAGGAAGTTATATTAATAAATGAAACAGAAAATAGTCTTTGCTATGAATTAGTTCTTCTTCCACCAATGACATCAAAGCTATCCAAATAATATTCAGCAAACAGATTTTCTGGTTTTACTCCTTCTAATCTCAAAATAATAATTAACTCTACCACTAACAGACAAGAATGTAATCTCAGCTTCAGCAGACAACATCTTGAAGTACTTTATAGTTATCTGGAAATAAGCATCAATGAAAAGGAAAAGAGAATTTGTTCACTGAATTTCAGAAGGATTACTAGAAGTCTCAGCTGGATAGTCTCTTTTTTTGGAAGATCTCCCACTTCACTACTTGAAGACAATACCATAAGAATATATAGCCTAGAAAATCCAAAAAAGCTGTATCATCTTGGTTAGTGATAATGAAGTTAAAAGTTTTGCACTATTAAGTGACCACTAAGTATTTCTACATTTAGTAATTTCTTGATCTCAAGAAACTTAAGTGAGAAAAAAAGCATTTTGTGTGGGAAAGTGATTTTGAAAAAAGTGGGCTTTAACTGTTTATGCACAAATCTTGACGTCCATACATACCAGACTAAGCAGTGCTAACAGATTGACTGAAATCAAAGACAGTGTTTAAATTCTGATAACATTTTGCACTAAAATATAAAATGTCAAGGCAAATAGCATATATTCTATTGAAAGTATATTTCCTGTCTTTCATTTTAGAAAATGTACCACATGAAACTCTCAGGGTCCCAAAAATAGTGCCTACATGAAAATTATGAGAAAATTAAATGTATTTTCCAAAATGTCAAGTTTGATTATTGTTTATGCAAAATGTAATTTTCTGGGAGAATACTTCTTTAAAGTGAAAGCTGTTCCACAGTATTTGCACAATGTTCAACTGCAGATGCATGTTACTGAGAGAGGTTGCAAAGGCTGAATGGCTCGCTTCCATACAGTGAGCATACATACCTGTTACTGTTTTTGTTTTGACAGGGCTGCTGGCATACTCAGAGGCTTGATTTGACTGTTGCCTTGCCAAAGGAGCACTTCCAACTGACGCTTCATCCTCTTTTTTTCGAGTTACTGACAGACCAAGTGGAACAGTTCCTACAGGCTGCTGGAAAAAGAAGTGCCTCATGAGCCACTCAAAATCAAAATGTATTAATACTGAATTATGACTTTGTCATGAGAAGCGTATCTTCAACTCCATATTTTGAAAGATACTGGAGACAATGACTGGAATACATATATTTTGGAAACAAGTTATGAAATGCTACATTCAAACCTGTATCTGTAATTCTTTGTCAGGCCTGTTAGTCTGAAGAAAAACTCCACAGTTACAAAAAAAAGTTGAATAGTTTATTGATTTAAAATAGCATCAAACCAATACCAATCCGTAAGAAAATATCAATACCAATCAAAGCATACATGAATAATCCTGGATGATCATCAAAATCAAAACATTCCATGTTTAATGGAAACTAGAAAGTTTTAGCCAGATATGAAGATCCCAAATTTTTGAAAGCAAATTCTGCAAAGTAATCAACTGCCATTAAGCATTGAAAGAAAAGACGCATTGTTATTACCACATTATTATATTTGTTCCACATATTTTAAATGCAAAATTCAATTCTGATCACCACTATTTTTGAATTGGCTTGTATTTCAATCATATAAATAAATGACAAACTGCTCAAAATATGACATTGTTAAAAAAAAACCTGGTGGCATTAAAATCTAGTTTGAAGGAATTACTTTACAATTAGAAAAGAGTATCATGTCACGTGTTCTGGAACTGAAGGTACGCAGATAAATAGTCTATAGGCACTGTTGTTACTTTTTTTTAGCAACACAAGGTAGAAAAGATAAAATAATCATCCAATTTGTTACACGGTAGGCTGTTAATATCTTGCTGTAGCTTTGATTGCTGTGCAAATCCCAGCTGTATCCTTGTTCACAAAGGCAGAATATTCCTGCCACTAATTTTGCAGACATTTGTCATTTAAGGATGACAAAAGTTTCTTTTTTATGAAGATCAGACATTAGTATTAGTTGCATCTTAATTTTTTTTTTTTGTAATTTAATTTCGTTGGGATTGGAGTGAAAATGTAATCCATATAGCTGGGTAATGAGAAACCTCACACGTTGCCTTAGAAATCTCTGTGGGAAACAAATTCGTGTGAGGCGGGCAATGTGCTTGTAAATTTTCTCCAATAGAAAACAGATCACTAAATCAAGCCGAGTGCAACACTTGCATACATACAAAATCCCAAAACAAACAGAAAAAAATAATTTAATTGAAGGAGAATGACTTCCAAACGCCTTCACTATTTTCCACTATGAAAGTAAATTAAAACGTGAAGACAATCAACTATTTAATCATACTCTAGTGAAGACAATCAACCTATATATACAGTGGTATGCAAAGTTAATTGGAAAATATTAATGTCAATGACAAGCAGAACTCATCTCCTCCTTCCACTGAAACTACAGTCATCAGCTTTGTCTTCAAAGCCCTAAAAAGCATTTCTGGAATATAGTAACATGCTACTTTGGTGTCCTCTAACCATAACAATAATAAAAAAAATCCAAATGTCAGGTTTGAAAAGACAAGTTTTGCACCACAGAAATACTACCTATAGAGAGTCGGAAGTTCAGTAAATTCTCATCAGACACTTATTTTCAAAATTTAGCAGTTTATCTGATATAATTTTTTCAGAAGGAGAAGCCAACTTCAGTTTTCCCATGACAGCAACTGTTAAGCCATGATTTGGCAGTTTATAGCACTTCAAGAACACCGACATGACAAACTGAAGCAAGAGCTTCTGAAGAATGAACACAGACAATACAAAACAGTACCAAAGACAATAGGATAAATACTGTCTGAAGAAGCAGCATCTATTTCTGAGCCACTGAAGAAACAGATCAGTAAAATATAATAATAATACGTTACACCACTAGTCACATAGTGAAAAACATCAAGGCTATCACAGCCACAGAAAGCTGGAAAAAATTATGACCACATATTGAGTGCCGGAGTGCTGATCTGGACAATGAAACAGCTGTTTCATCTTTGCTCACTGAAATCAAGCCTGATGTTGCTGTTGATGACACCCAGTACAATCTTGTCAGGTTTTTGGCAAAAGATTTCTTCTTAAAAGAATGCAGAAGATGAAAGATCAACCTTGAACTAGATGGAAAAGGATCATCAAGATTTGGGTTTTAGCCACAAACTGATGAGGAAATTGCGGCTTGGGAAATAGCAGATGACAAGAGCCCCACAGCTGTACGAGAAGATGAATCTGATGGGAAAGGAGACATTGCAGGCAAGTGTTATCGTAAACATTTCATCACAAGAATCCGAAAATCTAGCTAGAAAGTAATATGTAGTCAAGTTTAAGACATCTACTTGGGATGCTAGCCTTACAGTTACTAACTGGTAATGTTATAAAGAAGATAAAGAACATTAAATTATGGAACTATGGCGACATTTCTACAAGGTTATGTTGACACAAATTCAAAATCAGATTCTGTTCTAGAATACCAACAGTTCTATAAACACAATAATGTTAGTGGCTATTATGCAGTGAATACTACATTAACAATGATTCAAGGTACTCAAAACAATAAAGCTTGCTACATTTCCAGTATAATTATTAGCTTTTAAAAGTGTGACTAAAAATCTACAGGAAAATTATTCTTTTTCAACTTAAAATTTTATTGACAGAAAAAACCTAACACATTAGACACCATGTTAAGTCTGTACACACCACAGTTGTACACATACGTGCTACTTATGCATGTAAACAGATCAACACAAAAGGAGAGTAAAATAAAAAAAAACCTTTTAAAATTTATCTTTGCTACCTCAAGTACTAAAATGTTGAGAACCAATACATTAACTATCAGAACTGACACATAAAAGATTAATAACAAGATGACATGATAAATTCACTTTTTTTTAATGTATACATTGTGTTGCACATGGTGGTGGATGTAGTTTTACTTTTAAACTAACAATTTAGGCTAATTACCGTACTAGGCATGATGTTCATGAGGTGCAGTATTAAAACAGGATTTTGAAAGTAAGTCTGAACTTTAAGTTACAGTACTTTGATTTATAAAGTTTAAAATCCTTGCTCTGCACTAAGACTCAAGTTATTTCAGCTCAGCATTACTAAAGACTAAACTAATAAAATGTAACAATTTTGATGATTGGTGCATCTTTAATAAATAAAGTCTCTTGGGTGTTCTGGACTTTTCATTTGTTAACCCATCAGCTGGCAAATGTTTCTGGTGCCATTTACTATCCAATTCTAGACACAGTGGAGGGCTCCAAACAGTAATAGTCATCTACCAACAGTGTCTTTTCCTAGACAAAGCAACACGTAACACTTGCTAGACTGATTATCTGGACACATCACCAAATTGTTTTCTTACCTCCTTATGCTGTTACAAAAACAAAGTTTTTTCTTCTTTTTCCAACCCCCAAAAAAACCCTGTATGTTCTTCTTTTTTCACATTATTCAGAACTGTTATATATGAAATCAACATGGGAAATATTTAAAAAACAAGTGTAAATTGCGTGAGTATTACACAATCTTAACTCACTGTGTCCACTTGAGCTGAGAAAAGGAAAGGAGCAGGAGGGCAAAAGAGCTGAAAAAAAAGCTCTTTTATTTTTTATGGGAAATTAATAGCAAGACGGGAAACCTGGGAGCTTCTTTTCTTATTGAAAAGGCACTGAATGCCTTCAGCACCTCAGTTTTTATTAGCAAGCCCAGTTTGGAATGCCAGCTCAAGACAACCCCGGGGGAAAGGATGGAGTAAGAAAAACGTGTCTGTGGTTTAAGAGGATTAGGTTAGGGAATACTCAAACAAACTGTAAGACCACAGACCCTCATGGGATGCACTTTTGAGAGCTGAGAGAGTTGGCAGATGTCATCACAAGGTCACTTCTGTTGTACTTTGAACTATCATGGCAACTAGAAGAGGTACCAGAGGACTGGAAGAAAGCAGAAGTCATTTCTATCTTCAAGAAGGGCAAGAAAGGAAACACAGGGAACCACACTCCCATTTGCCTCGCCTTGGTCCTTGGGAGGTGATCGAACAACTATTCCTGGAAACTACTTCCAGGCATACAAAGATGACTGAGAATCAGGATAAGGATAGTTTCACTAAATGGAAGTAATTTTTGATCACTTAGATAACATGTTATGATGTAATGACTGACTTAGTAGATGAAGGGACAGCAAGGGACATTATCTACCTTGACTTCAGTAAGGCTTTTGATACTGCCATAAAATCTTCATAGAGAAGCTCACCTAACGTGAGATGGATGAGTAGACAGTGGACAGAAACCCCCATGAATGGATGGGCCCAGATAGTGCTTGAACTCCAGTTAGTAGCATTGTACTCCAGGGGTCAATAATAGGCCCAATCCCATTCAGTATCTTCATTATGGAAGGAGTGGTTGATACACCAAAGGGTTATGCTGCCATCCAGAGGGACTGTGAAAGGCCAGAGAAATGGGATGACAGGGACTCTCATGAAGCTCAACAATAAATGCAAAGTCCTGTACCTGGGTGGGAACCACTTCACATGCCATAATATGCTGGGGAATTCCCAGCTGAAAAGCAGATTTACTTAAAAGGTCCCAGTGAACAGCAGCTTAAGTAAGACCCAGAAAAGTGCCCTTGCTGCAAAGGTAGTGAATGGCATATGGGCTGCACCCTCTGATCCGTGCTGGGTCTGCCTCCACACTCTCCAGTATATGAGAGGCACAGGGTACCAGAGCATGTGCAGCAAAGGGTGATGAAGATGATTAAGGGATGAGAGTATCTTCCACATGAGGAAAGGCTAACAGAGCAGGGATTGCTCAAGTCTGGAGAAAAGCAGCTCACAGAGGGCCTCATCTCTGCATCAAAATACAGGAAGGGAGGGTGCACAGGAGATGGATCCAGGCTCTTTTCACTGGCTCCCAGCGACAGGAGTAGAAGCACAAGAATGTGCAAGAAACAAATTTTTACTGTGTGACTGAGCACTGATTCTTCATTAAATAAGACCTTGTAGAACTTACCAAAATAGCTAATAGGATTTTGCACAAAAGAAAGATAAAGAGTTACCCTTGAGTTCAGTTCAATGTTAATTCTATTTTATTCTAGACATAAGCAGCACTGCCTTTGTCACAACACCTTTTAAAGAAAACAAGCTGCACATTATACCAGACAGTATACAGAGAGCAGAACTTCTTACTACAAACTGTTATACTTTACTAATTATAAGCTCACAACAAGCAGATTAAAATAAGGACATTAATTGCATACAGCAAAAGGTCTATGCTAGTTAGTGTTTTATATATATATACAGACCTGTTATTTCATTTCTGCCAAATCAAAGTTTATAAGACGCATTAGAACTCATGATTAAAATCCACTTATGCCTTTCAGAATAGCTTTATACTGACTCATGTGCAATCTCAACAATTAGTTAAGAGGAGATAACAGACAAGATGATAGATCCAGGAGACATCTTTTTTGCATGACATTTCGATTCAGCCAAGAAATTTAAGAACTACACTAGTTACATGTAGTAGCCATAACAGAAGTTTGAAAGCAACATAGAGTTCAAGCACTGAGTGGATTTTTAGACTGCAGTGTTCTCATTGTATCTGTGCTTCAAAGAAGACAATGAAAAACTTATAGATTCAAAATGGATAGAAAAAAACATGTTCTGTTTCCATCCATTTACCCTAGAGCACTAACCATATAGCCACAGCAGCAACCCCACAGATCATTGTTCTAACATGTAACAGCAGCCATATTTTGGTATGCACCGTCACTGTGTAATAAAAAGGTAACACACAACAGTGTCATTTACTACTGAAAGCATCTGGCACCAAGCATTCCAATGTATTTTTAAAGTTATGCAGAAGCCTTAAAGGGTAGCTCTATTTTAAACTTCCCTTCTTACTTTTTTTCTCAAGTTAGTTTAGAATAAACCTAAGGACAAATTATGTATGCAATTTGTACATCATACAGAAACATAACATTCGAAGGGTCACACTTTAAGTCAATTTCCAAATTCTAATGTTTTCTTTAGATAAATGCTAGTCCAGTCCTTTTCTCCTGCAAATAGTTGCCATATGTATTGGTCCCAAATACAAAACTCCATATTAGAAAGAGCAAGTTAGAAAATTTCCTTCTAATGATAACAGAAGCAGAAAAAAATTTACTGTAATCATCTTATTCAAAATTTCAAAATCTTTTACTTCTAGTTTAAATATATGAAGAACCTGTTTGTATCTACTGTTTTTTGCACCAAATGTAACTCTTGGTTTCCATAGCTCCCTTCTCCTTTTGGTGTTTACCCTTAGACATTTAAAATCCTCATTTATCTCTCATCACATTCATAGTATCTACGAACATATCAGGACGTAAGCCTCAGTGTACTAGCTATTACATAAACACAGTAAAAGGGTTTATAACCTAATTGTACAAAATGGACACAATGGTTAAAAGAGATGAGAAGATGTGCAGATGTTGCTGCTCTACAAAACAAGTAATGCATTTGCTCTACAATTTTCAGTTATTAGTTACCAGCTGAGCAAAGAACAAAGAGAAGTAAATTTAGCACAAGTCTAACAGTGATAAACAAAAAGGGGTTGTCCTCACTGGGCTGCGTGTACTCCCACACCCCAATGCAACAGTCATTCATCATCTTTTTCCAGTCAAATAACATCTCAGTAAGGTCAACGAGAATGACATTTCTCAATGGCTTCACCCATTAACCTTAAAGATGACACAGTATGGATAAATAAGTGAAAAGTATGAAAAAATAAGTGAGAATTTAAATGCTTGGTAAAAACACATTTACTTTTATGCTTATTTCTGCTAGATCCTATTTCAGCTTACAAAATTGCATATGCTCTCATTCTTCTAAATTCTCATGCTCTCAGAGTAAACCACATCAATACAAGTCCAGAGTAAGTCAAGGAAAACACCGTGTCACACAGATCCATAGCCCTAACTTCTTATGTCTTTCCTAATCACTTAATATACAAGTGTGCATTTTGACATTACAGACAGAATTTTTTTAAATATTTCACTTATATGAAGTTCTGAGCTGTATCATTCATCTCCTCTTACAATGGTGTTAAAAGTAATTTGATGACATTATGTGACTATTTCATAGATTATCCCAAATGGATAAAACATGTTTTACTATTCAGATTCAGGAGGCTTATGAGGCCTCACCAGTTAAAATCCTGTTGCAAAATACTGACCCTAAACAGTGACCATCAAAAAGCATTCTAATGTTTAATTAAAGGTCATAAAAAGATATTAAATTAGAATTCCAATGTGTAAAAGAAATTTAAATTATTTAAAATAAGATCATCAGTATGTACAGCAAAGTACAAAGAATGACAGAAAATAAATACACATAACAAGAACACATAACTGGCAGATAAAGAAGAGGAAGCATCCCCTTCTCCCTAGTCCTTTAGCTCCAAAAGTACATACCTGCTGAATGTGTCTACTTGCTCGCTTCTGAGGTTGGTAGATAAGCCAAGTATACAGGACTGGATCAACATTAACTGCTAATCCTTGTACACTGGACAAGAGTACTGCACCTACACATTGTAGAAAAGAAAAAGATACGGTGAACTATCACCATATATACAACCATTTTTCTTGCATACAAATCTTTGATGTAGACTGGTGCTTGGATTTGACTTCTTTACACATATTTACCTCAAATTACAATCAAGATTAGTAAGTAAAATATAAACTTTAGTAACTTCTTCAAAGTGAGACACTTGCCAGCACTGCAAATGTTATGGACACACGCAAATAAAAGAACTCCATTTTGATTTAGATTACTACATTTTTTTGCCAGGAAAAATCTTGTTTTCAAACTGAATACACATAATGCATTTCCTCAGATTTTCAGCCAAAAATAACAACATTACTTAAGAAATAAGTCGACACCATTGACATAATGAAAAACATAATATGTGAGCTTCCTTAAAAAAAAAAAATTTAAATTATCTTGTCTAGGAAAGTGGTTTCTTCTAATAATTGGGTATCTTTTCTATCCAAAGGTTGTCGGGACAACATTTTTCACTAATGTGCTTTAGTGTATTAGTTACATAAAATAAGGCAGATTTTTGAATTCTAGTAACACAGACAGTCTCAGTAGTGCGAGCTCCTCGGATTTTATCCTGGATTACAATATGTCTTTTTTTCTTTAAATCTCATTTTAGAAGTTCTAGGATAGAGATGTCATATCTTCATTTCTTAAAACCTTTCTTGTTTTTCTTATTCTTATGAAAAAAAACTTTTAGTAAGACTCAAAGTAGGATAAAAACCGTTCTCATTATCCAGAGCTCTGTACAAATACTTTCAAGCCATGCATGCAAAACTTAATTTATGAAGCACTATCGTGTGCATTAAAAAAATTCTGATGAGGTATTAGGTAGGCTTTTTTTTCAATAGTACAGGTACCTATTTTAGCAAAACCTAATTACAAAGCTGTAAAATTCATAAATGAATGCACTAGTACAATATAAAGGTATCAATAGTATAGAAAAAAGGTGTTAAATAATAATAGCCAGTTATCTTTCCACAAAGTTCTGCAATATAACAAAAAATAATATGAATAATGAAAGGATAAGAAATAATTAAATAAATAAAATTAATTCAAAACAGAAATTCTGGCTACTGGAAGGCTCTAGTATCAGCTTCTAGTGAGTTACAGAAGTTGTATAATTTATAGAAGCGTATTTTCTGAAGCAATATATATCTACTCTGTAGTGTACATTGTAATTATGCAGCAATCTGAATTTAATAACAAATTCAACTAAACTCAGAAAGCTTGTCACACAATTCAATACACTTCCCAAAACTAGAAAAAAAACATATGCCCCAAAACAACTAATACATCAGAATTATAAATAAGTGGGAAAGGTGAGTTATGAGTTTATTATGAGTTATTTATTATTATTATGAATGTAGCAACATTTTTAAACCAGCTGAATTCTAAGTGGCAGAAAACCGACCAATCTGAGGCGATGCAAGCTAAGCCTGTTGACTGCAATGGGAAAATGGCAGTCAAGAAATACACAAAGATAAATCATTTGCCTCGCACAGGCTTGGAGCTGGAACACACACTGTGAGGAACTCTTATACACAGAGTAGTCTAAGGGATCTGATGGCTTTAAATGTCAGTAATAAACCTTAGAAATAAATCTGCAATTAAAGGCAAAGTCAATGTCAAGCATACAGTTAGTGAGTAATGTGCAAGTAAGAGCAGTGATATGCCTTGTGACAGGACCTGCAGAACACTAGAAAAAGAAAGCAAAAAGGTAACAGAGGGCTGATAAAGTACATACTACAATCATAAGCTTTTATGGAAGCCAACATAAGAGAATCTTGGATTTTTAAATGATACAGCCTGTTGTCAGCAATACTTAATGAAAGGTTTAATGTCTATGTGATATGACAAGTGGGAGTCCGAGACCTCCCAAGGAGTGAGGAATTAAGTCAGCCTAGAGGCAAAGTCAACAGAAAATCCCACATTTATAACCAGCTCCTGGAAGGGGAGAAAAAACAAGTTACTGTAGCACATGATGCTAGTTATTCAATTTAGTTTCTTGATTACTGCAAATAATTAGTTAAAACTAACTTCAATACAATTAAATCATGCTTTGAACTGAAATAATATTCTCACTATTCTTTCACTAGTGTGAAATCACACTAGCACAGACTCATAAAACTCTAAAGTAAGACAGAACAGGGAGCAAAAAAGTTTAACTTTCCAATCTTCTGTACTTGATAGCTCGTGTCTGAGAGAAAAAGAAAACAGAAAAATCATTACAAGTAGTCATATAAACAAATAAATTATTTCCCTTTGAATCTGATTATCAGGTAACTTTGAGCTCCTACCAATCTGCTGCTGTCACATGGAATTACTGACATTTACTGCTGTATTTGCTACTCAGCCACTATACTCAAAGAGCAGCTTAATCACCTATGTAAAGTTCTCTTCAAATAAAGTATGCAAAGAACAGTTGCTCCCATTTGCATTCCCTCTTCCCTTCACCAGAAAACAGTCCCACAACTTCTTACATCTGTGTTCTCATGCCAAGAAATAAGAATCCTCCTTTCATTTTTCAAGGAAGATCTCACTGATGTGTGGACCAAACTGTAAGTTGTCAGCAGACTCCTTTCACATCTAAGAAAAAAAATTTAATTGCTATTTCATCTCTGTCAAAACGCAATGCTCGAGTTTCCTGGATTTCATTAAGATTGTGGTGAACTTTCTTTTCTCCCCTCCCCTTTTCTCCTTTTTAATTAATTTTACATTTCAGAAAAAACAGACCTTAGCAGGACACCATACTGAGTTTCATTTCCAGATCCCAGTTCTTGTCAGAGTTATCTACTACATCTATCTAGTAAACAATTTAAAAAGTAAGAATCAAACTCAACACCATGTAATCTTTGAACACTTGGGAATTTCCTGAAAGTCATGGTGTCATTTGTGTGGCACAGTTTGGGCAAACAATTTTGTTCCCCTTCATCTTCCGCCTCTGCCCTGAAGGAACAAACCAAAGGGAAGTTGCAGACGGTGGAGGAGGACAAACAGGAGGTAGCAGAGCACAGCTGCACTTGGCACTCTCATCCTTCTTAACAAGCTTCCTTGGCCCATGACAGCAATAGCACTTATCTTCCCACAGGACCAGGAGGACTGCACAGGATGACCTGGGGCCTCCTGCATTTTGGCTCTGCCACCACCTCCTCCCACCTTGAGCAAAGGCTGCTGGAATTGCTGAGAGAAGAGGGGTCACTAGCTGGGGCTCCTGGCCTACACCCTTCTTCAAAAGGGAAATTCAAGCTTACTGATGCATGGGATAAAACAGGAATATGGCACACCTCTGGCCAAGTGGAAGAGGACACCTAGGGGATGCAGTTGCAGAGAAAATTAGTCAGAGGTAAAGGCAGGATAGGTGGAAAGGTGCAGAATAGAGCAGCAGACTGGTGGTGCTGAGGTATGCACAGCAATGATGAAAGAATGGGAAAGGGCTTTGAATATCATATAGACAGAAGGATGAGGATAGCAGAATGGTGAAAGAGGAAAGGAAAGGCAAATGAGCACTTTGGGAAGGAGCACTTTGGGAGTTGGCAGCATTTGCCAAAACCTTTGCGTCTTTTGGAGACACAAAAGCCTTGTGAAAGAGTAAAGTGTATCACTGAGTTGCTCCCACCATCTTGGTGAAGAAGAACCAACAGGCAGAATAAGCAATAGTTCAGTAATAAATTTACTTAGTGAAACTAAATACTTAATAATATACTATGATTCACCAGACATTGAGAAGCCACCTTGCTATTTACATGTAGAAAAACATATTTTATCTCTGCAACCATAAAAGATCACCCTGGTAGAACTCTTTCCAAATTCTACTCTGTGTGTACATGGTATCCAAACACATCTACATTGCTATTTCCAGTTAAGACTTTGAGTAAAACATTCTTGATATTCCCTGATAAAATGAACTGAAAAATCTCTACAGGAAACTAAAGATTTAGTTAAGGTACGCTTTCTGTTGGAGAAGGATCACAAATATGAACAAAGGGAATGATCTACAATAAAAACGAATTCTGACAAGTTTTGTTTATTTTTAGTAACTAAGTAACCAAAGAAAATATTACACCATCTTGCTACATAAACTGCACCGTGAATTATTTTAGCATTGAATTCATGACTCCTAGATGTCTCGGGACATGTGAATGATAGGCAGGTGCTGATATAAGTTGAGTTAGCATCACTGATTTATTATCCAATTACTTTAAAAGATAAGAGAAAAAATATTTTACTTATCATCTTCCTGTTTTAAAGGCATCCTACTGCATTTTACAACCAAGTAAAGCATTCATTTTACAGAAGTAAATAAGTAATTAGTTCTATCTGCTGGTTTACTCAGAACAGATGTACTGTAAATCACTAAATGTGGAAATATCGAACTCTGTTTAATTTTAGCCTGGGAAGTCAAGTGAGGGAAAAAAAGTGCTCTTTACTATTCTGCTTACTGCCAAAATAGCTCGCTTGCCCACATTCCAAACAGGCTTTACCAATTTGCTGTCCTATGACACCACAGCCATTTGCAGTCACATCCCAAGATGAAGAATGAGAGCTCAAGTAGGAGTCAGAAACTAGCTACACAGCATAAAAATTAAACATGCAACTTTTTTTTCCTATTTTGAAATATCAATAACAAGATCTTACAAAATAATCAGCTTCTCTAAGAGACAGAATCTTGCATTTCATCCTAAATTGCCGTTATCAGACAAGGGAAACATGCTTCAAGCTACAAAGTTTACATGATTGTGAAAAATTATTTTTACATCATGGCAGGTACAACAACCTAATAAATTTTATCTAACTACTGAAGTATATGTCTGCATGTCTCCCTATTCAAGGTTGACTTGAATGATTAAATATGGGCTTTTATGTAAATATTATCCCAGTTTTATCTCAGAGAGAAATCTCCAAGTCTACTGTACTTTCAATTTTATACTCACTGAGTGCTTAAAATAACTCTAAGACAATAAGTTTAGTCGCTTAGACCAATATTAAAATATTTTATTAAAACAGAAGTAGTAGGGTAGAATTTTCCCATGAACTAAGGACTTTGGTCTGTAATATCAAACACAGCTCCTTCTTACTTAGTTTTTGCTCAAGCATAAATGCCCCATAATATTTTAAAGGTAATCCTTTAAAAATAAGTAAAAGCTTTTGATCTTTGGAAGCATTCAGCAAGAATGTACTTCTACTGCTATCAGGACCCTGCAACTCTCCTAGTGAGGCTTAGAGCAGAAAAGCATTAAGCATTGAAACAAAAGAGGTCAGCATCGTTATTTCAAAATAAAGTGAGGCAGAAAAATGAAACTGTTAAACCTCACAGCAGGACTTAAAGATAGCATCCAGATTTTGACTGCCACAGCTAAAGAGCCTAGTGTAACTAGTAGCAAAAATAAATGTGGGAGTGTGACTTGTGTTAATCATTAAGTCTGAATCATAAAAAAGTCTAGCTTCGATTAAATGTTCTAATAAGCCATCTCCAGGACTAAAGAAACATCCTATCTCCATCAACATACATACCAAAATACTCACCAACACTGAATTATGGAATTATAACATATTACATCAATGATGGCATATGATGAGGAATATGATAGCATAATGATTAGGAATGCAAAACTGATGATTAACACAAAGGGCTCTCTCTACATTTGTCATGATTCTTCTAAAGTACAAGGAGCCACACTTCTGCAAATCAATCTGAAGCAAAGTGTATCAAATCAAAGTGCAGAGACCAAACCTCTACCCTTTAATGTTAAGATCAGAGTTGAGCCCTTTCCTAGTCTTTCCTAACGAGGAATAATGTTATCGCATGGTGAGATTCAAGTTTTCACGAAAAATGATACAGTATTCAAATTTAACATGCTTGCTGTATATTCTTGAAAAAAAAAAATCACCTTAAAAGTCTGCTTTGTTTTCCAAAACTCATTTGAGCAAAACTTCAATTTTCTTTAGAGAACATGTTTATGTGGGTTCACGGAAGCAGCTTAATAGGCAATAACAATCAAGAAAATAGGAAATGTTTAGGCAGCTGTAGAATACAGAAATACAACTTATGTCTGGATTATTACTGAATCGTCTCTATGAAAACCTAACAGTAATATGCCTATGCTAAGCTACAAAGCACCTCTTTCCCAATTTCTAGGGATTAGAATGCAAGAATATCATGTCCTCATATTTTCTTATAAGTCATGTTCATATATTGAACCATCACATTTACTATTCTGCAAACACAAGGAGAATGCAGACCACTAACTTCATCTGAGAGAAAGGATTATACACAAACAGAAAGCAAGGAAACAAAGATATATTATAATTGCTTCAAACTCATATTGTTAGTGAATGAATAAAATTATAGGAGCATTTTATAAAACACAAAGGATTTATAACACTTGATTTCTTCCATTTGTCAAAAAAAAAAATGGGGGAAGAGGGAGAAATTTGACATATAAGTTGCCCAGAGAGCTAAATTTCTAATCAGAAAATGAAAATTTGTGGATAAGATCTGCTCTGCTAGCATCCAGATCATTCACAACATTCACATATGAAGGAGTTAACTCTCAGGCTACCAAGAGTTCTTTCTCTGTATCTGATACCACCACAGTTACACATACAACAAGGATTAATTCGACCACTATCCAATGCCATGAACTACATTAACTTGATCCTTCCTGACCAGATTTTAAAAATACTAACAGGAGTTTGAGAATTTCAGCTTGACTTGCCCTGCAACAAAACTCAAAGATGTGCTGTATTGTCAAGATTATTCCTTTTCACTTTCTGCATGGAACCTGTGCCACTTGCAGTTACACACTCTCAGGTATCAAGGGAGACTGTACACTGAAGTAAAAACTCACTTGTTGCTCTGAAAAAACTGTGAAGCGATTTTGCTAATCTTTTGTTTGCTCTACTTGGCTGAGAACTACGTCCTGTTTTAAAGCTGGTGCTGGCTATTTTTCAGATTGCAAGATCTTGTAGTTTCACTTGAAAAATAAACTTGAAAATTCTATTGAATGAATTTGTGATGAATGACAGAAAACAGACACCTCTGCTCAATCAGAACAGAAATAAAACATTTATATGGATATTTTTTAGCATACATGAATTTTCCTAATTCCTCTATTTAATTCCTCTGAGATTAGAAATGAGAACAGTAGGCCAGCAAATCTCTTCTTTCATTTGATCTCAGGAGTCCAGTACCATTTCTGGATTATATTGTATCCTGCAACTAAAATCTGAACAAATTTAATTATAAATTGAGAAATATTATATCTCAGAGTTTTCCCTAAGGAATAAACAAATGCAAAGACAAAGCAGATTTAGTAATGTAGTCCATTGAAATTCCCTGCAAATATTCCACAGGTGTTTCATCAACGCTTTGAAAGAAGCTACACTACCTAGTACAGATAGCAGAGGAAGATAAACATATAGATAATTTGAGACTGGATAATTTAGAAGAGCAGCAAGGACAGGAAGGCATGCTCTCATTTTCACCACATAAGGCGGCAGAGCTCTGCACAGACAGCACTGTGCTGCCCAAGACATTCCAAGAGATTAGTGTGGTGACCAACTCTGCTGAGCCATCCAGAGTAGCCAGGGATTGCCAAAAATTCCCAAAGTGCCTCATCCAATTCAAGACCAATAAATAATTTTCCTACTGGCATCATCATACCTTAACATTACACATAAAATAATAACTGAGCTGACTGCTTTGACTCAGAAAGATTTCTGTTTGTTCTAGAAAAGTGTTACCTTCATGTTCAGTAGGAAGAAAGGACAATGCAATAGAAATAGAAAAATATCATCTGTATCACTGCATAAATCCATTGTGTACACAGATACCAAGAACACTGCATGCAGCTCTGGTCGGCTAAAAAAGTCAGTTTTAAGCATTCAAACCTGGAAACTTCTGTTTCACAATACCATTCATTCAGTATTTATGCTCCCTGATTCACTCTATGCTCCATGCCAAAAGCATTATACATTCTCCAAATCCCAGAGCAGAGAGTACAGAAATAAAAATGTACACACATGTGTATCTTGAATTTCACTTACTGGTTAAGTAATTCTCTTTCCCTTCATTTTCAAATGATTGCCTATTTACTACAGTCAACTCCAAAGTAAATGGGTTTTGAACAGCTCCGGTTCCAAGCCACCTGAATATTGCCCTCAGAGCTTTTGAAAAACTGCAAGGGCAGAATCCGTTTTCCAAATGCAACAATATTTGTAGATTTTATGCTTGTATCATTCTCAGTAAGTATGTACACAAATGTGTAAGTACCACCAAGAGTGGCACTTAACATACTGATCAGAAAGTCAATATATTGAGACAACAGTTTCCAGATGAACAACAAATGGGTTCTAATTGCTGTAGAGAATCCTGCAGCAGAGTTTGACTCAAAAACTCTTTGGATTTTATACAGAAACTGCTGGACAGCTGAAGGCCAAAAGGCCGTATAAAGGCAAGCCACTGAGAAAAAAAACATCAATAGACAAAGACCTCTTGCCAGTGAGCAAGACCAGTGATGACTGATAAATAAAATCTAGTAGGTGCATATGGAGGAACTGCATCCAAAAACTTCTACCCATGAATGGGTATTCCAAATGCTCATTGAGAGGATGCTGGCTATCAGGAAGACTGTTTTCTTGGAAAGGGAAAGCCTCAAATGGCCTACTAAACTTTTTATTCCTTACAGAACAGGACTGCAGGAATACTAAGAATCGTACAACCCAGCACTAGCCAGGTACTGGATTGAAAATGAAACTAAACCATTTGATGTTATCAACAACTTACCTTCAAGATCTGGAGGACAGCATGAACACTCCATCTGAATGTTTGCCTAACAGCAGGTTGAGTGCCATAGTTTACTTGGATAAGCTCTACTTTCTTGCTGTGAATGAGGATGTTTTCAATAAGGGATATACAAAGCTAAAGAACTGTATGACCTATTCTGAGATAGGCTCATTAGTGTATGGCTCATTAGGGTACAAAAGTAGAAGGCTCTAGGTGAATAGCTCACACGGAGCAATAAAACACTGAACAATCTTAGAGTAGAAGTTTCAAAACTATCTTAAATAGGCTAAGTTTTAAATTATTAGCCATATATAGCCATCCCTAGACATTCATAAAGATATAGCAGCACAACATCAGAAGAGAAGCATAGATTTGCATTTGCCTTCAAAGGTTAGACTTCCTCTTTACTTCATAACAGGCACATCCATACTGGGTAATTCTCAGCCCAGAAAAAACAACCAGGAAGATTATGTCAAAATTATCAATACCTCATTCAGCATAAAACAGACCTCTAGAAAATAGTGGAGGTCTGCTACAACACTCTGAAATCATAGGAAATACATCCATGTCCCTTGCATGGGAGCAAGAAGTACATATCAAAAAATCTCTCTTAATCCAAATGGTACTATCACAGTAATGACCCAAATGCATAACCCTTAACTACAGTATTAGAATGCCAAATAAGATCTCTAAACTTTTTTAGTATGAAAAACAGCAGAGTTTACTATATTCTGTTTACAAACCATGATTTCTATGATCTGCTTCTGAGTGATTTTCAATAAAATCTCTACTTTGTTAGTTTAATAATATGGGTTTAAAACTAAAACCAGCAAATGCTCTGAAAATTGTCAAGTTTCCTAATACAGTTCAGCTTCTGTATTTATAAACACCCAACTATCATCTGCCAAAATGCTACTTTGCAGTTCCTTACAGAAGTATTCCTCCAGCAATTGCAACAAGATTCTTCCCCTATGGCAACATGGCACCAAGGGAGCTATTTCCAATCCTCCTTCAGCAACTTAATATATATAGTTTTTTGATTATAGATACCAATTGGTCTTCCACATAAAGTTATAAAACTGAAATCTTTTCAGCAGTAGATGCCTCATATGCCTTCTCCCAATTATTAATCACATGATACAGCAATGGCTTCCATTTCCTTTTTTTTAAATGTCATTGTTTCTCAAAGGCAACAGGAAATACACACATACTTTCTTAGGTGCTCAATAAAAAGAATATATGCATAAATACAGAGCTTAAAGAATAAGAAAAGAGTTTATGAAGGCAAGCAAGCTTTACAGTAGTACGTCAGTGTAAGATTATGCTTTTCTATAGAAGAAATTAATAGAGGAAGAACAGAAAACCACATGTTATAAACAGAAAATTATGTATTACTTTACATTTCTTAAGAACACTTTGTGCTTTACCAGTGATTCAAGATTGCAATCGCAAACAAATAAATGAGTTGCCAAACAATGAGTCAGAACAGAAATAGCCACAGTATGTTACACTGTCAAAGTTGTGACACCACAAGATAGGTGAAGTTACATGAGCCATTCTACTACCTTTTTTTTAATAGATGCACTTCAACAGAAACTTGATACACAGCAGTCATGTTGAAAGGAAATGTTTTCAATTAAAAAAAAAATAACAACCAACAAACCACCACAACAAACCACCAACGAGTAACTTTGAAAAATTTAAAAGTTGCAGTGCTTGGTTAATTAGGGGGAAAGAAATACAAGTTTTACATACTATGAACATAGAAAGGGCAGGTTTTCTAATGGACAGTCAGTCCTAGATCTTACGGCAGCCGAAGTCTACATGAGCAAGAATTTCCAAAGGGATTTGTATTTGTGAATGACAGTACACACAGAGGAACCTCACTGACTGTGTGCCTGACTTACAAACTATGGAAAATAACTTTTCAGAGCTAAGGTAATAACACCATATTAACTTAATTCCAAGTCTAAATTAATTCCAGTCTAAAGATAATTTGATTATAAGATTTGCAGTACCTGCCATACAAACCAAAAACTATTCCTCAAATTATAAAACCTAAGGAAGGGAGAAGAGGTAAGTACTTACCGAAATGTCTATACCAATGCACAAACAGGCATGGACTAATTGACACCTCAAATGTGGAAATATGTCTATTTCATTTTCGAGAAGGGAATCCAGCTTCAAAAAGTTTTGGGAACATACTATAGTTTCAAGATATCTTCAAAGATATTTCATATTAACTACATTACACAAAAACTAGAAAAAAACCAATTATTAATCACAGGGTAATTGACCTGTATATGAAACATAAAATTGTACATTTACTGGGATCAATTTTATTCCCTTCTGGAATAACTTCATATTTGCTGGCTACAAAAAGGCATTGATATGGCATGTCCTCTTGGTTTTTTTAGAGCTGCGTAAACTATCATCTATAGTACAAGAAATGTGCAGTAATTCAGACTCCACAAATAGTGACTACAGTGAATGTGAGTGTTACAGTTATAGACTGAAGAATATTCTTACCTGGCCAAGGGAAAGCCCCCTGTACAGTTCCTTTGCAGAAATGAAGCAAATTATGCTAAAAATGCCAAAAATGAAAGGATCCAATGCAAAGCATCAAAATGAGCAGTACTAGAGGTGACTGCTGATCATCCTGCCTTGATTACTGAGGCTAATTTTGACAGTTTCTAAAGTATTTTTTAAAAATTGAAAAAAATCTTTGAATTCATAAATGTTCCCGAGTAACTTTATCACAAATCCTGAATTATTTGAATAAAGTTTCTCAATAACAATGTTCGATAAATAACAGCAGCACGCCTTTACCAGTCTCATAGAAGGCAAAAAAGTGCAGTGCAAATTTTGCAAGTATTATAAAAATAAAATCAATTAAATATAGCATCTAGAATATCCTTAAAGACATCCAGATTGCCAAATTAGGTTATTACAAAAGTTGCTTTATCATTCGGCCTAAAGCAATGCTGCAAGGCTCCAATGCAGAAAACAGAAAAAGTAGCTGGTAGACTTTTCACATCAGAAATTAATGCACAAAGTTACAAGCAAAGCCAAAGTGTTCATTTCTACCTGGAGAGAATAGGGGATGGTTGTTTAATGTTTACTAGTTGTTTCAATATTTCATCATCTGGCTGGTGTAGAACTTAGTTAATCTTCTCCATAACAACCTTCAATTAAGGTTAGCTGTTAAGAAAAATTATTCTAAACATTCAGAAGAGCTAAACATAATATATCCACAAACCTGAAACATCTAATATAGTAAAGTAATTTTCTCTTAGACAGAAATACGCATTCCTGAATGGTGTTCAGAATTATTGTCAGTCTCTGCTCACTCATGGGGATCTAATAAAAAACTTACAAGGGACAAGCTTGCTAAATCTCATACTTAATATTTCTTAATTATAGGAAATCTGTATTAGATTAACTATGCTTCGTGTATATCAGAACATTAGTTAAAATATAATGTAAACATACCTATTTTAAATTTTCTTTTTTAACCACTTTAATTTTTAAAAACTTGAAATTAATTAGTATATAACTAACTTCATTAATAAATCAAAAATTCGTTTAGTTCACTCAGTGTTTTAAATCACTGACTGGCTAAACTGAGAGTGGAAATTTTACTTTCACTTTTGGGCTTGAGTGAACTTTTCAATTAAAATTATCAACAGCGCTGTCTAGTTGGCTACTATTTAAATGTTTATTCTTATTAATTTAATAATTTTAAAAGCACATAACCCTCTCCAATTTGGGCACTAGAAAATCATATGTAAGGTTAATTACAAAACTGTATCTCTTACTAGTAGATTTGCAGAAAGCTGCTGCACACACTTATGCCACAGTGGGAGTTTTTAAATGTTGCCTTGAAAAACTGATTTTTAAGTGAAACCAGCTTTCACATTTTTAGAGTATCTTCTGAGAGAAATATTACAAATAAACAGAAACACATAACCTTCACTATTATTTTGACAGTAAACTGAACACTACAGATTTATGATTTTACAAACCTCATTTAAGATTTTTAGCAAATAAAGTGTTAAGTAAACTGTTTAAGACATCTACACAAACATTAAAGACCATTCAATTTATTTACAGAGCAAATATTTCTGTGGACAGCTAACGATGCATCATGATGTCTTCAGAATGCTAATTTGCCGAAGATGTCTTTTGGGAATGGGCTCTAAAGAGCAGTATGTGCTCTTCCGTCTTATTTTACAGTTCAACAAAACCCATACATGCTTCAATCAAAACCTGTACCTACTTAGATCAAGTTCTCCCAAATTTGTTAGTGCTCATATCAGAGTACTAAAATAAATACTAAATACTAAAAAATCCAATTAGGTAAAAGCAATAAGAAAATAATTGAGCTAGAGTTTTTAGCAAGCAAATGCTTTAGGTACTCAAAGGCAATTTCAAATGTTCTACCTGACACTAGAGGCTCTGTGTGGTCCCTACTATAGAATCATGGCACTGGCTAAACTAATTGTTTGCTAATCTGAGTATCTCAGTGCTGTATTTCTGTGCTGGTGCTGGGGAGGTGTCAGTTCTAAAATGCAGAGATGAACAGCAAGCATACTATGTAATCCCTGCACCTGTAAAAGGAAAAAAAGCTGGAGAACTTCACTTCATGTTCATTTTCTTGATACTAAGGAAAATTATTCTGACCAGTTGCTTCTTCCCCGTGTCCTTAACCTCATGGTCCTCTAATATAATTATGACACTGCATGTAGAAAACAGATTTCCGGAATAAAATGCAGATGTTGATAAATTCTTGTGCCTGTTTATAGCTTTATGCTTTATGATACTAAGTGGATACTTGGATTTTGCAGTGTTAGTTGTTTTTTTTTTTTTACTGGAATGGAGTGAGATACTGCATTTCTTTTTTAACTGGTGAGAATGTTTGAAAGATGTTTTTAAAGTAACTGATGCATTAGCATTTCAAGTATGCAGTTGTTATTCAAACAAATCTCCATCATGGATCAGGGACAGAGTAATTTTAAGATTTCATTAAATTGCAGGTTTAAGAGAAAACCGTTGCTATATACTGTTAATAAATTAGTTACCATCCATGCTGTGTTTCACAGTTGGTTGCTCCTCCTCACCATATCATTCATTTTACATGGCATAAGCTTTATCAACTTTGTTACTATTCCTGCATAGTGTCTTTGTGTAACTTTATACCAATTGCAAATGTTATTAAAATGACAAATGCTCTGTAAATATTAATCTATGTTTGGCTATCTCCAGAGTGACAAGCTAGATGCTAAACAGTGTCCAACTGAAGAACATGACATGCTAGTTCAGAACAACTGTTTACTTTGCTGTTTCCAGTCCAAAATAGTTAATCTGACTGCCTTGGAAGTTTCTGATTTTGTGTTTGTATTTTACAGAAATACGCAAAGAAAAGAATCTTTGTTTTCACTTAATATTCAGAGAATTCAACAAGAAAATAACCTCCACATTCTCAGTAGTTCGGAATACTCAAGTTGTTTTTATGTAGTAACTAAATTGAGAACCCAATTCTGGGAGAAAGAAACAGGAAGGCTCACAAAAGCAGTCTGCTATAGTTAGAGATATATTGGAAAAACATTACGTAATAGAATCTGTTCTAAATTCTTGTAGCCTCTGCCTGAAATTCCCTGCATGATTTGCTATAAAAATAGCAAGGTACACTGTGTGAGCGAGCATCTTATTGGGCTACTCTTGTCTGGTTATGAGAGTATGTTTATATCAGTGTCCGTCAAATCTTAGAAAACCTGACAGTATCTATCATAAGTTATTTCATTAAATAAAACTGTCCCTAGCAGTCTTACTCCTTGTAACTCAGTTGATTGTATGCTGAATCCTACATTTACCCTTTTCACAAAACTACACAACTCAGAATATCTTCCTGCACAGCAACTATATCACAACTTGTATTAAGATTTTTCAGTTTTTATAATATGCAACATATTTACAAATTTACAAAAATATTATTGAACAGCCTAAAGGATTTATAGTTTTTGAATGCATGATTGTCTAGTTCTTCTGATTTGTCAACACAGTCTGCTACACAAGAGCAGGACATCAGATTTCAATCAATGATTAATGGATGCTTTTGATTAAAAACAGGCTAATATTGAATTTTATTAAAACTCACAGCCACTAAGAAACGGATGTTCCATCTTTGAAATGATCCTAATAATGATTAAAAAGAAATACTATGCTACTTGTAATTCAGTCATGGTAGCATAGTAAGAGTGAAAGAAAACACAGAAGTATTTAAATAAAACTCAGTTGTGAGAAATACAAGCACCCAATGTCAAAAAATACTGGAGTTCAAAACGTAAGATGAATACAGAAGGCAACATCAACTTTTAAATATCTGTCCTAGATTGTGCATTGATAAGGTACATAGATTCAGATCAGATTTTAAATAGAATGCACGATTAATACGTTAAATTGTAAGAAACATAGCTGAAACATAGAAACATAGCTTAAAGATCATACATAATTTAAAACAATTTGTCTTAAAATTCTATTTTGTGCCCAATCACAATCTAATGAATACTAATTATGCCTAAAGATATAGGCGAAAAATGGATTCTCAGACATTAAAGATGAGCATGTTTAACATCAAAGAATCTACTCCACACTTCTTTATTAGACATGACTTTTCCACTTAAGCGGAATAAAGCATAATAGATTATCTGTGGATCTAATCTGATTTTTTGTAGTCATCCATATCTCATACTCTTCAGATGTAGTGGCTAGCAAAACAGCTACAGAAACTGAAGAAAGGTTTCAAACATCATATTGAAATACATGTTGCTACACTCTGAAATGCTATATACTGAAACAACTATCATAAGGAAGGTGCTGTGAGTGTAATCCATACAGTATTCAGAATTAAATAATCATTTACTAATGAAAATAAGCAAATAAATTTAGTCTTGAATTATTCTATGTAAGAATAACCTAACCATTAACAGTTCCTTCCTGACATCAGAAAATCACTTAACATTAATCTCTCTAATATACTTCACAGACAGAGTTTTCATGTAAGAGATATCACTGATACTGTATTACCTAGAAATGCTGGGAGATAGAATTACTTCTTTTGAACTGTAGAGGTAATATTCTATTTAATACACTTCTTAAATATTATACACTATAATTATTCCCAGTTTCACAAGATATGCAGACTAATTCCTCCAACCCTTACAAAGAGGCTGTCACATTCAGGAAAGGGATGGGAATTCTCCATGAATGCCACTTGAAGAACAAATACACACACAGTGTTTTCCTGCACAAGTCCATTCTCCCAACCAGTCTAGCCATGCTCCTAACTCACAAGCCTCCAGCACAGCCAGGACATGCTGGCTGGCACATAGTAATCCCTCACTCTCAAGTATGGGCAGCATTGTTGTGCTATGAAATGCACAGTATATATGCTGTGAACTGCCTATGGCAGATAACAACAAAACCAGGATTACCTCCAGGTACCTGGTTGAATTAAAGCTGCAAAAGTAACTTTCCCAGTATATGCAAGGATTCTATGAAGTTAGGTATCTCTTTAAGAAAAATTCACTTATTCCAGCCATAAACCCCACAATACTCAAGCTTTGGGATAGCATGAGTCAAATAAAGTTCAAATACAGTTTAAATTATTATTACACAAAAGTTCACTTTCCTGTCACTACTACCACATTCAGAAGCAACCTATAGTTCAGAATATCTTTTAATTATTTTCCAATTAGTGCAAAACATTTGCAAATATTCTAAGGTGAAGACTCAAACAGATAGTCACATGTGAAGAATCTTTTCCCATCATTCTTTAATTATGATGTGAGCATACAGTGAAAAATAATAAAGATTATTAAAATTGAAAGAAACTACAATCTACCTTTACTCAGATATTTTTGCCACAGGCAATGTAATTTTCATATTGTCCAATGGAAGCACTGAGTTGCTACACAGTAGTGTCTCTTTTTATTGATTATCAGGAAGCCATGGATCCTAAATGCCAGCCCACAAAACCTTACCCTAGGCAACTGAAGTAGCAATATATGAGTCAGGCTTCCATGATAAGAGGGCAGGGACAAGAAGTGGAAAGTACACCAAATTTAGAAAAACCCCAACCCCTGCCAAATCCTGGGAAACCTAGCTGCTGTCATTTTCTTTCTTGATAGCTTATTGGATCAAGAGGGAAAAAAAAAGTATTATCAAACAGTGAGTTAGGAAAAAAAAATCTAGCTCCCACCATAGTTGTCAACTATCTCCCAGACACAGAGTATGGCCCCTAAAGAGACTCACCAGTGCCCTCTGGTGATTCAGATTTGGTTGTTACACATGGGAGAAGGAGCTCCAAATAAAGCAGAGTTCTGTCACCTCTGCCGTGGAATTCGAAGAAATCCATCTAATTTGCATAAATTTGTACTTTCTGCTACAAAATTTACTTTGTTGGAATGAATAAAAATTACAGCTGCATTTGGGGCAATCCAGTTGTTTCTAGAGGCAAGAAGATAGATAACAGTAGTAGGAAGAGCAATTACACAGGATGAGACAAGAGAGGTGTTTTTTCTCTTGTGTGAAATTTTCTTGATGTTTTTTAAAAGATAATCAGAAGAACATGGCAGGTACTCACAAGAACGTGGTAGGCTAACAAAACTCAAAACAACTATGTGCAGCAGACTGGCATTATCTTATGGTCCTTTGTTAAGTCTGGGATAAGTAATGGAAAATGGAAGCACTGGTAATTTGGGCAATGTTGCTGGTCTCAGTAGAAACTGAGAATTCTGAATTCACCCAAAACATTTACCAGTTTGGATTCCCAAAAGAAATTAAACATAATTAAATTAGGATCATAATATATTGATGCAATTACTTGCATTTTATATCTTACAGTCTCCACCTACAGTCACTCAGGTTGCGTTTATATCTTACTTCTTTCTGTCATCTGACACCCCCTTTCATCTACTTCATCTTCTTTTGGAATTGTCACATTATTCACAACACTAGTATCTTTATTCTCATCAGAACCTTTGCCCATTTCTTCAAATGTAACACCTCAAGTATATTAAAATGTTTCACTTTTGACCCATTAGCATACCTCACACTTAGAAACATACCGTCCTACACCTATGCTTCCAGTTTTGTTTCTTAACTATGTTGAGTTTTCTGAACCTATAGGTTTGGTTTTTTTAATGTACCTTTACAGTGGAAGTAAAATAATTTCCTGTAATCTGATTTGAAATTCAATTTTGTTAACTGAAATTTTATGACAACCATTAAAACAGGTCTCATAACAAAAATTAATAATCTACAGGGTTCCTACTAGGTCTGTATTATTTCCATTTAAAATTTAAACAAAAAAATCGAGAAGGTAGATTTGCTGTCTTGCATGAATTTTGATGGAGTTAAGACAAACCTCAAAATATACTTTCAAATATATTCTTCAGTTGAGAAGATTTAAACATAAATTAAACGGTATACAAATTAATAAATGGGGAAAGTAAGAAAACCTTTTTTCTTGTTCTTTTTTCAACCAAAGACACAGTAACATGACAAGAAACTTATACATATTTTGGATTTCCACTTTACAGAGATTCCCTGAAATGGTGTTGCAGAAGAATTAGTTAACTGAGACCATGTGGATCCCAAGATTTTTCTTAAGGAAAATAAACCACAGACAAGGAGTGTGTCACTCAGCTCCACATCAACAGCTGTTCTTCAACTCCATTCTATGTCAGCTTATTTTTCTCTGTAGACATTTTATTGTTATTTCTGGTGCAACTGGCTTTTGCATCTGCCCTAAAATGACACAGAAGAGCAGCAGATTCATTACCACTGAGTATTACTTTAATTCTTATCTAGCTACACAGTGGGTTCAGAAGTGAACACTCTTCTTTCTAGAAATACTATCATTCCTGCTAATTAATATTATACCTTGATTATCAACAGGTAATTAGGGATATGAATAACATGTTGCTGGGGTACTGCTTCATTTTCCATAGCTCAAAAAAATGTTTGCATTCCTTTTCTGTTCATCATTGTAAGAAGTAGGATATGGTGTCAGGCGCATGATTTGCTGATGTGTACCACTCTGTAGTACTGCCTGTTTGGAAGACAAATGGCTAAAAATCACAACAAAAACTTTTGTTGCAAGCAGATAATTATGCAGGGCTTGCTATCCTTAAAATAAGGGGCAGCTCCAATTTCTTTTTTCATTTTGTCTTTATTTATATTATTTGTGCTTATTTTAGTGCCAACATTGCAAGTTAAAGCCTCAATCTGAAGATAAATCAAAAAAGTAAATGAGTTACTGAAAATATAACTTACTAGGACTTACAAAGTTTTACTGAAAATATTATTGTAAATGCTTAGATATCTAACATTCCTTCTCCTACAGACAATGAACAAACCCTATCACCTATTCTCCAAAATAAATTTGCACTTCAGAAGCAAGATAATACCTTTTCATTTGAAAAATTATTTTTTATCAAATTGCACACAGGATCAACATAAAATAAGGGATTCCATACAGCTGAGAGGATGAACAATTTCCTAGATACTAAATAGGGGAAAAAGTACTGCTGTCTGCAGCAAAAGTTGTTGTCTGATAATATTTTAATGGTCTCAAAATACGTAAGAAACCAAAAAGGGCACTTTCAGAAGAGTCATTATTGACTACAATTAATAGGCTACACATTGTTGTGACTCTCTGCAGAATAAATTTCATGTTGCAAAGAGTAAAGTATATCAGCAAGTTTAAAACAAACTGAAGTTAGCATACAGTGTAAGTATAACACTGACTTTGCACTTGTAAACATCCTTTCCACACAGAGCCCTTTGGGATATTCAAAGAATTTACTGAATGAGCTACTTGGAATAAATAAAGAACACTCAACTTGCCTGTAACACTTTAACTGATTCAAAAAAAAAATTTTTAACTGTTCCTCTAGTTGCCTGGAAATGGCCATTCATGAAAAAAAAATGCTGCTGTGGTAAATCTTTATTAATTCCTCATTTTTGGGTTTTCCTGCAAAGGGCTTGTTAAAGATAATCTTTCAATCCAACTGTTTCAGGACTGAAAGCTTTGTATGATACAGTAAACCACAGATAAAGGGAAGAAGGGGGAAGGAAGAAGGGGGAAGGAAGAAGGGGGAAGGAAGAAGGGGGAAGGAAGAAGGGGGAAGGAAGAAGGGGGAAGGAAGAAGGGGGAAGGAAGAAGG
>VZTY01029611.1:524590-594660 GCA_013400935.1 Turnix velox
AGGAAGAAGGGGGAAGGAAGAAGGGGTTTTTCTGGTTTTTTCTCTTTTATTTTTAAGTTATTCACAGAAACCAGTTAATTATGGCAGTAAAATTAGCAAAATTAGCTTGAATGACATAATCTAAATGAGAAGATTATGTTCTTCAGCTTATTACTTATACAAAAATCACCTTTAACTTTTACTTAATTACATGTATCACTGACATGACTTTGTTCCAAAGCTGCTACAGATAACTTGGGTAATTTTAACATCTGAAATGAACTTTAGAAGTTCGAAGCTACAGTAAAATTCATTTATAAAGAACATTTAGTGCTTGAATCTATATTTAGCAGTAAGGTGCTTTTATAGATGACTTGTGGGCTACAGGTGCATTTGCAAAATTGCCAGTTACTATTACTTTAAAAGTGCATTTCTTCTGAAGTTACCTGAGAGCATCAGCACCTACCTTCTCATACCATACTCTGATTACCAAGGAAATGAAAGCAAGGTGTAATCTAGGAGTTCAGCTAACAAAAAAAATCTAAAACTGCTTTATACGCAAAATGCCTTCCCTACTTCCATCGTACGTTCTATTTATATCCATATGGGGGCAGTAATGTTAAAGAAAATAAAACACCCTAAAGCAGATACCTTAATTAATTCGTTCACAGACAATTTTTTAAAACACTAGATTCTCAACACAATAGTAAAAAAAGTAAGGCTATTGCTCCTTAGAATGTTTAAACGCCTGGTACAGAGTAATCACTATTTTCATCAACCAAAGCCTACAGCTATTTCTTGGTGTATTTAAACATCGCTATGGATAAAAATCCATTTTTTTTGCATTGTACTTACTAAATCTAAAGCAATATCTACAATGCAGCACTGTCTTAGGACAAGCAGCGTTTGGGGAGGAACTGGTTTGTCCATAGTGTCTGAAGAAATAAGGTGCTAAAACAGCTACTACAGATTGTCACCAGAAGAACACTTTCTGGATTAGGAAAAAATAATTATCTCAATGTGAATTACTCTATCAGGTCATCTGCCTTCTCACTTTTCCAAACCAGATGCAAGAAGCCACAATCACATACATGTATCTCTGAAAAGAAAGCAAGTTTTTCCACAGCCTTTCCTCAAAACTAGATGATTAATTCACCACCAATTGTTCAGTGGCTTCCCAAATGTCCTGGTAATCCACAAGGAAAGAACTAACTAACTGTTAGGTGAAGGACTGTAGGAACACAGCAATAAACTCTACGATTTATTAGAAGAGACAGACTCAGAATATGAGCTAGAGAAACGTGTTTGCAATGTATCACAGAAAATCCCTCAACAAAAATCAAAACCAAGAAAAACATGCCAAATGTATAATGATTGCTGTCCCAATTCCTTCACTAAAGCTTGCCATTACAGTCCCTGAAACAGTCTTCTGACTTCCCTAGCACAAATTTTCAGATTCCTGAGGAAAAAGGGCTGTGGGGTGCACCTGCATGAAACCTGGCTCTCTAAAGATGCAGTCTTCCACCCTGCACCAACTGTCAGAAGTTTGAAAACCCACTAGTTCAACACAACTTGCAACCTATTTCCACGTCAACCAACAAACACATAGAAAGCTGCTTTTGTATTTATGATTTAATGACAACTACTTAACTTGTGCAGAAAAAAAAAATCAAAAGGAGAAGTCATATCAACAGGACTCCAAAGCTGTTATTGCAGTTGTGCTACCTGGACTTGGAAATCATTTAACAAAGCCTGACCTCTAAAAACTCACCTAATTGTCTCTAAATGTAGTCAATGTAGAGATAACCAGTAAGTTAAAATTGTATGACAGTCTTATACATCAAAATATGCTGAAACCTGTGTATTTACTGGTATGGGATTGGCATCTAAGTTGGAAAAAATACATGAACTTCCACAACTTATTAGATTGAATTCACATTCAATGATGAGAGCTTACATTTGTTTACTCTTTTTCTTGCTAAGTCATTAAACGTCTACTATCTCAGCAAAAAAGAAAAAGAAAGAAAAAAGGACAATGATCAGATATTTTTCTTAATTTCTTACACAAATCAGTATGAATGGTGACTCCGTGCAATGACTGTGATTCATAACAATTTTCAGAGTCAGAAGGACAGAAGGAACAAAAATGATTAAAAGGATGGGAGAAGACTTTGAACAGAACTATAAAATGATTCCGTCATTTTCAAGATGCAATATCCTGATGTCACTACTGAAGGGACTGGACAAACCCAAAATCTGACTTGCAGTTTTCAAACAAGCTCTGTTACTTTTGAGGCAAGCATGGACTGCAGTAGCTCTAAACGGCACTCTTACTCAGAGGGGAATGACAAGCTTGAAGGAGATTTCCGGGGCAAGGAAAGGAAAGCCTTATTATCTGTGTCTGATCATTAGCTCACAGAACAGACACTTTGCTATATAAAGGGCAGAAAAGGGTCAGAACCACAGAGTATGTCTAGTGATTATGTTGATAGCTATCATGCCAGCTGACAGCTGGGGGAATTGTGGGGTGCATTATGCATGAAGTTAACTTTATGGTTGTAAAGATATCAGCTTTCTTCGTAATTTGGAACTAACAGGGAGTTTCCTCTTAAAGCAGATGGATTTTTTTCTGGCCATTTGAGAAGGATCTTGGTCACTAATGCTAAGAACCTGCACAAAGAGTGAGAATGCTAACAACTGTCTTAATTGCACTTCTGACCAGAATACACAGAAACACAGTCCAGCAGAGCTACTGTATCATTTAAAATTCTTTCCCTAGACATTTGTTTGTCCTATTCAATCAGGATTTCTCAGATAAACATTTTGGATTTGGCACTAGCAGTTTCTAACTCTGCTCATGAAAAGACGTGCTGAAAGGTTTTGGTTTTGAAAAGCAAACATGAAACATCCCTGGTGTACAAGTTCATCTTGAAGGAAAGAAATCTTACTATACAGTAATCCTTGTGGGCATATGGTGTTCCTGGAAAAAGTATGGGGCACTCACTTGTCCACCTAAATCAAGCTATTACATTCTTACTCAGTAGCAGAGTGATGTTGCAATAGGATCCCATTCTTTTTGTTACTGTTAGAAATTGTTGTCTCATTAAAAAGAAAAGGGTTAGGCAAATGGGAGAGAGGAGTGATCAAGAAAACAAGAGGAAATAAAAACAGAAATGGAGGAAAAGTGGAAAAAAATCCCAGAAATTTGACATATAGATTCATTTAGACTAGAAAAGACTTTTAAGATAGAGTAAAACATTATCCTAAAACTGTCAAGTCCAGCACTGAACCATGTCTTAAGTGCATCTTAAGTGTACATCTTTTAAATACCTCTGGGGATGGTGACTCCGCCACTTCCCCAGGGAGACTGTTCTGGTGCTTGATAATTCCTGGTGAAGAATTCTTTCCTAATATCCCAGTTATTGAGTTGAGTTCCCTTACCATGAGGTATAAAACCACATTACTCAGTTTTACCTACTCATTTGAAAAGCTCACTGTTTCCTAAAAGACACCATATTCAGTTTAAAAACAATTTTAAGCATGCTGAATAAATAAAACAATTCTAAGCTCAAGAGCTTGTAAGTCAGGCTATTATAAAATGTACTACCCAAGTTGAGTGGAATGTGGATTATTTCTTTTCTCTCATCTTTGTCAGGCATTTCTATCTATTTCAAAGGACATGGAGGTTATTGATCTCTTAAAGGGACAGGATCAAAATATCTGGTGTCTTTAATTTTGCTCATTATCCAGTCAGGTCACATATGCATTTAAGCCAACCAAGGACCACTCTGACACTGAGAGCAGGGTGCTGTGCACTCCTAACCAAAGCATCTGCAATATGCTAAGAGTAATCAATGCAGCACCCCTCCAATGACAACAAATTATAGCAGCTAAATACAATGACACAACTCTGAGGTTAGATACTAACTGACCTGGATATTCTCTTACAAAGTTAAGGACAGAGAGGATAGAGCATTTGCATATATATACATACATACATATACATGTGTATATATATATATATATAATTTTTTTGTCTCTTCTAGTAAAGACAGGATTATTATAAACTCCTTTCCCATCACTCTACACTAGCCTGGTATCCACCTGGTTTTTACTACATAGTTAAACAATCTATCTGTAGTGCAGAGCCTCTGCAGGACCATGCAATGACGACGTTCATTATTCTTGTGAGATACCTATGTAAAAAATCATGTAATAAAGCTTGATTCTCTTTCTGGGTACCTCAGATCAATTTTTCGCTTGCAGTCAGGGTGACTCAGCAAAAGTCTTAGTTGAAAACACTGTTACAGCCCTTTCATGCAGACATGAATATGTGTATTATCTACATCCTCCAGATGTAGACATAGACAATTGCTTCTTAGTATCAGTATTTAGTTTCTTTCCCAGATCTCAGGTTGAGTATTAAAATCCAAATGATGTTGATGTTCAAAAAATATACTACAGCTACATGGATGGACCAGGCCCATTAGGAGTCACCAGAAATCACAGGTAACTGCTGGGCATTACTTTGGATGTGACAGCAGTTACCTGAAAATATATCAGAGAAAACTCAAAAACATTCTTCCCCGCTTTGCTGACCTCTCCTCACTTCACCAGAAGCAAGGCTGACTGGATGATTTAAGAAGGCTTTCCTATCTCTTGTTTCTGTGCTAACTGATAGGCTCATAAAAAAAAGAGTTTTCAAGGAGAAAATTCAATGCAGATGAAGAAATACATTGTACAACAAAAACATGACAAGAATAAACACATTAATTTAAACAGAAGACACATCAGAATCTTTGCCACTTCAAACAAAACTAGCTTTTTTGTGATTTGGGCATCTTGTCAGTAACAGAAGAAACAGTGACATTTTAGCCTTATATGTTTTCTGTACCACAAAATGCATCTTTTGTAGAGTATTATAATTTTCAGAAGTATTCACTAATTGCAATCTTATGAAACATTTGTTGGCTGAAAAATGTTTATAAATCTAGACACATATAGAGACTTAATAATTCTTCAATTTTCTATCACCACAGTGAATTAATTTTTATGAGCAATAAAATATAGCCAAGGATCTAGTAATAATTTAGCAAAATAACAGACGGTAAGTGTGAAATCCCTTTGCAGGTTGTAATGTTGGTTTCCAGTTATACTATTATAATTAAGAATCTATCATCATTGCTAGTTTAGATAAAGGAGCAATAGGATTTGCACTTTCAGTTGTAACAATCAAAGCTATTTTCCAGCAAGTAAGTTGCATTCAGCATCTCCATTCTTTTTCAGTAAAAGCTGTGGTCAGGAAAAGGAGACTGTTGCATTCATGCAACTGGGCTACAATTCTAATAAACAGAACCATATAGAATCGTAATTGCAAATATAAAATCAGTATTGCAAAAATGTTGGAAGGAATCTCACCTGCAGTCTGCAATGCTTGCATGTAGTTACGTATTTCAGTTAGATATACCATTTTTTCTTATTACAGTAAGATTATTACTGGAGAACTTCCCTCATTTTTAGATCACTGTCCTTTCCACTAAATTGTTTATCATCTGTGCTTAGGATTCTCTCTTTCCATTACAGGCCTGTGACAACACAAGCAGTTTAAATAAACAACTGAACTAATTAACAAACTAAAATCTCTTGAGGAGACTTGACAAGACAAAGTCTAACATTATGCTTACAAAGGTGCAATGGCTTTCTATTTTTGGACAAGGAGGGCAAACTTCTCTATCGCAATAAAAACAAACTCATTATCACGCCCTAACCCTGCTAATGCTCTCACTGCAGCTACTAGTCATGCTCTAATCACAGCAGCAGTAAGTCTTTTGCTTTCTCCTTAGCAGACCTCACAGAAGAGGAAACAAATCAATAAGCAGCAGAGGAAGAAAAGTTTGATAAGAGAGGTGTTAACAAAGGATACTGCTGTCAAAGAGTTGCGATACCAACAAATCTACAAATTAGCTGCATAATCCAATGAGACTATAGTGACAGCTCCACAGCCCTAATGCCTGCTCTTTATCAGGCAAAGACAGATCAAGGTCTTTGACATTTTAATGAACTAGAATTATTACTGATTTGGCTTTATCAAACCAAGAAGTCAGAGAGAGCAAACCAACCAGCAGCTAGCTGATCTTTTCAGCCTCAGTTACTTACTGTTAGCAGAGATAAAGGTTCCACAAAATCCAACTATTTGTACATAAGACTTGAATTATAGGATTGTGGTAGAGAAGTATCGTCAAGCTTAAAACATATTTGGGGGTTTAAAAAAAAAATACAAGGGAAAAAAGGAACCTACAAATCATTACACTAGGTTTAAGTATTAACTTAGATTCTGCCAAACGGGAAGTATTTGATAAGTGCAACTAAATTCTGACAATCTAAGAAAAAGACAATTCTTATAGTTCAGTTTCCTACATATTTTCCTTTTGCAGTACATTAAGAAAAACAAAAGTAAAGGAAACAATCAAAGTAATGGAATCTCCACTTCACTAAAAGGATAAAGAAAAGCATCTGAGCAATTTTAATCCACATTTTAAGATTAAATATTTATGGAAGAATGATAATTTTGTTCCTATGATGAAAAAAGTCATTGTTCGTATGATTAAACATCAAATACCATCCAGAAATTAATGCTCTCTTAACACACTGGAACATATCTGTGTAAAATAACCTGGACATAATTAAAAAACACTTATAAAATGTCAACCACAATGTAAAGTATTTGTCATAACTTTATTTCACCTGCTAAGCCTAAGTATTCAGAAGAGAAATTGCAAGCATTTGTACCCTGAATTTGAGCAGCAGTGTAACTTCAGAGTTTCTTCAAGTTTCTTACTAGACCCCGATTTCCCTTTTTAAAACCTTCGAAAGCTCAACAATCACTGGGCTGAAGGGGACAGCACAGCAGAAAGAGGCAAAGAAAAAAAACCTGGAAACATTCCTTTTATGAGGTTCCCTGCATTACATGCAGGCTAATATGGTTTTTGTGGGCTAGCGCTCCAAACCCTACTATCATTAGGAGGCTTCCTGTTCTCTTCTGGCCCCAAATCTTACTGGGTTCATGACCTTTTCAGCAAACAAATATAAGTTTTACTGGTGCTGGCATAAAACAGTCCTGTTGAAAAGTTAAAAAGGATTAAAGAAAGGTTCTTGCTGCAAATGGCTGAAGAACCATCTTCAGTTACTCCGAAAATAACTCATTCTTATGTCTTGGGAGCACATCTGCAGGTACGTTCTGGGTCTTCCTTGCATGCTAATGGCTCAGGAGCATGTGTGAGCTCTGAGATTTCTAAAAGCTCTCTAAGACTCTTATGAGGGCTAAACACATGCACTGATGTCAACAGGGACTATAAATACAAGAACCCAAAACTCTATTGAGAGAATACAAGTATTGTAAGATTGCTTAAGAATCATCTGTACAATTTAAAAAAAAATTTTTTTTTCCAAAATGAGAGAGTTCTATACAATGCTTTTTCACAAACAATGAAACACTATTCAAATCATCTATTAAATTCCACATAATGGAAACTCTTTCCTGAAATCACTGAAAATTTTACAATGAAGTGGATTTGACAGTAAATGCTACAATTTAAAGTTAATTAAGCATGGCTAGAGATTGGGCATTAATCTACTTCTGGCTGACTTCTGCTTCCAGACTTCTACTCTTACAACAAGCTCCCCTGTCCATTTTTGAAACAGACTACACAACTGGAGATGTTAAAAAACCCTATTAGCTGAAGCAAACAATGTTGTTTCTTTCATTCTTTGGCAGCAGAGGTAAATAGGCAATACTGACAGCTTGTGTCTTCATTATGCAAGGTCTTACATTCTAACTAGATTCTGTCTTGAAATAGCAGTTTATCAAACTGAAGTATCACTGAAACTTTAGTAAAAAGATTTAAGGTACACATTTAATATTGTTCTTAAATGTTGTCATCATCTGAGCAATAAATACAGCTTCTCAAGACCGAAAGGAAGCAAGTCTCTAAGATTTTCCATCTGTAATCATAATTCTGTGCTTTTCCTGAAGCAGTAAACAGAGTAATTCTTCAAAAAGAGATGACAAAATACACATTAAAATCTTCTTACTCCCTTCTTAACAGTGGTTTAAGAGTAACTAGCTAATTTTTTTACTTTTAAAATTGCATTAAAAGCAAGCAATACAGATAAATTGTGCTTAGTAGGAAAAAGATAGTAATTAAGCAGCAGATCTTACAAAACAACAGCCTTAACATAAACTTGATGCACCATTATACTGGAAGTTAAAAAACAGGCTCAGGTCCCCACATTTTAGAAGTGTGAAGCAAAAGTCAGCACTTGATTAAGGACTTATTCCCACATTCCAAAGATAGAGAATGTTTATATTTAAGATAGACTCAGCCTGGAGAAGAAAAGGCTCAGGGGGGACCTCATGGTGACTTACCAATACCCAAAGCAGACCTACAGAAAGGCAGGGGTAGGACTTCTTTAATATGTGATTGCAGGACTAGGATGTAAATTGGAGGAGTGGAGATTCAGGCTAGATATAAGGGTAATGAGACACCGAAACAGGTTGCCCAGAGAGTATGTAGGTGTCCCCTCTCTGGAGGTGTTTAAGGCAAGGTTGGACAAGGCACTGAGCAACGTGGTCTAGTGGGAGGTGTCCCTGCCCAAGGCAAAGGGGTTGGAACAGGATTATCTTTAAGGTCCCTTCCAACCCAAACCATTCTATGATTCTATAAAAACATAAGAAAGGAAAAAAATTAGAGGTGATCTGAAAAACAAAATGAACACTCATTTTTATCTTGTTATTCTAGAACACTTACGATTGTAAACACAGGAATTGCCAGTACATTATTCCTTAGTATCTGAGACTGTAATGCTCTGTTACAACAGCAAAAGTTATCCTGTTAAGGCCAATTGCCTTTTTTTGGATGGAGGAAACAACAAAAATTAACTCTGTTTGGCTTAATGAGCACCTAGTCAGTACACTTCTCATGTCCCAAGACTTACTACTTGTTACATTCCTTTAAAGAATATCAAGACCTCTGAGGGTTCCTCCAGTTGCTTTTCTCAAACCATTGCCATCATCTCATTCTATCTGGCTTTCAGCCAGTTTACTCTCATTCAAATCTTGTAACTTCATTAGACACTGACAAAGGTGCTATCCAAAAGCAATGTATGCATCTGGGTGCCACCAGGGCAATGGAATCACTATTCCAGGGAATGGTAAATAACATACTGAATAGGTTATTAAAATTCAAATATTTCAAGCTTTCATTTTAAACCGAGTTTCTAAATTTCATTATTAAACAAGAGGAGGAAAAAAACTCCAAGCCCAAAGTTTTGAAGTAAACTGAATCACCAGAAACAAATACGAATGAGGCACCTGACTGCTTCTTGGCAAGAGCACGCCTAAATGCCTGTAAGAGTGAAGCTAGCTGCAGTCTTAGTCTTCATTACATAATTCCTTTGTATTTAATACGTCAATGCTCAATACAATCATTGGTATTAAGTTACAACATTACTCTCACAAATCTCTTCTTCATATGTTTTAATTTCTAGAAGTTAAGCAGAAGAGAATGTACTGCAGAATTCTACAGTCTTAAAAGTTACAGAAAAACTAGCAATGGCTACACAGATTTAACAGGTACTCTTTGATTATTATAGAAATACTATCAGTACCATCAACTAAGTGCAAGATAGCAGCAAGCCAAAATCGATACACCTAATGAATTCATTCTACTGAAAAAGCAGGTGGCAGAACTTCCCTGAATTTGCCTTCAGGCATATAGTTGTACTTGAACACAACCTCTGAAAAAGCCCAGACTTAGTTATTTCCAGTAACAGAGAATACAATGATTGCCATTAACAAATCGTCCCAATCATAACCTTCATTAAAATACACCTTGAGTTTAAATTGTTCTAGAATCACTGTTCAAGCTTCTTAGGTTCTAAAGAACTGAAAAAATAAGTTTTCTTGCCAAAGTTCATAGGTTGTGAAGCTATCTTTTAACTGCCTTTTTAATAATCTTCAGTAGTACACTTCATTACTTAAAACAAGTAAATTACATGTGCTCACAAATATTGCATCAGCATTATAATGTGGTGTTTATTCATTTATTGTTCATTTTAACAACATTTGGCTGATAGAAGCAAGAATCTTAAATTCCACTTTCCCTCATGACCATTTTACTGGCATTAATTGTACTGCATGTGCACATGAAATTCCATATGGATATTATCTAGAACTGATATCATCCACCAATGCTAGTACTACAATGGTTAACCAGGCTCTATTTAAGTCCTCTCTCTTCTTCACCCCCTACATGCAAAGCCCTCAACATCTGCAGTGCTACGAACTTCTTTTCCCGTGACTTAGTGCAAACCAAAAGAAAAGATCTAGAGTGATACTGTCCCTGTTGGTTTTTTTTTTTCATTCATCTTAGACGCAAATGTATAAATAAACACAAGCACCAGTAAACAGGCAAGTTTAGTTTCTCCAGGTCTGCCCCCACCCTGTATCAGGCAGTCAAGACTACCTACTTTTAAAATTACCTAGCAAGCAATTTTCTTGATGTCCAGTTCAGTGGTCCTTGAATCTGAATCAGTATTTTTTCCCCAAACAAGCTGTACTTTCTCTGTAGTATCAGTACTTGTAATTCTGTACTATGAAACTTAATACAAAACCCATCTGCATTGTGAGCAAAAATAGCCACCTCCCATTCCAAACCAAATTTATTTATTTCAAATCACAATTAGACAAGTCTTCTTGCTATCTTATTTGTCATAATGTTACAGGGAGAGCCTAAAGCCCTTCAGGTTAAGCCTTCTGATGGAACAGCACTTCCCATTGCATAATGAGAGTGAAGTGACCAAGTTAATACCAAGGGGGAATCTGATCAAAATCCTCAGATTGACAGTTATGGACAGGCTTTAGAGGAATATAACTAAAGACACCTGCTTCAGCACCCCTGATCTGGGCTCTCCAATACTAAATATCATTCTTACACAGAATATGAAACAGCTCATTCATACATGGTGCCATTTTCTTTACAACGATTTCAACATCAGGTCATGTCTGAACAAAGTAATTAGCACTTAACTTGCATAAAATTTCACTGCTTGTTTCCTTGGGAACTATGAAGGAAAGCACTGAATATATTTTCCCCTGACAAGCAATTACAAATTATAGCAGTTTAAATTAGTTTAGTCAAATGTTTCACAAAGGGCTATTTTTGAAAATGAAATAAAGAACCTGCCTCTTAAATAACATCTCACTACAGTACATTACTGCACAAAAGAAAAAAAAAAGATTATAAGAATGTTTTGAAATAGGAACAATTTTACCAATTGTTGAAGCCAAGAGGATGACCTCTCTTCCACCAAGACCATGTTAATTAAAAATAAAGCTACTTACATTTAATTCCTTTCTGACATTCATACTGTCACTAAACTTCAAAGCTCACTTTCCAGCTTAAAAAAAAAACAAAACCAAAAAACACAAAACCCAAAAAATTCACCAATGCTTTTATCTCTTAGCTACTGTCTGTAATGATCTCCTCCAAAACCCCTAAGTAAGGGCTTCATCCTGCATTCATTACTTCACCCCATTAACATTCCATGCAGAGAGCCCTTTGCTAGTTTTATGAGGCGAAACCACAGAATGTCAGGTTAACAAAGCCCTGCCAAGAACATTCCCCTCAGTAAAACTCTTCATTGGGAGTCTGTTTACACAGATTTACAACGAATTATTAGCATTATGGAGCAGGAGAAAAATTAGAAAGCTTGGTAACAAAACAAAACTTAGATCTATGCCTTCTAAATAGTGCTGCTTTCTTCATCACTGACATTTCACAATCTCAGTGCTTATTAGAAGTAATTAAAACCATAAGTAGTAAGCTCTCTAGTATATTCTCTCAGAAATTTGTTCTTTTGTTTGTTTTTTTTTTAACTCAGGTTTGCTGTATGGTGACTTAACAGCTTGTAGGACATGTGGACTGGATGGTTTATGAACTGTTCTGACCTAAAGTTTTTATTACATTGGTACCTGCAATGCATTTGATCATATGGATGACCCAAATCTGTACTTTTATCCTCCATGAACATAAAATATTATTTGTAAAAAACAGGCTGGGTCTGTCTCATCAGGATTTAATATAGTTAAATGAAGAAAGCAGGAGCTGTTGTATTTCTGTATAAATAATATTGATTAGATAATTAAATTATTAATGCACAGATCAAAATTAGCATATATACCTAAACATATACCCGCAATAATATACAGACTTAAAACCCATCACTTCCCTGGAGATTCTAAATTTTACCCTTATTTTAGTTTCAAGAAGGGATGAAAAAATCAGAAAACTAGACATAAATTTAAAAAAACCCCATATACAACCAAAACCTATTATGAAAAAAATGTTAAAGAAACAAAGCAATATGCTTTAATGAAGTTGTGCATAACATGCTGGTTTTCACTTGTAAATATTTCTCTAGCTACAGAAATATTTCACTGAGACATGATGGAGGAGGAATTCTGAACAGTTAATGTACTATAAGGTTAATGGAAAGTAATTTTACCAAAGAACAGTCATTGTAATATAAGGTATAACCACTCAGCAAACTTTCTTTAAATCTTTAAGTTACAATCATTATAAAAATGCCTTTGCTACAAAAATAAATACATAGAGATGTTGGCTCGGATTAAGTTACATGACTTAAGCTTCATTTAATTTTTTTTTTATAAAGACTGAATCGATTGGAAATTAGTTGCCACAGGAAATACTAATTCAGCAGAATTTCCCAGCACTGTCTATTTATAATCATTGAAAATATTTACACAGTTCATATACATCACTTCACTCTAGTCATAAGGATAGTTTTCAAAACAAGTAGCTTTAAAAAATATTTCTTTCAGTAATTTCCAAAGAAGATATGATCTACATTTTCTAAAGGCCATTTAGGCTTAGGAACAGAGCAATTCTAATGCTCGATTAGTTGGCTTCATATTGTATCATTTCTCAAAGAGAAACACAGTTAAGGTCGTTCAAGCAAGAATTATTTATTACGGGTGCTTCCAATTTGATTCTCACTGCAAGTCCTAAAAGTGGCACCAATCACCCCCATCCAAAAATCTCATTTACATGTGGCACAACACAAACTCTGTAAGAACATGAAATCTCTACTTTTGACCTAAAAAGATAAAAAAATGGTGAGGTTAAGTAAATAAGGAGGGCTGTTTCCACAGGGACACTGCTTATACAGTGGGAACTTAGAGAAAGGATCACCTCCAGCAGGCAGCCAACTACATTAAGAAATCACTACCAAATATTTCCAAGATCTGCAATAAGACTTGTTCGACCTCTAGTAAAAGGGCACCCCTTTCAGGCAATTGCCTGTTGTTGGTCCCTTGGGTGGTCCAGGATCTGGGTGGTCTAGTGATTTTAGCTCAGCCAGCTAATTTCAGTTTTTACTCTATTTAACTGTCGCACAACACATTTTGTTCTTCTGAAGAAAGAATTCAAACTTCACTAAAACAAGAAACAAGAACAAGTCTCTTATTTAAATCTTGCTCCCTGATCATTAACACAAGTCTTATGAGAAAACTGTAAGTAAACAAAAAGCTTTTTCACTATATCATTCCAAAATGAAGGACACTAAGGACTCAAAGCAGTCATCCACACAGTGGTATGAAATTTTTAATCTTGAGATTACTATTATTGTCCTTACACCACAATTTCTAGCAGATCCATCTGACAGAACTCTGGAGACCATAATTTTTTCCTTATCAGTATGGGAGGCAAGATGGAAGAGATTGAGTCAGCTCAGACAAGGTTTCTACTTCCTCAGTTGGCTATGTTGCTGCTGGCACCCCACTGAGCTCTGCATTGATTTCCACTGTACACACTTAACACACAGATTGTGTGAAATTGTTTGAATAACGATGGCTCTTTTGAAAATGATTCTTAAGACATGGTTTCATCCAGTATAACAGCAGCAACAGCAGAGCTGCACTAATTATTGAACCCTAGCATTTAACTGAGTAATGAAGAATAATAACATTGCATCTGCACGCAGCTCACCACACTGTAGCTTTCCAGCACTTCTTGAGAAGTACTGTTCAACAGCTTCTGATGGGCCCTAGTGCAAGTCCAGCTTTATCCTTTCGTTTTCCCTTTACACTGGTACTCTTTCCCTCTCTATGTTCATTCCATATATTACACATTCCATGTATTAGACAAGAAAAATAGAATGCATAGGATTCTGCAGCAGAGAAGTCTTCCACATAGTGGTATAAAATTCAAAGAATATACCAGAAAGATTAATTTTCCAGACTTAAGGCAGACACTAAAACACAGTAAATGGCACCAGTAAGTGGAAATAAAGAACAGTTATGTGACTAAAACAAAGACAAAAAATCCCAAAGAACAACTGCTCATTTAAAAAAAAATTGATCAAATCAGAAAATCCAGTTTGAGGGGGGTAGAAACTAAGCAGCTGCATTTCCTTTTTTTTGTTAAAAAAAAAAGGTGTTCAAATTAATTAACTTCCCTTTTTTTTTTATTAAAAAGGTTCTTCTCACCATGCAGAAAACTAAGGTCAAAGAAGTTTCAAAGGATTCAACAAACACACTGGCAAATGTGTGAAGTAGCCTTACTATCTCCCAAGCTGCCTTCAGGAGGATTTAGTATTAAATTTGCTATCTGTATTAGAAATTTCTCCTCAGTTTCAAATTAAGAGTCAATTTAACAATACAGATTATGAAAGTCTATGTAATGATTTAAAGTAGTAAATGTTACACATGGCCCCAAATGTACATTGTCATTACATCCCCTGGAAAAATAAACTATTATTCATAAATAGATCTTTAAGGGGAATATCAGATTGGAGGGCTAAAAATAACCACTATCCAATTTCCCAGCGCATGCAATCCTGTTCCTTTCAGAAAAAAAGTTTAATACATATGAAATTCTTAACAACGTATTTGTTTCAGAACAGTATTTTTAAAATTATTTTAATATTTCAAAATAATAAATATACTTGCTTAATAAGATAATTCCTCCCTATCAGTATTCATGATGGTAAATTATGTAGTTACCACAACATCAGCTAGGTAAGAAGAGTTGCCATGCCCTGGGACAGACGATGCATTGGGACATTCTCTCTTCACCCAAGATGAGACCCAGTCTCTGGTATTTGAGAGGGATAAAAATAACCTTAGGAAAAAAGCATGTATTTCTTTCTTTTAAATATATTTTAATAGTTTCTGCAGGCAAAAGAATCTTTATTCTGAAAAGTCAGGTACAAACAAGTAAAGATCCATCTCTGACCATAGGACAAGCTTTAAATACCTCATGTGAAACCTCACTGTGGGATAGAAGCAGTATTCAATGCAGCATGAAAACAATATCTTGAAATATACCTGTGTCCAAAGTAATACATTTTAAAACCTTTGGTTGTAGAATTCTGGTATATTATTGATTTTCACATAGAAAATATATGAGCAGCATATGTAAAACTGCTCAAATAATTTTGCTGTTAAACAAACAAGCACATGCCTAGAGGGGACAGAATAAACTAACTGGTCTCCTCACAATCAATAGCATTAACTTGCTCTGGCTTGTCAAGTCAGTAAGCAGTGTGAATTTAATGGCAATTAGCTGAGATCAAAGATGAAGTACCATGAACAAAGTAGGTAAAACTGACAATATCAAAGAAGGGAAGTATATCATGGGTGATTGAAAAAAAAATTACTTAGATTTATTTAGAATGTTTGGAGCTGTTAATAGAAAAGGACAGATCCCTACACAATGTTTATTTTCAAAACAGTATTACTGATTAAGCAGATCTCTAGGAGACTGCTTTCACGGCTAAATTGGCCTAAAAAATCTGATAGCAAAGCAAAATATTCTGTAATAGCTCCCATTGTGGACACAGTGTTCAGAATTATATTTTCTCAAGAAATTCAACTCTAAGTCAAGCATTCTCCCTCCTACCTGGAAAACAATTTATCAGCCGTTCAAAGCAACACAAAAAGTTCACAGATATCAGAAAAAGGAAGAAAAAGAGAGAGTTAACACTTCACATGCGGTAGCCTTTAGGGATTATTAGTAATGAGAAAAATATTCCTCTCATTAAATATGCATGTCTTAATCAAGATTGACATTAAAAACTATGTATTTTAATTATAGATTATTAATTCAGGAAAAACAGCTTTGGGGGTCTTATCTTCATGCAAAAAAATGCTTCCATGTAATATTAGCAGGAATGAAATTCCTATAACAAATACTACATGCTTAATAAATCTACAGCATGCTCACTAATACTTCATACATAATCACCATCACTATAAAATCCCAGGCTTCATATAATAACTTCCGAGCAAGAGTGAAAATATTCTCAGGGTGTTTCCTACAGCATTTTGCAGAGATGGCAACATATCTTTACAAAAATAAACAAAATAAATAGACATAGAGAAGTTAAAGAATTAGCCTGGAACAGTAAGTTAATAAGAATGAAAAAAAAAAAGAATGAACACAAGGTAGCCTCTTTCTACTGTAATCACAAACCTGTTCTTTTAATGGTAGTAAAATAATAAACAACAAAAGCAAGCTGCAATGCTGATTGAATTAAACATGTTAAACCAAGGCACAAAGAAATGGTCCAGTATAATAAAAAGCAATATATTTTTGACCTTAACCTAAAGGGCAAAGACCCAGAAATTCTCTGGCAATTAGTCAGTGAGGTCTATGAGAGATTCACTTGAGCAAGGACTATGTTTCTCAGAAGATCAAAGTTAACTGGTGTTACACTCTGCCATAACCAGACCCAGATTCACACTTTCCATTACTTATTTACATTGATCTTATGACTATTTTTATAGATCCATCAGACTAAGTGTTCTTTTACTCTTTTACTAATATTTGTTTAATTAAGTTAATTAATTACAGCTTAACTAAAATATTGTACAAAAGACCTCACGCAGCTTTCAAAGTGTAGTCTGAATCCTAATCCTCTTTCTTTTTTTCCTTTTAACTAGCAGTAAGGGTGAAGTCAATAAATTGTCAATTAATAACATACTTGCTTTGATGGGCCTTCAGTAATTTACTTTCATACCACTTCATAAATTTCTTAGGAAAACTTCTGGGATCACTGATACAGTACCTCTGCCATGGGAAAATTTGGTTTAAATCTGCTCTGCTGCCAATAAACCAATAAGACTAACTGGCTGATAATCCTCCCACACTACACTGTTTAGGTATATGCACTCAACCAGCAAAAGTTTAATTTGTTCCGCTAATGGCACAGAAAACTACTCCAACTTATTCACCATCTAAATTTGAACTTCAGCCTGCTACTTTTTGTTATTCCTTAGACAGAATATTTAAGCTATTGAATGCTTTGTAATTCAGACTATTTTACCTTTTCTTTGATCCAAAGCATAACAAAAATAGTGGACGCTATCAGTAACTAAATATTAAATGGCACTTCACAGAAGAAACATACTAAAAGGCCTTAGAAAAGTTTGAATATTATTTTCATTGGCAAACTGACATGCGAGACATCTACTGATCTAAGCAAGTACAATGTTATTCTTACACTACTTCACTAAAACCAGTGATGCTAACCACTTTTTACATATTTCAAGCTGCCATACTTAATAGCTTTTGTCTAGGATTTCTAGGGTAGCAGGGGACATGAAACATGGCTTTACTAGGTACAGCCTATTTCTTTGGAAGATAATTTAATTTATAAGAGCACACTAAAAATTTAGTAAAACCATCACATGAACCTCAAACTATCAATTTTCTCTAACATTATGTTGATAGCATTGACACAGGTTTACCTAAACTGAAACATGCACTGTGTACAATATAATGTGGCGTGCAAACTTCTGCAGGTGCTGCAATTGTCACATATCCATGACAGACCAAGGACAGGTAGAACCATACAGAAGTTCCTAAAACAAATATGAAGGAACTATTGTGTCAGAAGATATTTCATTATTATTCTACCCTATGAAGGAAAAACAACTAAAGAATATTAGAAAAACACAATCAACAAGTACTCTATTTTCTATCCCTTTATATGTAAGGAGAGTTTGTTTGCACTCCTCTAACAATTGTCAATCACACTGCTCTGGTACTGACTGAAACTAGATAGGATTTGTCATAGGTCACTTCCAACCCTGTGATTCTATAAAACATCAAGTGTTTGGCTGGCACTCTTCGTGGGGCATTGAGAACCAACTGGAGGTAACTCTGATATACTTATAGAAGTTTGTCAAACAACATACAGTGGATTATGTTATCTTTTGTTTTAAAACTTTCCTCACAAATCTCAGCAGTACTCAGAACATCCTATTCACAAATACATTGAGAATAGATACTATGTTCTCTCATTGAACTTACATATATGCATGTGTACATACAGGTGCAGTTTATCATGAGCATATTTAGGAAAATTATGACAGATGTCTGGTAAAAACTAATTAGATACTCCACTTTCTTTCAGCCGCAATTAAGAAATCAATTCTGGCCATTCCAAATTCTTATTTTGGCATCCAAATTTAAGAAAAGCATGGTAGGAAAAAGATCTTCTCTTTTTCAAGAAAAAAAATACAGTTCTCTAGAAAAAGAGCAGGAGGAGTACTGCAAGCGTGGAAAGCTTCACATTTTTAGGAGTCAAAAGAAGTTTTGCTTATTTGTAAAACTGGTTCTGCTTCTCTGCACCAGCAGCAGCAGAAAGGCTTCTAAGTTCCATTGCTGTTGGAAGCCCTATGAGGTGTGAAACCCAAAATAACTACCTACAAAGCCGAGGTCAAAGGGTCAGGAGCACACAAACTGCAGTCTTACAGGCTGGCTGCTATGCTATGAGCCAATAAACTCCACTAGGAAGAGCAATAAGAAAAAAAACACCACACAGAGCTATCTGTATAAGACAGAAGTGGCAGAACATTGCTTGCCTCATGTCAGACAGCATGTCAAATCTCTAGTGTTGCTTTATTTCCTCAAAGTCAGTTCTAAAATGCTGCAGGTTACTGATTGTGAGTTATAGCAGCTCCAATATAACAGCATTTATTTGCACGTGTTTCACTATGAGAACTCAAAGAAAATGAATCAAAACCATCTTGTTCCCTTACCATTACCTCATGCTACTTTTGTACAAGTATGCTTCTTAATTACTAATTTTTATGCTCTTAAAAACAAGTGTTCTGGAGTCATTTGCTAGGGTGTATTCACACCTTAATATACAGAAACCATTTACTGGAGCTAGCTGAGCTGCTGCCATTTGAGAAGTGACAAACTTGCAGCTAAAGCCAAAAAAGAGCTAAGTCACACTGAAGGCTACAAGAGTTAGTGCATACTTTTTGCGATTATCCTCCCATCATCCTCTTGGAGCAACCCATCAGAGTACCTTAGTGGAGAAAAGTAATTCAAACCATTCCAAAATTTTACCCAACAGTGGAATATAAATACTTTCCTCTCTGGCTGTATCTCCAAAATATATATAGCAGTGCTGCCTTGGACAAAACAAGTGAAAATTTTAACCATCATACCTGAAACTTAAGGTGGATCATTCTTGCTTTACAATTTTCCCATTAACAGGAAGATAGGTACAATCTATGAACCTGTGGCTTAATTTGCTGATATTGTGTAGAAAACACCTGCTCCTGTCACAAAAATTTTGAGAAACTGATTTCCCAAGTTTCCATGGTTCATGTTAGAGATGCCCTGTTCCAGGAAACAGTCTAAAATTAAGCACAAGGAATCTTAATTCTACTTGGAGCAGAAGCAAGAAGGAAAAAAACTACTTCATCAATTAACTGTTAACTGGGCAAGTGAGAGGACACTTGGTTCACATCTATCACTCCTTAACAAAAATCCGATTCAAGTGTAATGAAATGTCCACTCTTGGGCATTCTGCAAGCATTTGAAGAGAAATTAAGGTTGAACAGTTGATTTCCTATATGTCTTCAAAAGAAAAGTAGCAAGCTGTGAAGAGAAGGAACCTTGTAATAAAAGTCATCTGTAGAAGACTGTGCAAGCTGCAACACCCCAACAGTGCAAAAGAACAGACTCTCTTTAAACACTTGAATTTTACCAGCTATTACATCTTAAGCAACCAAACAGCATTTTTGAAATTGCTGCCCACACATTTGCTTCCTTTTGATAATTTATGAATCCATAGGATTATTTACTGCCTCATGAATATAAAAGTTAGAAAAAAAAATCTATGAATTATAACAAAACAAATAAAATCTTTAACTGAAGCTGTGAAAACCTGTACGCTAAAAGTGTGCAAAAAATAGACAAATGTTCTGATTCTTAGATTCTAAAAGTTCAAAGGGCTCTTGAAAATACAAAAAATCTCGAACTGGGAATAATACTAACCTTAGTTCGCAATTAAATGATCACATCTCCCTTTGGACTAAAACTATAGACAACAGCTAGTAGCTGACATCTCACTTCAACATTTTACAGCTGTTCTGAGCAAAGACTTTAGCCATTTGAATGCATGCATGCATCTTATTTTCCCAGGATTTCAAAGTCCACACTCAGGCTGCTGTTCAGCCATTATAAATGAGTAATTCAAGTAGAGAATGACTGCTTGTTGTATTAACTTGATAAAGATGTTTCACTCAAAGTGCATCAACATTTGTGTTAAGTCATCCCTTTCACAGGTTTATACTTACTGTGAGCAATTACCAGAGAAGAAATACTGAAGTGCTGCTGGTTACAAATAATTATAAAATTCTTTTTAATGAATATAATTAGTATTATGAAGATTACTGTCAAATTTTTATTAGACCTTCTTTCAAGACTCCAAAATACAGACAAGTATACCTTAATTATTTCCTGTCTTCTTAATTAAAAACAATTGTATGAACTGACGACAATCCGCACCAAAAGATTTATTTCACTAGTTATTCAAGGTCTGCATAAAGGTCTGATGTGTACTTTAAAATACTTGCATCTGTTTTCAAAAAAATTTATAATCCTGATCACTTTATAGCATCAAGTTTTACAAAAGTCGGTTTATAACCACCATTTTAAGTATGAAAGCAAAGAAAAAAAAATCAACATACTGCTAAAATTCTGATCTGCTTTGTCTAATCATGGCTATGAGATGTTACTTTCTACGTAAAACTAAGTATTCTGTCACTATGTAATGTCACTTTTATAGTTTGACCAGAAATGGCTGTTTGTTACATGATGGAGAGGTACTTTTGTGTAAAGGGGAAGGGAAAAATATGGTTGAATACTCACTGTATGCATTTAATGGTGCATCTTAAACCATATAAATGAGACTGTTAATACAATGTGAGTTTATTACAGCCAAAACACTGTAACCTTGGGAGTGACCTGAACCTTTTTAAACTTCTACAGAAGTGACCCATGAAAATTACTGAGAAAATAATTTAGATTTAGAAACAAATACACACTTGGATTGTCATTTTTGCATTAAAGGAAATAATCTGAATTTGTTTTTCAAATATTTATGTTCAGTAGGATGATAAACAACTGTTACTACAATTTGGAAAACAAAAAATTAACCTGCTCAAAATGCGCTCACACTTTACCGAAGTCTACTGACTTTCAGTGATAGCTACTTAGCGTTCCATTGCCAAAAAAACAGCCTCTTTATAAGAACCTTTTATATCACCAAAGCAGTAGTGAGAGCAATATAATTCAATTATAAAACCTGGAAATGGTTTAAACACCATTTGAAGGTAAACAGCTACAGTCCCTTATGCCCGTATCTGGGAAGCGTCCAAATGGAAGTTAAAGATCGCCTGGCATTTTTTCAAAACGAGTAGAAGCTATCCCAATATGTTGGCCAACATATATTTTCTCAATTAAAAACACATTTCAGTGTTCAAAGCTATGTGTCAGCAATTGCTGAGAGCACATGCCTGTCACATTTCCAGAAGTCTCCACACCATCAGTATCTGTTCACCTTGCTGAATAATGCTGTTCCAGGTGCCCCAAGTAGAAAATATGAATGCATTTTCATAAATATATGCAGTGCATATACATTGTCCTATATTGTTACAGAAATATAAGTTATTGTTAGAAAAAATTAGATTTTTTTCCCCATACCAGGGATACTAAATATGAATTCAGTGGCCAAATGAAACACTTCGAAACCACCAGTTTGTAAGTGAATGGAAACTCTATGGAACACACATGCATAGACAGAAACAAATTAGCAGAGAATTCCATATCTGCTATTCCCTACCTCTATACATTAAATGAATGAGTTCAAAGGTTAAAAAAAAAAAAAAAAGAGTTTTTCAACAACTTATTTTTTGTCAACTTTTTACAGAATTTTCTGGGTTATGCGCTATTTAAAATAAAGGTAGGGAGATTTCCTTTAAAGCCTGCACATCCTGTATTACTACTCAAAGTGCTCAAATCTTCAGTTATTGAGTGTAGGGATTTTTTGCATCAACTTTTCAAATCTTATTTTACAAAATTCAGAATTCTGTTTAGTAACAATTTCAGAATTCTAGGCTACATGAATTGAAGAAAAATCCATGACACACTGAGAGAAACTGAATGCAACACATGCAGAGATTAAAACACCTCTGCCCTTAAGATGATTTGGAGAATTATGTGATGGGAAGTAGGACAAGCTGCCTTAATCTCACATCGCACAATTACCTTTCTATAACCAGAACTTGCTGCCAGATGCCAGAGATGTGCAACTGTAAATAATGCTAATCTAGTTATTGTTGTATAGTATGTTTCTTCCTGATGCTACTCCCATGAACATGAAATCTGTAATTGGAGCCCGTAGAGTAACAGACTGTGCTCAAGGACTAGTTTACTTCCCTTTTGGACAAAGTAATAAGAACTGGATTTTTGTAAAACATTAGATAAGGAGATGATACATGTCTGGAAAAATATTTGATACATAATCTGGCCACTCAAACTCTGAGGGTAACCAGGGAGGATGGAGCACAAAAAAGCTAGTAAAAAGTCCAGAATTAAATGTATTTAAATAGGCACGTTTACTCTCTCAGATAGGGTTTAACTAAATTGTGTTTACCATTGTTACCAACTTGATCTTCCCCATACCGTTCTGCTGACCTAAATGGCTGAGTGGTAACACGATCTGCTGCCCCCACATTAAAAGATGTCACACATTTCTCTTACTTCCATGAATTAATTTCAAAGGTATAAGGAAAGGAAAAGGGGAAGGAGGAACTGCATTATCACACAACACTTCCTCTTACAGATTTGCAACACAAATTTTAGTCACACAGTTCAGGCAGCTGAACTACTATTTTATAATCCAATTTTTAAAACTTCAAGACTTTACTAGAAAACTTCTTTTAAAACCATGAATTTAGAATTCAACTCCAACACTTCACTTAAGTGCATCACAACATATGTATTACATGAATACTGTATTTTTGGTAACTTACGCTATTAGCACTCCTTTTCTTTCCAAGGCAAAATATAAGAATAAGTCAGATTTTAAAAGTAATTAAGAGGATATAAATGCTGTGCACTGCAAGAGCACAGTTCTCAAAAGACCAGAGTCCTGGCAACTATCATAATCCTTCTGAAATTGTTCGTATTAAGATTAAAGATCACTTTGTTCCTGTATTCCCATAACTAGTTGGTATGGTAAAAAGATCAGTCCCCTAGTTTTATATGTAACATCTTTAACATTTGCTCTCCTTTCTGTGCATGTGATTAAATGTAACATTTTGAAATCCCAAAGTTCTGAGAAAAACATAAATCCTTGTCCACAGCTGCTGTTTGACTCTGGAAACACATGTATTTTCTTTTCAAGCATCTACCATCAAAAAATCCCAAAGGACTTGAACTGGAGAACACCTGCATCTCTTCATTTAGTTCCAATAACAGAGTCTAAACTTCAAAATTACAAAAATAGATGCTATGTTCAGCTGCAGCTACATTCTGCCCCTAATTCCCGTGAACAAAAATGCTAAGAGCATGAAATCATTCAGGCAAGCTCTGTCATCGAAAGGATAAGATTTTTTGCACCAGAAGCCCAGTGGGAACTTGATAGAAAACTGGCAACAATTACAGATAAAGTACATAGTGAAATCATCAGGGAGAGGAAAGGAAATGTAATAAGATAGATGGGTATAATTTTTACACATTTATGCCCAAACCACAAATGTGAATTGTCTTTAATTACTCCAATATATTAAGTGTTTTTACTCAATTCATTGTGTCAAATATTTCCAAAACAATTCACATTAATTTACGAATACTCCTCTATGAGAGATTTTTTTTTGATCACTAGCACAAGCACTCAATCAAGTTAGAACTAAGAATATAAAAAATACATTATTCTAGCTTTAAAATCCAGACTTTGCAGTATCCCTGGGTTAAGTAGTTGAAACTAAAAAAAAAATGTTAGTGACAGGCTTTTTTAACTGCAAGAAATGGGAGCATACTTAGGTGTGCATGCATAAAAACTCACGTAAAAATCTCTCAACTCCCTTCAAATAAGTTCTAACAGATAAAATCAGTTTTCTGATAGGGAAAAAAATGGTCCTGCTGATATAATTATTACCACACTTTTTCAAGTATGAAGATAGGATTTCTTCAGTTTTAAGAACATGTTCCCTTCACAAATTGCTATCGCTTTATTGGAGAGGTGAGGATCTTACCTAAACTTAAAAAAACACTGTCAGTGGAAATACAAAAATCTCTGGATGTTTAAAGAAAACTACACTTAAAGAGGAAATTACAAACTTTTACTGGGTTGCACACTTGCCCTTCAGCCTTCACACAGCTTTTGCAAACGAGAGAAGGCTTCTCACTCTTACTTAGCTCCACTGGGTGTATCAATTTACCATGCACAAGTATGATATAAATACAGGTACTTCTTTTACTCCCTTATTTCATTGGTGCATTACTGAATATTTAAGCTAATCTCCAAGAAAACTTTATTAATTGTATTTTTTTTGTTTTAGTTCCTCTTGATTCATATGTAATAAATTTCTCAATACACACTAGCTGTGCAGGCACTCCCAATTATTCAATATGGCAAACCAAATAGAGCTTAATCAGCTCACCTCATCTATTCAACAGCTGCTCATAATTAAATACTAACACCAGCATTCATTCGGAAATCTCACTATTTCTCTGGAAGGCCAGGTGAAACAAACAAGGTCTGCAGCTTGCTCTGAGGGTTAATAAAGCCAGGGTTATTTCAGAGAAGCAGTAAGAAGACCTTCCCAAGCCCTGAAGTAACAGAGAATAATCTTCTATCCTGTATTTATAATATATGCTGCAGTTGAGATACAGACTTGGGAGCAGATCCACTGATTTTTACAACTTATCACCAAGTTTCATAGGGGAGTTTTTCATACATGAAAAGTGTCGAAAATTCAAAACAACCACATGCAGACTTGTATTTAAGGACTAAGCAATCATATTTATATTACATGTCCCTAAACACTTCCTGTGCCATAGAAGGACCAGTTTTCCACTATGCCAATGACACTTCATGTAAATATTCTTCCCAATTATTTGTGTAAAATACTCTCGTTAAGTAATCACCACTATATGCATTTGTTATACATAATTACTTTGCCTGCATATGCTATCATACCTTTTAATGTTGCCCATCATGGAATTACATTGCATAGGGTTTTTTCCTTTGCTACTTATACTCGGCACAGTACAGAACTACTAGAACTGCATCCTTCCCCCTTCATCTCGGAAGCAACAAGTTGAAACAGCAAGAAATAAAATATTAGTGTAAAACACTTTACCACTCAAATTGTAAATATGTGGTCAATCTTTGTCAGGCCACCTACAGACAAGCAGGAAAAGCAAATGCACAACCATTCTGGTCATCTTGGATCATAGAATTTGAGTGACTCAGACAGTATATAGATGCTGGGTTGAGAGGGAGAGGAGGAGGGAAAGGAAAGGTGCCCTATTCTCCTCCTGGTTTATTCAAGAATCTTGCAGAACTTGCACAATATCTTACCTGGCATTTTATAACCAAACAACTCCTTTGATTTTAGACCAAGTTGTTTTCTATTCAGTTTCACAGAAACATTATGAATTAATTCATTACTCATCCTTTACTGGTGTTTATATAAACAAAACAATTATGAAGACACATGCATAGGTTTTGTGCTGTATTCTAAGATTCTTGCAGAGTACCAAAAAACCCCCTGCAATTACCTCTCTTGATTTTATACAAGAAAAGACAGTAAACCATCCCATTAGTAATGGAGGTAACACAGAATTGCCTTGGTTGAAAGAGACCTTTCAGATCTACTAAAACCATCAGCCTAACAGGAAACACCACTAACCTAAAGCATATCTCTGTCTACTCATCTCTTAAATACCTCCAGGGATGGTGCATCAGCAAGTTTCAATGCTTAATAACCCTTTTAGTGTGACTTTTTTCCTAATCACTGATCTAAACCTCCCCTGGTGCAACTTGCAGCTCCTTGGCTTTGTAAAGTTCCATTACACATCCTGCCCCATTGCACGCTATGACCAGTTATGAACACGCTATGAACAGTTCCACTGTTACTGAGTTCCTAAAGATTTCTGAATCCTTAAACATGGGAAAAAGCAGTGAAGTGAATCTTCCTGAGTTGCTGGGTGACAACTTATTTGATCCCACTAAGCTAGAACTTCTCTCTTCTCCCCCCTTAGCTCTTTTCAGAAATCATGAGTGCATTTTGAGAGTATCGACAGTACAGCTATTTGTACGTGCATGATGTAGAACTAGAAGGGTTTGCCAACCCTGGCTTTATCTCCAGCAATCTGGTAACACTGAACAATTCTAGACAATTTTTCTTGTCTCTCATGAATAGCATCTTTCATTCTTTCTACAAGCAAGCTGCACTAGACTTTGTACTATTCTGGGTAATCTTAATTTGTATTGCAGAACATTGTATCCAAAATTACTAGAATAAATTGTTCAAATGGCTCAACTTCAGAACAGCATGATCATCTCCAGTGATACAGCTTTAAACAACTCTTCTGTTCCAGTGAGGCGTAAGTTGAATTTGCTGTCAAATTAGTCAGTATAGCTTTCTCAACTCCCAGAAGTGAATGCAGCTGACAGCAAAAACATTTTTATTCTCTAAAATCACTTCATGTTTTCTCTCCATGAAGTTTTCAAAGTGGAAACAAAAAGGACAGCCACATCTCCTGCATTAAATGGCCTCAGTTCCTTCAATAACTATTTGAAAAAAAAGTTCTAATTAACTTCCTTATTGTTTGTATAGAATCTGAGATAATTTAAACGTTGCCTAATTTTTATTTATATTTGGTGAAAAAAACAACAACAACAAAAAAACCCCCACCTCCGCCAACGACAAAACAAACCCCAAATGCAATCCAAAGTTCTATAGTGCCACCTTACAGATATCCCTGAGCATGCAGGTCACCCCCACTGAGTGCACTCAACCAATACACCTTCCCTGAGACACTGGGGATGAGGAACAAGTATCCAGTAAACTTTCAGTTCTAAAGTCATTGCATTTTAAATTAATCTCCATTCATTCACAAAACAAGTACCAGAGATACTCTTCTCTTACAAACTAATTTGCTGCCTCTCAGAATCCCTATATATGAGTCTGGCCAGCACTGTATAGTCCATACCTTAATTCTCATAGGCATCTCCTGTCACAACCTATCAAGTACTCTCTACCATCTAATTGGACTATCCATAGCACTAATGAGCTCTGTGTGTGTGATCACTGTGATCTGTAACAAAAGCAATAATTCTATAATTCCTTTGAAATGTAATTAATATTCTAACACAAAAAACAGTTCAACTGAAAAGGTCCTCAAAAATGGCTATAGAAAGTACTTTTGTGAGACAATGGGTACAAAAGATTTTTAAAAAACTCAATCTGAATAATTCAGAGACTCACTAATAGTTTTACAACAATGTTCTAAGGGCAAGAACTTAAGATATCTGTTGTAAAAACACCAATATGAACATTTACAACTTGATGCTCCCTAAGAAACATACAAGCCAGTTCATGAGAAAATAACCAAGCAACTGTTGGAGTGCACAGTGATCACAAGTACTACTAAGATACAAAGGTTGCCTGCATATGCATATAAAAATTACAAAGGTGGTAACAAATTTACTTTTCAGTCTAATGGCATTCAGCAGCCATTACACATGAAAAAACTGAGAGAAGAAAGCTTTATGTTTCATAATATTTGTGTCAGCTCATGCTTTACTTTCCTTAAACTAGATTTTTAAGGCATTGGGTTTTTAACTCCCTTTTGATTCCACTCTTCACAAAGCAAAAAGATACAATTTTAAAAACACCAAAGAATGTTGGTTTTTTAAAATGCACCACATTGGCAGAAAAGCCTAGATACAGGTGCATTTCACAGACTCTGTTTTAGTTGTTGTAAATAAGATACATCTTAAAATTGTCATTAAATCTTAAACTAGACCAATGTTTTGTTCACATCCCAGGGAACCCATAAGAACATCAGATAAGAGTATTTATGCCCAACAAAGTCAACAACACCCTTAAATTTATCCAAGCCACTCTGAATATACTCTCATTTAAATTTACCACAACACCAAGTTTGATGACATTAAATGTTATCTGTAGCATTTTTTAAAATGCTTTTTCTATTAAAAGAATTGTGAGAGAATAATTATAAATTAATACTTCAAATTTACACAAATCATTTTGAACTCAGTATGTCAACACAAGAGATAAAAGGAAAAAAAAAAGAGTATAATACTTTCAGCATAGATCTGGCATTTAAAAAAAAAGTCTAAAAAAGGTTCTTCATAAAAAATTTCTGAAGGCAGCCAAAGTCAGTGAAACATTGTTCACTGAAGAAGACACATCAAAATGCTGCTTTTAGTAAAGCAAGCCAAAGTAATGTGTGCAGTATGTGAAAAAGATACTTTGGCATTTGTCACATCTTATATCAAGCCACTCTTTTGAAAACTACATTGGATAGGAAAAATGTAATGTGATACCAGCTTAACTAGAATTTTGCACTTACCAGAATTATGGCAGTAGTCCATATACTGTGGAATTTGGATTGTAAAGGCTATCAAATCTGGAGCTAAGAGAGATTCTGGCTTTCTGCTCTCATTGAGCCATTTACTGCTGTGTAAGTCTCTAGTGTCAGAAGGGCCTTGAATTAAAGGAATCAGCTTCTCTTTTCCACCATCACCTAAAATAAAGGTTAGACTTACTAGAGCTTTTAATGTAACAAGATAAATTTTCAACACATAAACATTCACTAGTCCAAAGAGAACAGCAATTAACATTGTAAGTGCAGAATTAAAAGCGGAAATAGAGAATCTCATATAAACTACTAAACAACTTCCTTAATGTTGTCTTGTAAACGTCTTTATATCCAGGAAGATTTCAAATACAGTAATCCATTTTAAAATAATAAAATAAAATAAAAATTTCCAAATAAAAGTAATAAAATAATACCATTTAAAATAACCAAGAGCTCAAATTAGAATTTAAATACACTACATATTTAATACTCTTGACAAATAAGAGTTCATAAACATTGATTGGAAAAAGTCCTGCATGCTCTTCAAGAAAAGGTCTATTGAAGAACCTTTAAAATCATTTAACACAGAGCCCTCAAAAACTTCATGATCAAAATACACACTTCCAGGAATTCATGAAAAATGAGACATTAAACAATCAACATAATATATTAAAATTATGCTGCAAGTAAAACAAAATGCAAATATTCTAGGAAAATGTCTTCTTCAGTGCTTCTAGATTTGTACTTGTCTTAGCAGAGAAAACCAATATCTTTATTTCTTATTCAGTGCAAAAATTTACTATACTGGGCCAGACTGGATCATCCTGGCACACTTAATAACAAAATATCCAAAGTAGAATACAAAAAAACCCTCTCTGATTCATAGGAACAATGAGTAAATTCTTGTTTCAGTAACTCTCCTTGTAAAAAGCAAGGCCAATTCTCCTATACAGGCAATAAAGTTTTACATGGTCCAGCTGCACATACCTGGGGCTTTGGCACAAATTTTTATTGATCCCACGGTCCCAGAGGCACATTTGACCAATGACGTGCCGCAGTACTTCAATTCAACATTCTGGATTGAGCCCTCAAGAGTTGGCAGGGGATTCTTAGATTTCACACCTAATAAAAGAAAACTGCAAATGTACTAGCCTGTTGAATTTAAATATTTTTATATTCCTTCACCAAGGCATTTAAACTTAATTACACTTTAATTATCTACTGTAGATGTTCTTACAGCATTTTGTCACAATCTACATTTTTTAAAATGGAAATGAATGCTGTACATATATGCATAGAAATACAAAGTTCTCCATAAAATACATAGAAACTGTGAGGAAAACAAAAAAAAAAACAAGGCCACTTATGAATTGGTACAGTAAATACGTGTATATATACACACAAACACACTTTTTTTGCCACCTCAATTATTCTCTTCCACTTTTTTAAAAATCCTTTTATTTCAGGATCTTAAAACCACTACATGTTTTCAAGCTTCTTATCCAGTAGAAATGCTGAGCACTAAATCCATGCAGCTGAACAGCACAGAAGGCCAGATGCTTGCTTGCCGTTCTTCAACACAACTGGATTTCAAACCTTGCCTTAGGTCACAAGTGGAAATAAGTTTTGAAGGTCTTTTCCCTATTTGTGTACACCAGAAAACTACTGCACTGGTTGGAAGAAATTGGTGCTACTGGCAGACACTTCTGAAGTGTGTCTGCGGTGGCAACAGCACAGGATCTTACAACTCAGGACTCAGATATGTCGGCAGAGCTTGAGGGCAGCCCCAAAAACATTCCCAGAGCATGGGTGGAGAAAGCCAGCCCCCCTACTCTATACAGTGCTGCCTATCAGAAAAACACACATAAATTTACTTGCAAATTAGAAAGAAATAGTTTCAACACCTGTAAGAAGTAAGAAGGGAAAAACTAACAGAAGTTACTATTTTTTATGGTTTTTTTCTCCTCATGCAAAAGTGACTTGGAATTTGTCAGTTAAAATTGGCAACCAGGTTGTTAAATATGCAAACATTAATATAAATATGGAGCTATTTCCTCACATATGTAACATAGAATTTGTTCCAAAAATTCCATAATTATGCAAGGAAAGAATTATGGAATATCAGAAAAATAAATTAAATACAATTATAAAGCATTTGATGTGCATTTCAAGGTAGTTACACTCACTAAAGGAACTTAACATACTCTCTTCAGAATAAACTCATTTGTTTTTTGCACAGTCTCTCAAAGGCTTAAAGAACAATCTAAAATATATCGCAGTAAGGAAAAATATTCTAAGAAATTACAGGAAATAGAAGATCAAGAATTAAATCTGATAATGGTCCTTATCTCACTTTCTATTCCAGTTCCTAAACATTGAAGTGTACTTGGTAGGACACATAAAACCTTTCTGTAAGTGGAACTTTTGACATATATTTAAGTTTTATTCTGGTGAGACACCAAAATAATTTAATAAAAAGTACTTCTCAAGGTAAGAAAAGAGAAGCAGCACATTAAGGGACACATATATTTAGTAAACCAGACTCATAAAATTACGTTTTCTACTCTGTGCACACTTTCTTACAGTGTATAGATTGTCTTCGAGGTACTCCCAGCCTCTTCCTAATCGATAATTTAGAAAGGCTCCAACCTCAAAGAATGCTCACTGCTGCTACAACACTCCATCAATTCTCAGTGTGAAAGATCCGCTACCAGTTCCAGTCCAGGGAATACACTGCCACTCCCCATCATGCCCAGGATGAGCCTCCTTTAATACTGAACATTCCTTTTGATCTAAGGTGTGGTATCAGACACAATGCAAACTGGAGACATAGTAAATATAGACATTTCCTAAACTTAGCTCTAACTCTTCTTACTTTGTATAAACTTGTGCAAATAGATGCCACTGCGTTATAAGGGGGAAATTTCTGCCTATTCCAAAACAAAGATTGTAAAATGCTATTAGTAGCAGCCAAGATTACAGTCAAAGCAAAACACATTTAGGAGTCAAATTATGAAAAAGTAATCTCTCAGGTCTTCTCAAAACTGGTAGCTTCTTGCTATTTCCATCTTTCAACAACTCTTTTATGCCTCAAATTATAAGGTGTGATGTCCGATACATTTCTTGCACTTCACTACAGAAGATTTAGTACTTTTAAAACTAAATATTTTCCGTCAAGGACTCCACTCATAGATTCATTACCCTGGACAACCTCTCCACATTAAGGTTAAAACTTTCCATGTTAGATGCACATGTAGTTTGAATTTTCTTTTAGTATTACATTTGAGAACAAGCAGCCAAGTTTCATGTGATCATGGTCCTTGCTTATTTATGTTCAGTTCCAATCCCTCACCAAACTGAATTTCAGCAAGATCTGGAAACATTATCAAAGATCTTTATTTCCTACTATCTTAATTAAAATGTTGGTATATTTGAGGTCTGACCTGACCGACAAGCGTATGTATAACAGCAAGTGATGCACAGCTCAATGTAACCAGTGCACAGGTTTTCACTTGTCCTCCAATTAGAGTTCATGATGGGAAGCTAGGAAAGTTGAATGTTTAGCCTTGAAGAAATTCAAGAATTGATAGCAGTAATAAGCTATTTTTTTTCTGGAACACTGGTTAAAGAGATAGGATGAACATTTTCCCCATTGTTTTCAACCACAGAACACCACAGTAATCAAGGAGAAGTCTCAGAATGTCCATTTATTATTATCATCCTATACAGAACCTGTAATAAGGAATAAGCATAAAGGATGTCTAAATAGACCTCTATCGTTAAACCAAAACATTAGCAGAATCAAAAATTATTTCCCTTGCCCACATGCAAGTCTGTTTTTCAAAGAGCAGAAAGTTCAGAGACTTTTGGTGAACCACTTAAAATGAATAGGTTTAATGAAGAGAAACAACCTATCTTCTTCAGCCTTAATTTTTTTCTAAATTATGATCTTGTCAAATTGGCACATGACTCTACAGAGAGGGAAGAAGCATTGTTTCCCATGTGTACTTTTGACTATCTGTAGTTTCCATTCATGTAGGTTTAGTTCTTCCCAAAAATTTTCCCTTATTGTCTTTTGGATAATAAATATGTCTAAAATTTGTCCACAAAACTAAAATGTTTCTCAAGTAAGCATTTCATTGCTGAAATAGCTAAGCACACAAAGAACAAGGTTCTCCCTTCTTAAGAAGTAGTGTCTTCTCAAGAGAGAAGAATAAGCAGGAGGATGTTACAAGTCCTAGACAAAAAATGCTCCATGCCTCCAAATACTAACTCAAATTTAGTATTGAGACAAACACTCCACAATATTTTAATTACAACACTAAGCATGAAGAACAAGGCATTCAACATCCTACAAATGACGCATGAGATAAACTTATTTCCAAGGTGCAAGACAACAGAGAATTTGTGCTCTACTCACTCTTCCAGAAACATACTTTGAAAAGCAGTACTGTGATTTACTTGACTTTATTACTGAAAATCTTCTACCTTAAAATCTGCTACATATTGTCAATTTACTTTGTTCATACTACCTCACTTGAATTTTAACTCCAGAGCTAAAAAGCCATTCTGTTCTAGAAAGTGGCACAAACATATCACACTATTGAGGACGTTCTCCCACCAGTTAAAGCAGGTGTTTGCACCCTCTCCTTGGCTTTTCTGGTCATAGCTTTGGTCCTCACCATAAACATAACCCAACAGTTCCAAGTTCCTGCATTCAGTGACATTCTATGCACAAACAGGCAGGTATCAAATACCAACAGAAGTTGTAATTGTGTCTGTGTAGATCAGCCAAAGATTTCTGCTAACAAATCTATTAAAACTGAATAATCATCACTTAATTTCAGACATGTAAGAAAAAGCTTCCCAATTAGGGGTTTTAACAAGGGACTACACATACCAATCCATTCTTAATAGACTTAATTTGCAGTGATTAGTGGAAAACCAACAGACAACCTAAACTGCCAACAGAAAAGATAGAAAAGCAGCAAAAGATGTATGTTACTGATTTTGAGGACAGAAGTCAGGACAGTGTGCCGCCAAATCCCTGAAATACAATAAATAATTCTTCAGAAAGATCATAAATGAGAGAACTGCAAAATACAAAAAAGGAAATGAGTAAGTCATGACTAAAGCTTCTAGAAGCAGCTCCACATGAATTCTCCCCATGTTTAGGTTATGGCCTCTGAAGGAAATGCTTTAAACATTGAAATTTTAAGTACCAATAAACTACGGTTTGGCAACACGATATAGTAGAATACTCAGATACATGTCAGAATAATTTCAAATTCAGTAAAAAGATCTATCCATGGATAAAGGAGCTATTAACCAAATGAAACAATTCTACTGCCATGAAGAGCAAAAAAAAGTCCTATTAATTTCCTGGAAACTTAGATTAAACGTAATTATTTTCACAGAAAGTTATGACTAGAAAAGGTAATAAACTAATCAAAGCCCAAGACAAACTTACTTCCTTTTATGAGAGCTATTTGTGCTCACTCCCTGTGTAAGCAGGGCCCTCACTGAAAAGTTCTGAAAGTCTCTACTGAACTTGGTTAGAGAGGTGGCACTTATGAGGAACTACAAGCTAAAACCATACTACTCCTTGTAGTATGAACATAGCAGAAGCCACAAAGACCAGCTCTAGCTAGCATCAGTCCTACTTCTCACATTCAAAGTACAGAGGGAGCATAAACCTTTGTGTTCTTTATTGCAGCAAAATGGCCGCACCATTGGTACTTCCACAACACTTAGAATCACTGTGTTTGCTCACACACAACACCTGGGTCTGTGTTTAGTTTTTTAATTGAAAAAAACACATTTTCTAAAATGCAAAAGTAAAGTTAAAAATACTTTGAGTTTTTTTCTAAGTAAAACTAAATCTCTCTGAAGTTACCAAACTAGCTTTACGGTGTTCACCATTCTACATTTTTAATCTGCCATCATAGTCTGGAGACAATATTTAGTAGCCCTAACACAGACACTCTGAAGCTACTGGTCTGAATGACCATTTCCTTCTTAGAAATGGTCATTCAGGGAAGTTACTTTAAGGGGGTGTAAAGGGACAGGTCTATTTTTTTCCACCAATCTCTTCATCAGAGTATAGGTTGCAAAAACCACACACATGCACACACACAACACAAAAATAAGTCTCCTCGCATATTTTTTAGTATTTTCACAGACTGATTTCAGAGCAATGCACACAGTCAGTCATACACTGGTCTTCACTTTGATGATCAATAGTAAAGTGTCTGTAACTAAGCACTTAAATCCAAAACCTGCCAAAACTGTCTGTAGCTAATTAAGATTTCTATATTTCTAAACACTAAAATAGACATAGGAGGATCATTTACTAACAGAGACTTACATATTCCAAAAATCCTCCCACTTTGCTAAAAAACATCATCATTTCACCTGCAGGGAGAGCCACTTGCATCCAACAAACCTCAGTTTGCTACCATTGAATAACTCCATATTGATAATCTGGTTTAAGTGTTTATCCAGTCAAGTGAAATAACACCTGAATTTTGAATGTTGACAAAACTAACCAGCTACTACTGAAAAAATCCTCTTCTGAAAAGTACAACAAAGCTGGGAAATGTTTCAGAACTTCCTCTGCCCACTGTACTAAGGCCAGCCAGCAAATGCCCAGAGACTTACTATCATAACCTATCAAAATATCAAGGACCATTATGAAACACTCTTGATGTAGTCTATCTCCTACTCCTTTTCATTTAATCAGACTATTTCTAGAAAAGGAATACTGCCTTCCGTCTTTAAACATTCACAGGACTGCAAAAAGCTCTAAAAGCCTGCTATGGCAAGTACAGCTCTGGGCAATATCTTACCTTACTGACACTAACATTCAGTCTATTCAGGCACTGTCAATTAAAAGCATATCTAATCAAAGCGATTGTTTGAGATTTGGTAACATGACACTAGTCCATACACAGGCTTAAAGAGACAATGATGCTGTAGCTGTAAACAGAGGAAGAGAAGGATTGATTTTCCTTTCTGCACAATTCAGCAGCAGGATTTCAGATACCACTATATCATTTGAGACAAATGGAAGGTGACCAATTTTGTGCACTAAAATAACTTTTGTTCTCCAAGGAAAAACCAAAAAAAAATTTAAAATCTGACTTTTTAACTCTCAAAAAGCATGTTTCATTAATCTTCATATCAACACTTTGTAGAAAGATGCTGAAAATTACACAAGTGCAAATAATTCCAGGACACAGAGAATTAAGAACTCAAGCAACTTTCACCATAAAGTATATGAACATGACACTGAAAAACATCGATGGACAGAGTACCCTTTGGCTGGAAGCACACAGTAGGAATCAGATGCTTCCACCTTAGTCCTATAAGCCTTCTGTCCCTTTTAAATACAGTAGTTTCACACTACATGAGGATAAGATCAACAGCTCCCCAAAAATGTCAACACATTTGTATATTAAAACAATTTTTCTCAATATATGCTAATGCATTTAGTGGTGCAACACCGTTGCTAAGTTAAAGGTTGGACCTGATGACCTTAAAAGTATTTTCCAATGAAATTTATTCTGTGATTCTATTAATATGATCATAAAAACCTGAACTGAATTTTTTTAGCCTCAGCTAATATTATGTTCGGTTTACATTCAATCTAGTACTACTTTAAATGTATTCTTTTCAAATATTCTTAGTGTAAGATGCAGTACATGTTAGGCTCTGGAATAAAGCCTGTATTGTACAAGTCATAGTAAAAAGGTATAGAGCAATTAGAGAAAAAGGGCATCTGCAGCTTTCTAGGACAGCAAAATGTAGGATGAAAGAACGAAGTCTTAGAGGAAATAGAGCTCATTATGAAACTAATAAAGCCTAGATTCATATATGTAGATATTCCTTTGCCCTTAAAAAGCCTCATTCACCAGAGCAGGGACAAACTTGGAAGCACTATTTAACATACCTGCTATGCACGAGACAACAAACCTGAGTTCTCACTTCAACAGAGACATACTTGTTTGCTTCCCTGTATGTAACACAACAAACACTTGTTCATCTGCTTGCTGTCAAACAATGGCTCACTCAAGTTCTTTCTCAAATAATTACATATTAGACATAAAAGTTATGGATTAGCAAAAGTGTCAACAAATGGAGGATTCTAGTGAACTGACATATTAATTAAGCAAAGATAGGACGCAGTAATTCTTAAAGAAACTACAAAGACGTATAAGAATCTGAAAGGAAGACGCGTTTAGTAACAGTAGTATAGAAAAATAAGGTGTAATCATTGATAGTTTTATTTCCTCAGTTGCTGGGGATGGTGAGGAAAGTGAAAGAACAAAATTTTTCAGTTTGAAAGTTTAGAAAGTCAGCACTCGTGTTTAAAAGCTGCACAACAGAGGTGGCTGCTGATGACAGTGACTGTAAAGATAGGGGAGGTAAGAACAATACAATAGAGATTACATTGAATTACAGTACAGAGGTATTATCTACATAGTCTCACTATGATTTTCCTTCTCAGACACTATATGTTGCTTGTAAAGAACTGAAAGATCTGAGGCTACCCTTTCACATTTAGCTTTACACACACATAAATGAGAAGATTCCAAGTTCTTTAAAAATAAACTGGAGTATCATTCTTAATCACAATTTTGTACATCACATTGCATTTCTTTACAATATCACTGTGTTCCTCCAAGTAATTTAAATACACATTGTTGAGGACAAACCAAAAAACACAATACTCTGCATTTACAAATAAATGTTTTACAAATGTTTATATTTTCTTTAAATCCTGTATACAGCTACTCAGAACCTGAAGGCAACAGTACATTTCATGTCTGGAATGTCAGTTTCTTACAACAGGAGAATATTAACCTTTAATCCTTGAAATCATTAAAGAAATGTTTGTAGAAATATTTTTAACCTCTTTATCTGGTCAAAGTACTGGAAGTTAAGTCGTGTCTGTACAAACCAATCATTTCACCAGCAGTTTTATATTTCTTTAAAGCCTCATATAAAAAGCACCTGCTTAAAGTGAGTAATGGAGTTTTATATTCATTGCACTTAGGAACAGCGTATGTAACCTATTCCATTTTCCTCCCTTGTGGAATATATTTCAGCTTATATTGCACAGCACATTACCGATGTGTATAAAGACTCTCTGATCAGCAATTTGGACTGCAGACAGCAACCTGCATGAGTACACTTTTTCCCTCTCCTTAAATACAGTATCCACTTGATTCACCAACACAAATTAAAACCATCCTTTAAAGATGATGATCTCACCTTTGCAGCAAAATATACACAACCCATATATGCTAACACCATAACAATGCCAGGCTACAAGCGACAACTACACCCTGCACAACCAACAAGCAAAACAAGTGGCCAACATTATGGAAAAAAAAAAAACAAAAACAAAACCAAAAAAACAACAAACCAGAACAAAGAACAGAAAATCTCCTTCAGTGTGACTGATTTCTGACAGGCGAAAAAAATCTTACTGCCTGTTAAGATGCAAAAATAAGAAAACGCAAAAATATGCTGTAACACAGCATATACTATGGAGGTGATTAAATTTACCAAATTCACATTTGGTAAAAAAAAAAAAAGAAGCTTTATAAGGTGCACCACAGCTTATTAAAGCATATGCCTGTGACATACTAACATACTACTTCATAGTCCAGAACTTCAAGGAATTCTTCAACTCAGCCTCAGCATAAAGATTCCCTACAGAATTATTTAGTACAATATTTTGATAAAATTGTAACTTAAAATAGTCTAATAATACTGCTCTTTGATCACAACAATGCTAATATGGGATACTGCATGTGACACAGGCATGATCATATTAAAAAATATCACATACTATTTTTAATTACTCTTCTATTTTTCATTTTAAAAGCAACAGTGAATTTTAACAGGACAATTTAAAAAACATTTTAAAAATAACTTTTAATAGACAATTCATTGCAATATCTATTTTTCTTCCACAAAGTGTACTGCTTTCAATACATTTCAAAGTGTGCTTAGCAGACTGATTTGCTCTTTATGCACATATCTTCACAAATTCATATGCTACATTAAGGTAACAGTTACTCTTCACATCTTCCATTCATTTATCTCTATATATATTTTAAATTACATCAAAAAAAAGAAAATCAAAACAACAAACTAAGCACAGAATTACCTGTCAATACTACTGCACATAAGTACTTCCTGAGCTAAACAGGAAGAAGGGCTATATTACGTTAGTTTGATTAGTACTCCGTGGAATGCTGCACAAGAAGTTTTGAGGTCAAGGCAAGTTTACAGAGCCCATGAGAAGTAGAAGCAATAGATATTCTACAGTCACACATTTGAAGAAGTAATATCTTTTACTGGGGGATTAGGTCTTTTCTGACATACTGTGATTAGCTTCACACTATTATATAGTCGTTTGTCTGAAATTTGTAATTCTGATATACTTCTTACAGTAAATCTTAATACAGCCAATACTAAAACATCTAAACACAGGAGTTCAAAGTTAAACTAAAATCCTGATGAATCTTGGAAGTATCTGAGAACAATATCCAAAGGAGAATTTGAAAGGAAAAAAAAAAAAATCAACGTTTTAATACAGAGCTTAATACTATGAGCTTACTCTTTGTACAGTGTTGACTTTTTTGCCTATTAGAAGTCCTTACCATAATTTCAAATATGTACTAAATGTCAAAGGCATTGTAGCTCAGCTTAGCTTATAAAAAGGAGACCTATATGAATGTCAGTGGTATGCTTTTCAACAGGAGGATGTAAACTTATTTAGTGATCTGTTTTTCTCTTTCATCTTATCTCTAGTTTCTGTGTAGATTTATAATGCTCATTGTTTCCAATTTTAACAAATCACCTAATGGCAGAAAGGAAAATATGTTAACCTTGGAATTATTTGCAGTTGTAGAAATCCCTTTTGTCTGGCTCATGCAAGGCCTGCAATCTGTTTTAAACACAGATTGTCTGTCTTTTGTCTGACAGCCACCAAGCTTCACAAATTACTTTCTGAATGTTCACCTGTTTGCAGCTGTGTCTGTAAGCTAAGGATTCTGTAGTTTGACTTGAGCAACCACTCCAGGATTGATGACATGTGCTGCTGATAAACTGAGCAATTTGAAGAAATTACTGGCTAAACTTATTGAAAGACATCTGTGCATGAACTGAGAACTAGAAGCCTTCAATTGTGTGTTTGCAACCTGCAGCGGCGGCAATCTGTTTGAAGTGATATCCTTCTATAAGAGAGCTGGCCCTGACACAAAATACCTAAACCATCTTTGCAACATATTTCCTCGTACACCAACAGAATTCTGCTCCTTTGGTCTTATATATTCTTCCAAAACAGAAGATATAACAACAATTAAGACTTCCTATACTCATCTATCAGAAGTAACTTCTTTTGAAGTGTTTCCATGCTTCACTCAGACTTGGCAGCCGGCACCGTTTCCCAGCCCTCTGTGCTACACAGACAAGATCTCCACAGTTAATGAGAGTATGAGCATCTCACAGGCACACTTATTCTTTTACATCAGCCAGGAAGATGTGCCTTTACAGTATTATGGGAGTACAGCTAAACTCTTCCTTCCACTTAAATTAACTATCCTTGCACCTAATTAATATGAAACATCTGAAATTTCAGCTCTAAAATTTAGTAATCAAGAAATTGTACTTCCAAACCTTTAGAATCTGGATAGTGTGTGAGATTCTGGAGGATCCCTGCAGATGTTAATTTTCAGCTCAGGAAGCCCAAGATGGCTGTGGCAGGGTGAACGTGTGCATGCACATGTGTGTATGTATGAAATTCTTTTGGTTTAAATAGCCTCCACCAGACAGGCAAGCTGTGTGTGACAGCCAGTCATTTCCAAGCTGTAAGTTATATTTTGCAAAATAAATTCTCAAACCCTTTGGGAGATATTCTATGGTGATATACTTCAATATTACTCCCATTTTCTTTGTTCTTATACACTTTGCATAAACATGTTTAAAGTATAGACACTTAGCCAAAGCAGAAATACACATATCTTCAAATGCAATAGTAGTAGAATAAACAGAACATCCAAAACATTACTAAAATTGCTTAATATAGTAATGAGAAAAAAATCCAATTAATTGAAAACAAAATGTGTTAAGCCTAAAAACACAGCAGTTAGGAAATTCCAAAGCATTCATTCAGAAGCACAGAAACCACCCACTATCCAATATGCCTATTAACCCTCTCTCCACCAAGCCTTCCTTCTACCCATTTATAAAGGATTAAATATGCAGTACTTAAGCAGATGCAGTGAACCATCAAAACAAACTAATGCATTTCACCTTGTTGTCATTGTACCAAGTTCAAACTAAAAGTGAAGGTACTGACTAAAATGATCAAGAATCAAGGTTCCATTTTAATTTCTAAAGTATTTCAAGACAAAAACATTACCATTAAAAGTACTTTTACTAATGAAGTCTACAAAAATGATAACAATTTTCAACTTGCGTGTTTTCTTTGATGAAAAATTATTACTGTGCTTAAACACATCTGAAAACAGGAAAGCAAAGCTTTCAAGTTAAGTAGCTATATAAACTGGGCTTCCACATTTCAGAACCCATAAACTGGATTCAACAGAGTCAAAGTGACCCCACAGAAAAAAGGACATATAGCGTAGTGTCTATGCATAAAATAAATCAAGCCCTGATTATGTGCAGCTAATAACTATACATCACTAATAATGTAACGCTTAAGACACTGTACTATAGCAGATATCTAGGTAAATACAGTACATTTTTATCTTTACCCTTTGTGCATTTGCAAGTTCAAGCATTTTTAATGTCAGCTTTTATTTTAAAAGAGCTAAGTCGTGAGAACATTCTTATATACCACTTCATAACTCTGACACCAAGTATGTATAAAAAGATTAGCCTTTATTTGGTATAAAATCAGTTGGCAGTTTTACATCTGTGCAATGCAACATAAATACCCCAGCTGGCATCTCAAGCTCCCACACATATGGACTTCAAAACAGAAACTTCCTTATTTGCAGCACTGCCAGGGTAATTTTGTATACTCTGCATACTACAGCTATTTGTCAGGCCCCTGCAGGTGTGCACTGCACATAAACACACAGCTGTAGTCTAGCAAGCCAAGTGTTCCATCAAACACATAAAGGGAGACCTCAGCAGCTGGATTAGTCATCCCTGCAACAGGTCCAGGGAGAACAATATGGGTTAGTATTTTTGGAAAAGCATGGATGGTAAATTTATGATTATGCTGGCCTTACCAAATAACTGCTGGATTGTGTCATTTTTATGCAATGTCTACTTATTAAAGTTTTTGTTAGAATGGCTGGAACAGGCTGAATATTTTTTAGTTTTTAATATAAACAATAAGGTAGTTTATGTATAAAATAGTTTATTAAGTGCAAAATGTTAAAAGGTTTTCATGCTAGGACTTGGTTTTTGACAGATGTTACAATTATTTGCATTGGCTTTAAAAGACAAATCACTGGAATTAATTATAGTTAGTATATCATAGGGTTTCTTAATAGTTATATATTATACTTTGTCACATTTACTATTGCTACATAGCATTTTTCTGTGTTTTTTGCTCTAACTGCTTCAATCACAGGTGATCTAACAGAACACTTGAGGAAAAGTAATGCACGACAAACAATTTACTGTAACTTGCTCACTTGTCTAAATTGTGGTTTTAATGTATAATTTTTTTTTAAATTACATTCAGAACTGTCTGGAAGACAACAGCATATACAGATCATCATGGTGGTCATACAGATTTTAAAAATATTTTAATCAACTAGGAAAAGCAGTGAGCCTGATTTTTGCAAGCTTAAGAAACTTTGAATGTAAAAAGTAAATCAATGGATTTTAAAACACTTAACCATCTTACTGTTTAGAATTTTCAGTGTGTGGAATGTATTTCAGCACATTAAAATTGCACCAGAAAAGATAAAAAACCCTGAATACTATCAGGACAAATCCCAAATGCATTTCATCCATTTGAGTTAGAATAGCATAAATGCACGTGCTGCTTCTCTTGGGTGTTAATTTAGAAATCATGAGAATTTTCTGCATCTTGACAAGCTATACCTTCTGCCTTTTCTGAAGATGGCAGGTTTACACCCTCATAACATCTCTGGAAGATGCCAATATAGCCTACCAACGGGATGTACACTGACCAGCACTGAGAACATCACCACAATTTCCTTGAGTACAGAAGTACTTCGCAGCACCTGGGAACACTGTGGGTAGCAATCACTTCCCAACTGCATCCTCTTCATTAAATTAATTGCATCATTTCAATGAGGAAGAGAAGGGGCTTCCTAAAGGAAGGAGTGGTATTAAGTCCAAAGTGCAGTAAATGCTGAAAAGGCACACATGGGACCAAAGACAGATGAAAAACACTAATCCATATTCAGTATGAGACCCACTAAAACACCTCAGAACAAAAATGGATTGGATGCAGCAAAAATAGAAATGGCAACATTCATTATTGCTTTCATGCAAACAATTATCATTTTGAATACAAACAGAAAATGTGTAATTCCTGACAAATATTTTGAATTTATCTTGGACCAACAGCCTACAATAGAAAATATGTATATAGCTTTTACCATGGAGTTACTCTTTTCTGGTAAGCTAAAGACAGAATCTATACCCAAGATAGAAGAATAAAAGGAACAGAACAGATATTTGAGAGCAAAGTTAACATGATCTAATAGCATACTATACCTGATCAACAAGCTGTATGAAAAAGCGAAACAGCACTGCTTTATTAAAATGCCCTGCCATTATATAAGAACTCCTGAGAAATCAGGAGGCTCTACCTAGAAAAAAAACCCTTTAACATCTTCCTTGAAAAACAACTAAAGATCATGATATGATAAAGCAAAATAACCTGATATCCATAAAAACAAAACTGTCCCTTATCAAACAATTAGTTCTCTTAGATAACAAATAATTTCTGTGGATACTACAAAAAAAATTTAAGGCAAAAGTTAGCATCATAAGTGTTAAGCAGTTCTGTGTTGTGAACTATGAAAGACTAGAAGTCAAGACAGGAGGAATGACAGAGCAAGGAAAAAGGTATGGCAGAACTGTTTTTCCCCATGCATTAAAATGCTACAAGAGATTATATACTGACCTATCCATTAGAAACTTGCATTATAATTCTGGTTTTGGCAGGTATTTCCTGCACGACCTCAAGGAAAACATACAGCTTCTGGACATTAATTTTTCTCCACAGAAATACCAAGTCTTACAGGCTCATTACTCATTAGATGGTGGAGGTATCACAGTCTGAATAATTTTGTTATACAACTTCATCACTAAAAAATTCGCACAGAACTATTATAGTGTTGCTGTTAGATATCTAAATCAAAAAATTTTCTTTTTGTATACAGAAATAATCTTAGCTTTTCTGTTAGAGACAATCATTTGTATTAACTGAACTGCGCAATAATTGATGTGTTACACATTAGTCCCACTGTTGTACAGTCACTCAGACTCAGCCTACCCAGAAGCAAAGCTTCAATATCCCTTTTGAAAATGATGGATCCAATCACACATTCTACTAAGACTACCATCATATTTTGGTTCTACAAATGGACAGTGTTTGACTGCCCATGACTGGGGATAACGAATGTCCTATTAAGATATATAAACCTATATTGTTAGGACTCCACAAAAAGGAGAGTCCTACAGAATCCAGCAAAACATCAGGACCTACTTCTTCAAGCAGACTAAATATTAAACTTAGCTTGGCCTCATTGTACATGTGGATCTGAATCTTGCTTGAGCTCTCCAATTAAAATAAAAAAAATCCAAAACATTTAGGCACATCATGATGCAAGTTTCCTATTTTCTGAGGAATGGGACTCTAGTACAATTAAATCAAGCCATAGATCCTCTTCTCTGTCCAGGGAGCTCAGTGAAATGCTTTCAATAGAAGATCCTCCCCAGGAAAAGAAACAAAGTTATTTAGCCTAACTGGTAGGGAAGCACAATTCCTACTGATCAAGGATCTCTACAGCTAGACATCTGTGCTAAACACATATTTTGCCTATAATAATCAAATAGTTCTCAGAATTTCTTCACATTCAAATCATCCAAACTTGTTTTTTCATGTAATTTAAAACTCAAATTCAACAGTTCGTCCAGTTTAGTTGGCTGGGATTTCAGTTAGATTATGTGCACCTCAATCAGATTCTGCCTAAGTGTATAAAATCCTTCTGGAATAAATCATATCTTAAAATCTAAAAGAATAAAGGTAATGCTGAACTTCTACATTTTCTGCTGCAAATAACATAATTTCTTTTATCAGATTAATGAAAGTTAAGTGTAATACCCCATACGAGAACTAGTCAAGCATATTGATGAACAAGAACTCCACTGAATAAGAGCTCATCTCTCTAACAGTGCTATTTATTTATTCATTGAGGCCTAACACTTCAGACATTCAGGTACAATGTTAGAATAACAGATTCAATAAAGTAGATACACCTTGGCTACCACAGGAAAGCTACAAATTATTGATAAAACTGAAAAATGGCTTGCAGTTAATTGATTGATCCAACATATTAAAGAAGAATAAAAACCACAATTACTGTAAGGATGCAGTTAAATTCATGTCAGTAATTACCTGGATTTTAGAACACATCAACACTAACACATTTAATTCTCCATAAAAACAAAAGAAAATACTGTCCCTGTTCAAAGCACCTACAAGCTGACAAAGGGAAAATACAAATGTCGAATATGCAGAGATAAATTCCGTTTTATACAAATGGATGCAAACATAAAATTAGTAAAATTTATTTTTCAGTAAAGTGAAAAACAAGGGAAGACCTGTGGAAACATTCTGTAATTCTGTTCCTTTTTTTATTCTAGTGAAATCTTATCCTGGTAAAGACTTCAATTAAAAAGCCAACTAACTACTTAAAATGCTTGAGAAATGCATATTGACTGCATCTCCACAACCTTCTAGAAACCTGACGAAACCTAAATTGATAAAGAACTTCCTATATTTAGAACTGTACTACTGCCCAAACAGCTGAAGCAACACTGTCAAACTGTAACCAATTCCAGATCCCTCTGGGCATCACACAGACCATGCTTACTTCTCTCTCCATTCCTACCTCTGCTTTTTCCCCATTTTTCTTAAAATACAAGCTATTTTATAGGGTGACTGTAATATAATACTATGATCACTGCTGATTGCAGTTAGAAACAGACCCTTCTAATCCAGCTGCAATCCACTTCAACAAATACCATTTAAAAGCTACTTCATAAAAACATTATTGCTTCATACTTAAAAGACATTAAGTCAAGATTTTGAAAATTCCATTCACTTGATTATATCAGCAAGAGCACTATATGTTAGATTTATCATTAAAGCAAAATCCATGAGAACTGTTTTCCAGACTTCAGTTAATGCTCTTATGACACATTTGGCCAAGGAAAAGGGATGAAAAACAGTAGTGCTTTGAAGCAATAGCCAGTAAATGCCGCTGTGGTTTACCAAGAGTGGGATGCACAATATATTAGACCACAGTTAATGAAATTAAACCATTTCTTATGTTTTTTAAATGTGTCCTGTATTACTTGCTTGGAAACTACACAACTGCTTCATCTTTGAGATTTTACGTTTTTTCTATAGTAAATAGTATCTCTTGCATCACATCTACTGGTAATTAAATCAGTAAGCGACAACCACTGGTTTGTATTTTACAATACTGTTTAAGGCAAAATAACTCAATAAATAAACTGCATGTTCCTTTTTGTTTCCACATAAAAATGAAGTTCCAACTTTATGCTCCTTATTCAAAGATCCACGGAAAAGATTACTGTGAGGAAAACAGGATAAAGCCTTTTCATACTACCTCTTTGGTAGATGCGCCTTGATAAGTAGTTTCCTTCCATAATATGCCCATGAAATGCAGATTTAATGTAATGCTTTCTTGACACAAATTGACAGAAAAAATTCTCCTGGCAGATACTTTGCTACAGTATTTTTCTTAAAGCTTTAACATCAGTCTTAATATACAGCTTCTTCAGCAAAGCAATTAAGTGACTTATTTACCAAAATAAAACACTATTCATCTTCTATCTTCTTGGAGAACCAAATAAATACTCTTCACAATCCATTTACTTCTCTGGCATTTTAAAATATTTACATACTGATTATACATCTACAGTTAAGCCCTAGCTAAATTAAATCCATAAAGAGGCCTACATGACTCCATTATATAACAATGCATTGCATATTCTCTTATTTACACTAATAAATCTATGAGAAATGTGTATTTTTTTCTCTGAAATTTAAGTCAGCTCACAAGTGAAAATGGATTTCCAGCAGTTGTCTCAGTTCTCTTAAGTCCTTCAAGCCTTTCAAATGAAGTTCTTCAGACACAGGATTTTGACAAGTTAATCGATGACTAAGTAATGTTAACTAACAAACTTTTCCAACTGCCATAGTCAATACTTCAGGTAATTTTTACACTACGAAACTACAAGAAGCCACTGCCATTCTTACCCAGGGACTGTCAAGCCACAATTTTGCTAACTGTAGTCATCAGCACAGTGAGATTTATACAAGAGAGATTAGTCATCACAAAGCATCGTAAACTACCGGTAAGAAGAAAGGCAAATGGCAAGAGTCCTTCTGCTGTCTTCTGTTTGCTACTTAAAGACACTTTTCTATGTATTTGGAAAAACACAGATATAAAAATAAGAACTCTGTTGAGGGGTGGAAATGAAGATATTGGACTCTCCAATCAACAGAACACGTTTTCAAGTGATCACTTTCTAGATTAAAACATGAAAAGATCGACGGCAGAGCACCCAATGAAATTCCCAATACTGAAAACTATGATTCTGTATATATTAAACCAGAAGCCTTCTCAGGAAAAAAAAATGAGATAATTACAGTGCTAAGCAGAAAACTGTCCTTATTTGTAAAAGCATGAATAACATAGCCTTTAACATGAGTTACACTCACACCAAAGTGGCAGCGAAGCTCAGATCACATAGCGTTATTTCCATGATTACATATCCTCATTTCCATAATCATTTTCACATGTCAAGAATGCATTAAATACACTACTATCTTAAAAATGAAAAGCAGACATTCCTTTGGAAATTAATTCAATATTTAGCATGGCACACTGAGAAACGATCTCCTTTCATAACACTGAAAAATCAGAACATAACAAATAACTATAAGAATGTTTATTATTTCATTTGTCTTACTTTTGTCCTGTAGGCACAAGTACACAATGCAGTTGTGGAAAGATGGCATCCATGTCTAGAACACAGTATTCCAGCAATGTAAGCCATAGGTCTGAAAGTAAACATATACAGAACTTCTAAAAAGAATTTTAAAAAAGGAAAATTACATGGAACCTTCCCTACCATGCATTTGCACATACCTCACATTAAAGATTTCTGTTGACAGACTTTGATCTCAACAGTCTCCAATCACTTCCCAGAAAGAAACAAACACATCGCAGAATATTCCTTTTTACCAGATTCCTTACCCACAAACAAAAACTTAAGCCTACACTTAATCCTGAATTCACATATGCTTAGCATTGCACAGCTAAGGGGTCCCTGCAAGAATGGTAATTGGGAGTTGCTGTGAATATTGCTTCTCCTTATGCTGACTTTTGAAGAGAATTAAATACTTCTCTACAGCCTCTATCTGGGTTATCCCTACTCAGGTTAATGCTCTGTTAAGGTTAATGAGGGCAACAGTTTAAGGAAAAAAACTGAAACTATTTGTCTGCAGAGGTAGTGCTGCTCATTCATAATTATTATTTCTAGCCTGCGGTTCTCCTCACCATGTAAAATTAAGTTCAACTATTAAATCCTTCTACCGTGAAGAATTCAATTATCTCTTCTGGACAAAAGGATAACTTGTGAGAAGTCACTGAAGCATTTGTAATGGGCAAGTAGAGCTAAGTGACATCATCCCTGAAGATCACCCTACAAGGTATGTTAAATTAAGCTTTAATTTGCATCTTCTTTCAGGATTTTTCATTATGCTACTACAACAAATTCAGAAGTTCCTCATATGGGAATCTAAATTAGGTCTGCACTGCCGAGAAGCTCCTATTGTCCAAATGGATAATAAACCATAATAATGAAACTTTTCAAAGTACATCTGCGCTTTGAAGATCATATAAGTAAGGAGGGATGCAAGAGAGAATTCCTCCGAAAGTTTGATTACATGATAAAATAAACAAAATACTGTAACATAAACAAGACAATGCATTCACTGTTTCTCATAATGCTTACACAACATAAGACAGTGTAGCTACCAAGACTTCAGAGAATGTCAGTAAATTTAGGAACAAAAATTTTTTTTCAACACACTGACCAGAATGAATAAATAATAATCAGACATATGCTTCAAATGAATTCCCAAGGGAGATAGCTAATAATCCTTTCACAGAGTACATGGAAACAATGTGGAGACCAGCTACATGAAATGGCATGATGATGGCTACATGAAATACTGGTATTAAACACACTAACTTTCAATAGCCTTCATCCTATTATGAGATATCATACATCTGCCAGTAAATTCACAGGTGGAAAGATCTGGCTTGTTTTCTTGCCAGCCTAAAGTACTTTGGTGTGACAGTAGATAAAACACAAAAGACAAATCATGCAACAGAGAAGATGTTAATATGAATTGTGAAAATCAATTTAACCCATAACAGCAACTTGAATTTAAAAAAGGGTCAAATATTCCCAGTACTGGGGAAAAAGTTGAAATAGACATGGCACCCTAGTAACCAAGATCCAAATGCCCTTTCAAGAAAAACATTAATGATATGGATACACAGAAATGCATTATATAAAATTATAGTAAACAAGACAGAGATCTCATTTCTTATGTTAGGAATGCATACTTTCTTCATTATCTCTGCTAAGTATGTCATCACTGTAGGGTAAGGCCAAAAATATCCAGATGTTTTAATAGGAGAGATTAACAATAATCTTGCTGATGATAAAATGCTATTGTTCCAGAAGACAGTTGTTAGTGTTTAAAATGGAGGCTACTGGCAGTTTTGGAAGCCTTATTTAGAATTACCACAACTTCTTCCTTACAGATAATGCAATTGTTACTTTTTAAAAAAGGGCAACACAGCAGTTTTACAATTCATTAAGCTGCATTTCAGCTGCACATAAGCTAACAGATTCATAGAAGTCTAAAATATTTCTGCTGCTATTGTATAAATTGATTTATTTAAAAAGCAGAAAAGTAAGAAAAAGTCCCTTAGAAGAATGCCACCTGAAGGAATCTCATCCATGTTGCTAGCACACATTTCTAGTACAAAAAAAAGCATACCTGGGCACAGCATACTTAGAGGAAATAACAAGAAAGATGAAAACACAGGAAAAGACATTATCTTCCTTCAATTGCTCCTAGCAATCACAAAACACCTCTAAACTAGTTATGATGGCAACTTTGCAATGTTGATTTTTTTTCTCTCCTCATCTTCAAGGCCAGAAAAAAGATTTCAATTTGTTATGACAGTGTACCCACAGAAATCTTGCCATGTAAGACTGGCTATATAGTGACAACTTCTGACAAGATCACTAAGTCCTAGTGAGATATAAAAATAAAAAACACAGTCTGCATTACAGAGAGTTACCACTTCAAAACTGAGGGATTCAATTCTGTCTACACAATGAATACTGATACCTGCTAAGTAAATTTTCAGTGTAAGAGTGTTACTAAAAGGAATTTCAGCTATTTATCCTCAAGAGTAAGACACAAAGTACTTCTGGCACAATGCTACAAGCATGGTACAATGTAGCACAACACAAAATTTCATCAACTTTGACACCTTTTTCATTAACGCAGTATGAGGTGCTCTCTCCTGGGGCAATGCCATCATCCCCTCTGCCTTGTGTTGCCTCTAGTGAGCATCTGGTCACATTGGAAAGCAGAAAAAGAGTCAAATTGACTCAAAAGTAAGCCTCAGAAGATGCAAATTCCAGCTGGATCTATAAGGCAAACTAACCGTTCATGTGTCTGCCTGATCATCAGAAGGTGTGGGAAAACTGCTGCTAGGAATGAAGAGGGAAACCACCCCTTTCCACTAGTACGATCCTACATTAGCTACAAGTAACAGGAAATCCCATTTTTCGTAGGACAGTACAGATGAGTTTTTAAAAACCTCATTATGAAAATGCCTGAAATCAAAACCTCACAACAAAACACTTCAGTGTATATACATGAATAAACAGGTACCAAAAACTTGAAAAGACTGTGTCTTTGCAAGAGCTAGATCCAAGTTTTATATCTTGAATCCTTGAACCTTTCCATTTCTGGTATGATTAGACTGATTAAACAGTGTAAAATAGCCCCAAAATCTGTAATCACAGAGCTGAGGGAGGACAAAGCAAAATTTTGAATACCTCATAGCAGAGATATAATCAGAAAAAAATAAAACAAACTAATGATTTTTTTCTGGATCATCTACTTGTAAAGATAAGCACTGTTTCGTGCTACTGGCTAGATATCTCAGGACCTTGTCATGCTAGATAAGTGATTCTGAAGACCAGTTATTAATGCCTCTACTACATTAGTTTAATATATTTAAGTGATAAAATCCACTACAGATTTACCATTATATTAAAAAAAAAAAAAACCACAAAAAAAACCAGAACAACAATAAAAGTTTAAGTTACTACATGCATATCACTACAGAGTGTTTTGAATTCAAAACATTTCAAGCCAAGCAATGTGAAATTGTGGACATGAAGAGACAGATGGTTGGGCAGGACTGACAAACTTGGGATATGCAGTTTTCATCTCCAAAAGAAAATTAACTAAAGTATTCTCAATTAGCATTTGGAAAATTTGCTTGTTTTTTATCCATAAAATGACAAAAATTAATAACATGTATTTCTTCCACAGTGTCCCTGTAAGTAATTACAGATCACATATGCTCAGAGGCAGCTCAGCTGCTTTGGATTCTCAGTGGTAACAAGAGAAGAGAAAAGAAGAGGTTGTCAAACATTAGGTGAAGATGAAGAAAGGATCGAAGTTTAAGGCAACTAAGACAAAGCCCTACAGGAAAGGAAAACAAAAGATAAGCCATCAAAGATAAAGGAACTGTACAGAAAATCCCTCTCACAAGCTCAGTAACAGAGCTTGGAGAAAAACTCTAGAAACAACATTTGAACATGTCCTTCATTTTCTCAAAACACGTCCAAATATCTAAAACAGTGCTGGTAACGTAAGCCAATATATATGCGCACACACTCATATACAGCTTTTGTGCAAGAGAGACAGTGTGAGATTATTCTTCCCACAACATGGTCCAGGAGTATCAAGTAATCGAGTCACCTGTCCCAATGGCAAGTTAAACGTGACACGAAAGTAAAACACATCCCACATATTGAAAATAATAGTTTCCTATTAAGAGTCACTGTATTTTTAAAAGTCATTAATAACTTCACAATTTTGTAAGGCATTAAAAAGGAAACATCACTTACAAAAGAAATGAGAGAGAGAAATTCCTTGTACTGGATAATTTGTTGTTATATAAAAAAATACTGTTACACAGTTGCTATATGTGATTTTAGACTAATTAAAAGTTTTCATTTCAGTTAAGTCAAAAAAAAATGTTTGGTTCAAGTAAGCAGTCTGCACAAGTCAAATTAAAGGTACACCTAGATCTATATCCAACCTAGGAATCAATGCTGAATTCCTATGGAACAGCACCAGAACAAAGGATAATCTGAATGACGTTTCTGAGACAATTCTCCAACTACTGAAAGAAGTCTTTGCCAGTTCATCATTTTGATTTCTTCTCTGTATTTATCCAGAGGTAATTTTGTTCATTTAATGTAAACCAGAAGTAACTACAGTCTGTAGCAGAGTGGTTATGTTTTGGGTTTTTTACAATGCGACTCCTTCCCGTAACTCCTTTTGCTTGGCATTCTGTGGATCCTGGTATCTACTGCACTTGTCTGATGCCCAATTCATACAGGAGGAAGCAGTTACTCCTCAAGTCAGAAAATTTTTTGAAGCTTCTATGCTTCTCTTGGTAGGCTGGTCTAAATGTAACCACTCCATTAGAAATGTGCCCATTATTTCTAATATGACAGTTTCCATGGGTTTAACTGGAAGATTTTATCAAAGAAAAAGCAAAAAAAGATGAAGGAATCATCTATTCATTTGAAAATATACAGGTGACACAACCGGGACATTTTTCAAATCTCAGAGCAAAAACACATTCTCTACTTGTTTCAATTGAAGTTCCCTTCTTCCAACTCTTATATGAGTTCCACAGTTCACCTGTGTCCTCTCCTAATTTTTCTTTTTCATGCCACAAAAAGAATTGACATTATCTTCTACCTTATAAGCATAGTATATAAAATGCGTTTTTACATATTCATATTTTTATTTTACACACCCAAAAATCTCACTAGCTCCTATTAGCACAGCATGACACAGAAACTCTGTTGTGGACTGCTTGTTGCTTTACATTTTCAGCATCTGTTCTTTTGAAGAGCGAGATCCTCTTTGAATAAATTCAGCCTAGATTTCTTGTTCAAATTTATGTTACCCTGGCTTTAATTTCAGTGGATCTCAATAATCATATCATTCAAATAATACTGCATAACTACCCTGATACTACCATATGACATTCTTCCTAAATCTTGTATTTTGCAATGACTAACTGTAAGGTTTTATACAGCAGTTCTGTGGAAAGGAATATTTCACCCTAGAAAGTTGTGGAATAACAAAAGTACATTTAATGTGTTTTTAAATAAAATATTCATAACATTATACCGATATCACTAAACCAAACAGATGCAGAGGCAGTCTTGATTCAGGTAAGTGACATGTTAGCATAAACAATCATGAAAAATGCGTAAGGAGTAGGAAGTCTATTTAATGAAAAAACATAGAAATGTTTCCATATGTTTTATGAAGTATTCTTTACCCTTTAAATGAGCACATTCAGATTTAGGTGCTGGCTTTGTTTCAGAGAAACCCCATCTGTACACTACATTGCTTACAGGCACATCTCAGTCATGCAATAGCTATGTCACAGCTCATATATCAAATAAAAATCACATTCAAGGCCACACAACCTTATATATCCAACGTCTTCCATTCTATTTAAAGTAATCCTAAGAGAGCTCTTATTGCACCTCACTGCTGATGTCACATGACTTTCATTGGGAAACAGAGTCCTACAACTAAAATATCAAACAGCTCTTAACACAGATGAGAAAGATCTGAAGGACAACTCTATTGTACTTAAATATTCTGGAAGGTGTGAAACAGAAAGTATAAAAATAGTAGCAACACAGAGCATTTTTTTGTACTGTGAAAAGCAGAGTAAAAGAGACAACTTACAGCAGACTTAATGAATTCATCCAACTCATTTCAATACCAAGGCTAATAATGTAGATTGCCCATATCAAGGAACAAAAGTGAAGCAGTTATTTACATTCCCAGCTTCAAACCAGAAGATGAAGTTGCTAAGCCACTATCCATCATATTTAAGAAGCCATAGCAGTCTAATGAAACTCCAACCAACTGGAAAAGGGGAAATGTAAACTTCCATTTTCTTAAAAGGGAAACTGCAGACTACTCTATCTCACCTCTGTGCCCAGCAACAGATCCTCCTGGAAAATATGCTAAGGCACATAGAAAATAAAGAGGTGACTGGTGACAGCAAAGACAGCTTCACTAAGGGCAAATCATCTCTGACAAATTTGGCTGCCTTCTATGACACAGTTCCAGTGATGTTGAACAAGGGAAGAGCAACTCACATCATCTGCCTGAACTTGAAGCATTTGACTCTGTCCCGCATTACATCCTTGTCTTTAAATTGTAGAGACGAGGATTTAATGAATGGACCACTTGGTGGATAGGAACTAGTTTGATGGTTGCACTCTATGGGCTCAATCAATGGCTTGATATGCAAGTGATAAGTGGCATTCCTCAGAGGCAATGTGAGTGTGTTGAAACAATGAACCAAATCACCCACAGAAATTAAGGATGATGTCCCATTCCTGGTAGCATTCAAGGTCAAGTTACATAGGGCTCTGAACTACCTGGTCCACAAGATTCTTACAATACTTACAATTCTTACAATACTTTTTTTGCACAATCATCACTTACTACAGTTAAGCCTATGAAGTTAATAGGCAACCAAATAAACAGAAGTCTCACATAAAGAAAACATACACATGACAGGACAAATTAAATATAAGCCAATAGCAAAATATACAACTCCAGTTAGCATCAAAAGCTAACAAGGGTCAACTTCATTAAAGAGACTCAGCCTGATCAAGAGGATAGTTGAGAAATCAGCTGGCTGCAGTTAGAGATCTAGCAGAAACAACATTTCTAACAGAAAATAATTTGTGAAGCATAAAACAACACAGAATAAAAAAAGAAGGAATCCTTGTGATCGTCCAGCCTCAAATCTTTTAAAATACAAGCCATGGGATTCCCCTCCTGTTTTTTTTTTAACAGCAGCATGTATCTATCAAAAACAACTACCCTCAATGTACTGCTTCAATGAAACAGAATATGACTCAAGTACAGGAGGAAATTGAAGATGCTTTTACAGAAGTGAGAGGCATATCTTACTCCTTTAGATCATAAGACGTTAGGAAGACCTCCAATGACTACAACTCCTTACACAAAAAAGTTTCAAAATAGCAATCTAACTCAGAGCTGGTTAAAATAGATTTACTCACAGCTCTATTTACCTGTTGTATCTGTGCATTATTTTTCAATACTGTTTTGGAAAGCAATTCCACGTCAGAATTTTCTGCAGGTCAGAAAGGAAGGGAGTGAATCTTAGACAAAAGTTGTTTGAAAGTCTATTCCTCAAATTTCAGAAAGGTTAAAGAAAAACTGCAACTGTAATCTTTTCAATGCAACATCTTAAATCACCACATGAAAAATCTGACACAATCATTGTGGTTTCAAAAGTGCACCTGCTTCTGTTTGAGAAGAGCCCATTTTCCTTTCCATCTGTAAGTCACCACCCACCTCAAATTCAACTCCTATCCTTGATTCTACCACTCCAGTCAAATTCTAGATTCTCAGCTCCAAGAAGAATAACGGTCTACCAACAGCTATAGTCCTGTTCACCAATGCAGAGAACATTCACATACTGGCACCAAACACATTATCATAATGCGTTCAATTATGTCGAAATTGAGAGTTAAACACTGAAAGACCAAACTGCAAAAGAGGTTAAGGAATATGACATAACAGTTTGTATATTTTACACACAGAGAAATCTTACTGCATTGCGGTAAAAAAATCAATTCCAAGGGAAAAATTAAAGAAATCTCCCCAAAAATCTAATTAACATGCCATTAACTCACGCCATTTTGAAAGTCTAAAAACAAAGTTACCTGGTGCAATGAAAATACAGTCTCACATTCACTGTGAAAGTCTCTGTACTGTTAAATGGGTTCCAGAAAAGACTCGGCGATATTAGAGAAACATAAATGACCACCTTCATTGCTCAGAGCAGCTTCAGAATGGAACAGGGAGGAACATACACAAGCATAGTTCTCTAGAAAATCATCCATTTCACTCATATACGTGCTTCAAAGCATTATGTTAAAGTCTTTTTCTTTTTCTGCAGACCAATATTCTTACCAAATACTGCCATAGCAAATGTAGTATCTGACTGAATGACTTGATAGATACATATTACAAAACCAGTATTTTTTGTGTCCTTTATTTCATCTCACAACCACACCTGTGGACTTTTTAGTACTTACTTCAACACTAAGAACTTCACCAGCTCTCTCCTGTTTATCACTTTCCCCTTTCAGTTTTTAAGTTAGAACACTACTGACATTCCTAGAAAGGAGTTCCTCTGAAGTTTTATATTCAAATTTAGACAAATCATTCAAATCAATGTTGCAAAGGAATTGGGAGGGCAGGAGATAGAAAGACTGAGAAAGCAATAATTAAGTTCATCACTATTCCCTTTTTCAGCAAGATCTTTTCCAGTATTTAGAGAATATTTTGCACATGTGTTTTTCAAGCATTTGTGTACACTGACAGAAGAAAAATTTTGTGAATTAAAGAAATAGTTGGTCTTATTAATGAATATGGTAGAGGTACTATCTTGGTAATAAGCACAAATCTGCTGGCAAGCTGTGTTTCATTGATAACATATGGGTTATTGCAACACACAAAAAGATAGCAGCAAAAAGGTGATCCCACTGGAAAAGTAGCCTAGACATAAGTACACATCAAAGAAAGTTTTATAAAAAGCTCTCTTGAAAACACACGAGATCAAGTGCTTAGCACTTGGTGATCACAGCCACCTCATCTAAGCCCAGTGGATAGAATACAGAGTTAACTGATGAAATCAGGAGCTGAGATCTACAGCAAGATGCAATCATACCAGCTTTCAACATACCTCCAAATACTGTAATGTCACTGCCTCAAAATCTTTGCTTTAAAGCTTATAGCAAGTCCCAAAAGAGCAGACAAATATCTATGAACCATTCATGTTTCTGAAATTATCTGCTTTATTATCAGAAAAAGTATATTTTTAGATGCAATTTCTTAAAACCATGCCTAGATTTGTGTAGCTTAGCCTTCTGACCTGTACTTCCTCTGTTATAATGCAATTTCACAGCATCTGTAAAGCTGCTGAATACACACAGAAACTATGTTCTTTAGAAGCTAAGCAATACTCTAGAAGGAACTCCAAAAGTACAAGAGATGTCTAACAGGAGTTTTACATTGTATGCCCTACAACTCTAAACTTGTCAGCCAAACCTTTACTTTCAAGAGCACCAAGCACACAGTCATAACTACTTGTAAGAACAAACATTCACTGTAAAATACTCATACCAAAACTACATTTAAACATTGAGAAGCATGAAAGCAGCATAAAATAATTAATCAATCTCTTTTCAATTCCTTGGTTTATAACAGCCCATATTAAAAAAAGACCTTTTTACTTTAGTGCACAGAAAGAGGAGACTTTGTTCCCTTCTGGGAGGCAGAGCTGCCACTTAACTCTGTTCCACTGTGCAAAAATGGATTCACCCTCTAACAGCAAATCACAACAGACACATGGGGTGTCCAAAGTGCCTCTGAAGACATTGATTTTACTTTTAACTGTCATTAGCCCCTGGAAGTGTAAAAGTTTGAAACCTTTTTTTAGCAAGCAAACAGCAAAACAAGGTTCTTGTTTGATTCCTTTAACTGACACTTTCTGCAGGTCAATAGCTAATTCTTCACAGTGGTAATGAATCTCCAGGTTCTCAGAAAAGAGTGTAAATTTCACATCCCAAAATTTAATTGGGGTCTGGATTTCTGAGATAACATATTGGTATATATGTTAAAGGGCAGGAACAGAATTTAACATAGTCCTTCAACAGCCAAAATATCAGACTAAGTCAGAAAACTGAATGGACCCAAAATTAAATAATCTTGAAGCTAATTTGAAGGAATTTTTTTTCCTATATACATTGAAATCAGCCAGTTCCTATTACACAGCCAATTCATAAATTATGTACTTCTCAGTCATCTTGTCATAGTGGTGAATTCCAGTAGCTTAATCTCAGCATGCTCTATTACCTTTAGAAGCAAAGCCACCACCTTTGCCTCCCTGTAGAGTTTTTCACCTGATGCAGTACACAGCAGTTAAAACAAGGCAAAAAGGCAGGCTACCTCCCTGCTGTCCAAACACACCTTTCTTAATAGAAAAGAAATAACAGAGCTAACAGCTGAACAAACAAAACAGGTGCTCTCAGTCACAGCTTCCATTGCTGTTTGTGCAAATAAACTACAGGCTCAGGAAGAAGGGCACTATTTATAGCTCTAAGCTTAGGTGTCTTGTTTTTGGTAGCCCACCAACATACTCAACAAGAGTCCACTGTTATTTTCAACGTGCACATTAATCTGAGCTCTCTTGCAATTCTGATGCACAATTCAGCTAAAGCAGCTTATAAACATTTAAGCATATCTACAGCCTTCATATGTATATGCATTCCTTTCACAGCCTTTTTTAGCTTCTCTTTTTCTCCACTATGCTGTTAACACTTTGTATACATTCACACCTTCATCAAAACTGACATTTTTAAAAAGTCTCAAGTGGATTTTGAAGTACATCAGATTCTTTAGAACAATGTTAAAAATCAGAGAGAAAGCCTAAAGTATGCATATCAGTATTTTTTCATCAGAATACTGTCATTTTCAACTGCAAATATTTTTAGTGTATAGTAATTACACTGGAAAAATAAAAAGGCAACAATAATTACTGATTTACATGCATAACTGATATTAGTTTTTCATTTCAGGCCTCTACAGAATCATTTCTTCAGGCAGTAGATTTATTAGAAAGAAACTGAAGCAGCTAAATCCCACTGACTATATAATAAGATGATAAAACGTTCCACTTCTCCCACATCCACTTAATATCACCAAAATAACAACAATGAGGACATAAAATGTTACATACAGCAATATTATATATCATACACAACTATATTAAGCTCCAATAATTAAGAAGAACTTATGTTGTTATGCTTATGTTGTTTATCAACACTCCATCCAAAATTAAATAATCTTATCAGACTTCCACAGATGTGCATAACATATAAAAGTACTACTACTATAAAAATACACACTGCATTCAGAAGCCTACATGAAAGATGACATGGGGTACAATCTCCCACGCAACTGCTTTACAGTGTCCAAGGTTCATACAGCCCAGTCTTGCTGCTCCCAGGCAATTACTTAAGAGAATATACACTTGCACTTCAATTTTAAAAAGCAAATTTAAGCTGTACTCCTCAAAATACATGCCAAAACTGATCACGTTATGCAAAACAAAAAGAGATTAAATACCCATACACTGTGAGGAAGTGATTAGAGCTTAACAACCTGCATTACCACAAAACTTCAAAATGCTGAGCTTTTGCAGCATTTTTGTGATCTGGAGCTTGGTGGCAGGGGAACAGGTAAGAGGAAAAAAGTAGTTTTAAAAACATGGGTATTAGAGAGGCAAGTCACTTATTTCAGTCTTTTTCCTAAGAGGTTAAAAGGACTATGCAGCAGCTCCACAACCTTTTTTTTATACGTACACCTGGGAAGAATACTGAATCCTGTTACTTTGCTCAGTGTTACCCTGATGTGGTTTAGACCAGATGTTTAAATGTTACAGTATGTACATTTTCTTCTCTTCTTCCAAGGCAAAAGCAAAATAGGAGGAATATTTGACTTCACTCCACAAGAGACCTATTTAATAGTTTGGCGGTTATGTAAGTAAAGGTAGCTTGGCTAAGTCAATGTTGACGACATACAGAACGACATGATCCTAATGAGTTGGAAAATATTGGCTCTCATGAGATTCAACCAGATGCTACTGCGCTGAGAAAGCTACTGTATTATTGAATTTCATTTTTATGAGGTAAAATTTATTATTCAACCATTAAGGTATCCCACATGAAATCTTGCATAAAATAGTTTTACAGTTACTTTCTGGAAAGTAGATTTTATTTTAACTTTAAAACATCATTTACATGAGGGATTCAAATGCCTATTTGATCACCTTCAACAGAGAAATGCAAGGTCTGCAAGCAATTTTCCCAAAAATACTAGATTAATGGAACCAAACTGTCAACAAAATAATGAACTACCTGAATAGGACAAGGAAAAAGTGGTAGCAAGTTCCAGTATTCCAGAGTAAACTAAAGCCATGTGTGACTGTGTATGTATTTTCTTGGCAGGCTGAAATGGTTAGTAACTGAGTGGTTCAGGTACCTACATACAAACAATGAAAAAATACACAGTAAGATTACTCCACAGGATTAATTACACTCAGATTTTGAGATATTTTAACTACCACTATTTTCCTAAAATTTTAGCTATTTAGCTATTATTTCTGTAAAAGAAAAAAGAAGCAAAATAATCGTAAAATAATTTCATTAACATCAATAGATATACTTGCAAAAATGAAGAAAGCATGAATGCTTTTTAGATTCATGTTTGTTTCCACATTTACAGTGGATAAAATGCAGAATTCAGGACATTTTGCAAGCACATGCTAGCATTATAACTCACACATTATTTAATGACATGAAATATCCCATTGTACTTACACACCAAAGTGATTACAAAATAAAACTAAAACCCAAACAAAAATTTCAAGAACTACCTGTTGAAGATATTTTGTTTTTTTCTCTATTTTAGGTATAACGCATAATGAAAAAGCAAATCCTTTTTTCTTGACCCATAAATAAAGCAAAGTTGTTCTGAAGCTGTTTTATTTACTCATTTCTCATTTTGCATTTGGTCACTTTGCATTCCCATCTACTATTTTTAATTTCCTATACATTTTGTTCCTGGTACAACCCCTGTTTTAGGCAATATAAATATTTCGTATAATTTTAAATGGTAAAGCCTATTCATTCAAGATGTTTCACTAGTTTCATCTCAGATTTTTTAATAGTCTTGGTTGCTCAGAACCTTAAAAAAAACAGTTGATATTTGAAAAGAACATTTGCCATGTAGCCATTTGTAACTATGGATTACTGAAGTGCTAAGGAGTCACTGAAACGAAGGGAGTTCTGGACTTCAAAAATCTCTTTAAGATCTTTCCTGTATCTTTAAATTACAATTAGAAAACTGCTTTTTGTAGAATCAGTCTCAAGCGAAGGAAGGCATAATATCCAAACATTTATAGTAAGTATCTAACATAAAACCCATATAGCCTTCTTGAAATGCTCATTGTACCTGACCTCAGTCAGCTTCTCACAGCAGTGTACACAACATTTTACTAGTAGTTCTAAGGTAACAGACCATAAATATTTGACAAACATATTTTAAGTAGTACAGGCACCTCATTCTTAAATTCAGTCACAAACCAAACATGTACGACTTTGCTTGCAAGACTTAAACCGTTTTTTTTCCCCCCACACAGCTTGCTTTTGGACCAGTTAATCAAGAGACAAACTCTTGGACTATCTGAGGAACACAGCAGGTCTAATAACCAAAATATGAAATGCTTGTGGAAACTTTTTCTTCTAGAAGAGGATGGTTTTTTGAGCTCAAGGGGACAAAGACAGGTGGGGGACATAAGAGTGTTAATCTTCAAGGAATATGCCCTCCTAGCAATTTCATGAATCTATTTCAGGAAACAGCTTGAGGATTCGTTCTGAATCCTTAAAGCATCACCAGCCTAAATTAGTTTTTAAAGAAATTCTTGGAGTAGTGAAACATTTCTGCTCCAGATGAAAACATAGGACAGAACTAGCTATAAATTGTGTTTCTATTTTTGTGTAAGTACACAGTGCAGAGACCCTTTTTTAAACTACATCCAGAGAATGTCTTTCAGCAGTTACCCAGCAGACAGGTTCCCAAAGAGGCTTTCATACCTTGAGACACCCTGCAACATGTCAAAGAGTCAAGAACCATGTGCTCTCCTCTGATGTTCTCTCCTCCTCCTGCAACTCACATCTGTACTCATCTTCCTATTAAATCTTGGCTCTCTTACCTTTTACTTCTCCTCTGCATTAACTCTACCTGCTTCTCTTTCTTTTGTTTTTCCCTGCACCTCTCTCCCTTTATTAGATTTCCTCTTTATTCTTTTTTTCTTTCTTTCCCATTTATCCCCCTTCACCCTAACTCATCCATTCTTATTTCCCTACAGTATGTTTTAGACTATGTTGTAGCTACAATTTCACAGATGCAGTTTTAAAACAAGAGAAGATGGCTACATTGGAAAAAAAAACATAGAACTAGGGACCATAATTCCTACCACAAATTACCTGTGAGGATCCAAATGCTTGTGGTACCACTTTTGAGGTAATAACGACTCATTAACTTATGGAGGAAAATCACTCAATAAAAGCACCAGGCACAAAGCCACAGTAAAGACATAAGGAGCTCAGCAACAAGTGTTTCAGTCTAGCAATTCTCTTCAGTCATCACACAAGAATCAGCAATATAAACACAGGCAATTGAGGAAGATGCAGGCTACGTACACAAATCACAGACATCTGAGATCAACTATGTACCAGTAGTAACCTATAGAAAAAAAACCAACTTTACGTCTAAGTCTAATTCAAAAACTGGCAGAACAGACTGGCAGAACAGTAAGACTAACGAGTAACTAGATGAGAGAAGGGCATAGTTTCTAGCAAAAAGACAAAAGCAAGGTGTACCCTGCAAAATAGCTAAGTGAAAGTTAAGAGATCTTTAATCACATTACTTTTTTTCCTGTAAGAACAGCACAATTTCATAGGTAAAAAAAACAAAAAAAGCCAAAGAATAAAGGGAAAGAGCTATAGAAGAAGTAGATGTGTATTTAATTTGAACAAAATTGATAAAAGAAAAAACAATTCACAGCACCTTAAGGGTGGAAATCTATTTTCTGGAAGTATTTTTGTAGCACTTCTGTGCATAGCTAAAAGAGAGCTATGGTCAGTGCAAAAACACAGAATTACTGGCAAAAGTGTGATATTTCCATGATATATTAGGTTACACAATAAAAGCTTACATGTACAGCCACAAAGATGCTCAGAGACAATATAGGGAAGAGGAATCCAAACAAAACCTTGCCAGGCTACACCTAGGCCCACCACCAGCCCACGAACACCAATCTGCAGAAGCTCGGAAGAGTAGAGGAGCATGGAAAGCAGATGAGAAGCCAAATCAAGGACTCCCAAGAAACATTCATCAGGTGTTTATGTTGGAAAAACTCAGCTAAATCTTAGTTAAATTATTGAGACAGAAGGGTAGACAGCAGTCACTTGATAGTGCTGATCTCCAAGCTCATTTAGTTAAACTACAGCTACAGGATTATAAAATTTAGCAGGTTAAGTGTTAAGCCATTAGCAAGAGAAGATCAAAACAAGTGCACTATACTGTTCACTTGCTATATTGCAGACAATTAAAATGTTAGAGATTTCTATTCTGTAGATGTATTGCTAGCACAGATGCATCACAGTCCATTGAACTGAAGGACTGAAACACATTAAACGATGTATGAGGCTCATTTGCAATCATTTCAGTCCTAAGATCATCTGAAATGATCAAGTGACTACACTTCCACATGTAAACATGCTGCCTTCATAAATACCAGTATGTGAAAACAAACGTCAGAATCTCAACCTTAGGTGACCCACAAAGAATAAAGAAATCAGTGACTTCTGGGAAAGAAAGACAAACTAAACCCTTACAACATTTCTATTATTCCAACAATTATACACCTGAAAATACAACAGTTGAATCATTCTCCAAGACTGATAACAACAGAGATTCCAATATATCTCAATTATTCTTGTTAAGTGTTCATTCAAAACACACAAATAATAGTGGGTCCAAATTATTCTAGCCTGTTTAGGAATATAAAGGAAAAAATACATTATCTTCATCTGAATGATCTTTGTGTGCTTGAATGTGGTCTCCTCTGCAAACTAGCCAGAATCTTTCATTTCCTCCCAAAGTGCATAGGTGTTTCACAAAAGGATGATAGGTAACCAATTTCATTTTTTACATCATCATCACTGAGACTTGCATATTTGTTTGAGAACAGTTAAGTAACATTAATTTATGTAACTGGATGGGAAACACCTGCATCCCTTTACAATATTCAATGCATGCCATCAATCAATAAAGCCCTAATAATGCAATATTTTTTATTTCCTCCAACAGTTTCACCTCTGAAGGATCTTAAGCCACAACACTGCACCACGTAAGGCAAGCGAGGTGGATGTTTCAGATGAGGCAAGTAGGGAAAAATTATCCTGTACGGGAAAATTAAATGCATCCAGAAATTGGTGCCAAGGAGTGAAGTTTGGTGACTTAGCTTACATCCTGAATTTTAACCATAAGCTATAAATAGCCATATTCACACAAAAAAACATTGTGCCGGTTAAGTACTGTGAAAACCTGTATTTAAAGGACACAGTTGTATGCACATTCACTAGCTGTGCTCTGCACCATAATAAATACTTAACCAAAAGCATCACATATTTACCTGAAGTTCGGAATACCTCATTCAGCAAAGCTTCATTTACCACCACCGAACTGACATTTCCAACAGGATGACACCAACTCTGATAAATACTTTGAAGAAGAAGGGCTTGAGCTCTAGTTGCTTGAACTGTCAAATTAGGAAGCTCAAATATGCATTCTGTTAGTGGGACATGAGCTCGCTTGGTCCTGTTTAAAATATTGAGTGGAAAAGAAAATAAAAAGGAAAATAATTATTTCAATGAATAAAAATATCAATTTAAAACCTTGATCACAGAATACCAGACTATGAGCTGTTAGTTTATATGGTTGAAGTTGCTGAACTTGCTAGCCTGTTAAATATCTTCTTGTAACAGCTGATTCTACTTGCGTTGAACTTCACTATAAAGACAATTTGTATTATGTGATTTAACTTTACCATCTCACTCCGAAGCATCAGAGAAAATGAATTAATTTTTACATTATTTTCACTAGGGATTTAAATATTTTATAAATGCCATTCCAAATGTTCCCTTCAGAATAGAAACTACTCAATCTTGTGCAATTATTAAAAATACCAATGAAATTTGTTGAAAAACTGAATTTTGTGGGAAAAAAAAAGTTTATCACTTAAAGTGAGTTGGTTTTAATTCTACACTATATATAGTGTTCTGATATACACTATATCAGAAATTAAGCAACAAATGTATTTGCTATATTCAAAAAAAATGCAGAAGTACTTCAATACTCTCACTTCATAATTATGCTGCAGGAAGAGGCTCCAATATTATTATTCTTGCCCTAATCACCTCTTGTTCCATGATCAAAATGTATTTTAGGCACTATTTGGAGACATGAGAGAAAATAATGCCAAAACACAATCCCTGATTAGCTCACTGTCATTCTGGATTACATCCTCCATTTTAGGGATAAGTTTAAAACCACATTAAAACAATATTAGGTTAACATTCCACTTGGAATCAGAATCTCAAATGAGGGAAAGGTGCTGAAGCTACTCGCATAATCCCTTGGGCCAGGAAAAAAAATAAAGCATCCTTCACTGAAGCATTCAAGGGACCAAAAATGTAACAACATTCTCTTACAGATACTGAATAGCTCTTTATATTAACAAAATCAAAACCTTCCAAGGAACTGTCACAAGCAGTCACAACACAATGCATCTCCTGTCTTGCTCCACAAGAAAACGCTTGCAGCTGTATGACCTAAAATGTGTGAGACCATACTACCAGCAGAGACTTGCAGAAGACTTTCATGAATTCAGAAACAGGCCCTTCCTGATGCCTGAACTCTGAAATACGTAACATCGTGAAGTGACACAGAATTCTGGTAATAAGTAGACTTGAATTTGAATTTTGAGGAATTGGTTTGAATTTGGGGGGGGATCACCCCATAATCCCTGGTTCAAGTGACCACCCCCCTCCTCGGTCCCCACTGGCACATCATCACTTCAGTCCTATGATCATTATTATCTAGATGAGGAAGCAGAATAGGAAAACACACTGCTGTTGACACTTTTGGCCCATAAACCGCAGATAAAACCTATGTGGCACATGAAAGATGGTTTGGAACATGCCTATGGCAGGGGGGGTGGAACTCAATGATCTTTAAAGTCCTTTCCAACCCGAACTATTCTATGATTCTGAACATCAGAAGACATGTATCAACCACCATGCTGACACAGTGATTCAGACAAAAGTAATGTCATCATCCTGAATTTGGACATGCACATACAAGCATTCATCTTAAGTAAAGATCTCCTCCCTCAGTTTATTGTCTATACTGGCAAACAACTAACTGAAAACAATTTTCTCCTGTTCCTGGAAAAATGATTTCAACAAACATTAGATACCTGCAGAACAAACATACATCCATATCTAAGATGGCTCTATAGACCCTTTAAGGTAAAGGAACGAAAACAGAACTCATGTTAACAGACATACATTAATTCTAGATTTCAGAATTAAATTAACTGCTTTCTATATAACACTATTTGTGCTGACTGTCTATAAAGGGAGATTACGATAATTCTCAGTTGTGAATGTCTACACCATGAATTAAAATTTTATAGATAAAGCCCATTCACAAATGCCAATTCCATTGCTCCTCATCAAAAATAAAAAGAAGGTATGAAAAATACTCATGAATGATTTTCAGAAAATGGACGCAAATACAAACAGAGATCATGAAGATTTGTATCAACGAATCTGTATACTTCAGTGGGCAGTCTGAAGAGCTGTGATCATCACAGCACAAATTACAACAGTGCAAAACATGTATCTTTACAAGTTTGCCTATTCATTTAATACATATTACAGCTACTGTACTGAACCGGTCAAAATATAAAACAATTTTCACATAAAACAGTCCCTTAGGGGTAACAGCAGCATATGAACCTTTAACAATAACACATTCTACAATTATTGTACTTTATCAGTCCTATAGGAACAAAGTCTACTGGGCCTCTTCAGATGAATTTGGAGAAATAAGAAACTGAAGAAAATAAAATCCTTTTTTTAGAGAAAACAAAATATCAAGGCAGGGGAAGTATTGTAACATGTGTGTAGCTAATGTTGATAAAAGGAAATTTTAACTAGATGTGGCTAGTGATGAAAGTACATTTCTAATTCAGGATTTATTATAACAGTTTTTACACAGAAATAATGCATTTAAAAGAATGTAAAATATGAGTTTGCTACCAAAATGCACTTGTTAATACAGAAAATCCATCATTAATAAGGTACCAAGTTTTATGACCCAAGAAATAAATTCAAGCAATAAGTGAAAATACACGGTAAGTTTTTCAGTAAACCAAGGCAGGTCTGTGTTTCTATGTTATACCATTAAATATGTATTAAGCAACTGACTGTGGCTTCATATCAAAACTCATCACCATATTAAAACAGTAATGGCACACACTTGTCGTCTAAAACCATTATTTAAATTGTACTCTACAAGAGTAAAAACAATAGAAATAATTATTTCTCAAGTCTTTACAGTCAAGAGTTAAGATGCAGTTCTGAACATATGTTCATTTAACTGAACAGGTTAAAAACCTACCAATTCAAACAATCTTCTCTAGGGGAAAATAAATTCTAATGTAACTAGCAGGAGAGGCTACTCATTAAAGCTGAACTTGGACAAGTTCCAGAATAAATTTAAGGAAATATGAACAAGCAAGTCTTGCTGTGTAGTGGCATGGAGTGAAAATGAATCTGTCCTAATAAAAAGGTTTTTAAATACACTTTGGTTGTATCCAGTTTTCTGACAATCTGTAACACAGACTTGCTGAAATATTTGGATAGATCTGGCATATCATTAAAGAAAATTAGTTTTCTCTTCTGTTTGTGAATGTAAACATGAACTGGTCCTTATTACACACCATGCATAGGCATCAATATAACCAGTCCATGGAAGTTCACAGGCCTGCTATGAAATACTTTCAGCCTGTAGACTTCAGGAACAGCAACTCATTCTTTTAAAATCAACACCTCAGAGTGATTGAAAGAATATAGTGGTGAACAGCTGGCTCCAGAGGTTTATATAGAGTCCCCAACTGCAAAGGTGGAACCTGCAAAATGTTTCCAAAAATTTAGTTTTTGTTATTACTCATATCCTGTACAGTAAAATACTGTTACTTCATTTTTTCCAAAATAACAAAACCAGTAACCTGCTACTAGAACACAGCAAATGTGCCTCAGAAGAACCTGAATATAACTTAAATGTCTTTCAGTCAGCATTTGCACTCTTCCTCTTAGGCAGTCAGAAAAATGTGCCCTGGTTTTGTATTTGACACTAACAAACCTATACAGACCTATAAAAAACAAACAAACAAACAAAAACAAAACCCCACACAGAACATTTTCCTTAATCTGATCTCTCAAAACCACTTTTAAAAATTAAAATTTCATCCTTTTTTGTAACATTTAAGCATCTATTATTGGAAACAGGAAACAATGTCTAGCTAATGAATGACAAATATCAAAACTCTGAAGGGAGTGTGCAGAGAAAGGGAAAGGAACTATAAGAATACTGAGAATATTAGAATGTTTTTGAAAACCAAGTCTGAAGCCATTACTGCTCACAATTAAAAATTCGTATCACACATCTGCATACAGTAACACTAGTTTTCATTTTAAAACAGCAACAATTATGTGTATGTTGCAGTTATTTGTGCTATAGGATCAAGTTAATTACAGAAGACAATAACTGAACCTACTTTGGAACAGTTCATTCCATAAATGAATGCCCATCTGTAGGCTTCAGTAAAGACAACCTGACATGTCTTACAAAGGTGAACTTCCAGCAACTGCAGCTACTTTTGCCGGTTATTTGTAAAAAACATGGATAACCATACTATCTATTACAAGAGGAAATGCAAAGAACTTCAGCGTTCATTAACTTTTTTTTTTTAATTCAGAAAAGAATTATTTTTTCTTCCGAACGTTTTAGATAGGTGAATAGCAGGGAACACAAAAATCACTTCAAAACATGACTTCCATACAGTGCTTTTTAACATCAGTAATGGAATTGAAATTATCAGAGATGAAAAGACATTTGCAAAGTGTTAATTTATATTAGCTTCATTTAAAAATGCTGTTTCCTTGAAGCAATTGTGAAAACAAAACAATGACGGCTAAGTACAAGCTTCAAACCATCTTAGAAAATATAACAGAATATTCTCAGTACAGAGTACATTTTAACTGAACAATAAGACTCAGCTTTATAAAGCAAAGCAAATATAAATGCATTATTACAACAAGAAAAAGAACTACTGAAGTAAGAAAAGTATCTTAAAGGAAAAAACCTTGCAGAATAAAGTGCTTTGAAGCAACTGAATGTAAGACTCAAGTTATAAAACTCAATAAATGCACTGAGTTGGAAGAGGTCATCTAGTCCGAACCTCCACCACCTCTCCAGGCAACCTCTTCCAGTAACTCGACACCCTCATGGTCAACTTCTTCTTAGATTTGCCCCTCTACTCGGGACTGGTGAGACCCCACCTGGAGTATTGCGTCCAGTTCTGGAGCCCTCAACACAAGAAGGACATTGAGCTATTG